>QANW01004475.1:1024064-1086448 GCA_003254865.1 Dryas drummondii | reverse complement strand
GGGGGGGGGGGGGGGGGGGGGGGGGTGGTTTGGAGTTGCTCATTAACAATAGGAAATGCAACCTATAAGATCAAAGTTTTAGGATGCTTTTGCATCTCTAAAGCTTATAATAATCTACAAGGAAGTAGTTCTTAACTTCATTAATCTTCCCCAGGGCCTTAAAGTGATAATTTGTGGGGTGGGTTTGGTGTTGGACTTGGGTCCAAACTTACAAAATAAAAATTGTTATAAAATAAAATGAAATAAATAAACAATTCTTCTCCACCATTTACTCTCAGTTCTGCATTTCAATAACCTCTCTTCTTTCTTTCTTTCCAAATTGGTCATAACAATAGAAGACCACTTTTCAGATGTATCCTCTAGCAAAGACTCTGTTTTTCTATTTTTCTGATCTGACATCCAATGAAGAGAAGGCATAACCCAAGAAACCACTTAGTCCATTATGACAAACCAGAATTTATCAGTGAAAAAAGTGATTTCCTACCTCTTCATTTTAAAGGATTCCTTTGATGGTTTCTTATATTTACTTAATTTTTTTTTTTTAATTCTTTGTTCGTACAAGAAAGTTTTGAATTATTGCTCTCCTAATTCTATCCACATTCTTATAAGCATAAGCTGCATAATATAATTTAGAGAACTATTTTATGTGAGGTACTTCTCTTATTGGGATATGTTGCTCACTCAAGACCTACTTATGCCCGCAGCTAAATGCTTGAATCCATTGAATGAAGTGCATATTTTGAAGTGTGACGGTTTCCTTTTATGTTTTTCTTTTGTTGATAAGAAACAGAACAAATTTATTAATATGAAATAAAAAAAAGTACAGTAGCAGTGGATCAGTAGTTCACTGAAGGTAAAAAAAAATATCTCTTAACACCAGCTGGTAGTAGTCCATGTAGAAGAAGCCTTGTGAATTTGTAGTATGATGGCTATATTGTGGGTTGTGTGGATGGAATGAAATAAGAGAATTTTTAAATATTGCCTTTTTTTGGGGGGTGGGGGGGACTTATAGTAATCTTTCTTATTTATGCGGTTTGTGGAAGGCTGCGACCTTAAGTTATTCTTGTTTAGCTTAGATGTTTTGCGATGCTAATTTAACATAGTATTGGACATTGTATGATGTTTGTAGTAGCTGGTTGGTTAGTCTTTTATGTATTTTCAATTTTTCAGTGTTTGTATCTATATTGATATCATTTTAATAAAATCCTTTTGTTTCTCAAAAAAAAGTTATACATCAAAATATACTCTCAAAATGATGATTCCACAAGTTACGTGTCTTCGATATATGCGCAGACATGAGCAAACACGCACACTTGCATCATATGTATTCACTTCTGTTTTTTTATGTTTCTTTTTTCTAAGGCAACTGTGTTCTCTTACATAGCTGCATAAAATTTTTATAATATTGTGATAGGTTTTGCAAGAGCAGTATGGACCTGAAGGTGTTGCTCAACATGGAGTGGAGCTACTACTTGCTACATTGTCCAAGATATTTGATTCACTCAAAGATTTATACAAAGGTGATCTTCATCTTGGTTTTTGTTAATTATTGTCTGATCTTAGAATGTAACTTTGCAATATTCCTATGCCAAGTATATAAAATTCTTGACGTTTCGTGTGATAGTCTTCACATAGTTAATTTTTGTCCTTGTAAGGTAGCTCCCACTTCTTGAAATATTGTAGCCAATTTTCTTCATTCAATAATTTGGTTGAAATTTTTCTTCAGTCATTAAAATTGACACTAAATTAACAATATGGCAGGTCAAATTGTTGGAGCTATCCTCTTCAATGAACTTGCACCTGTGGAGTCGGAAAAGATGCTGAGTGTGATGTTTACTCATCGGCCATCTCCGCGTTGGTTGTCAGAAACAAAAGTCCCAACAAATGCGACTATTGTGGAAGTGTTATTGGTTAGACGAACAATAGCTTGGATCACAGGAATTATTCTTATCATTGCAACTCTCTTGGGGGTAAGATTTACTTGTCAATGAAGACCTACAGTTACAGCCAAAACCAAAAAAAAAAAGGAAAAGAAAAATGATGAAATGATGGCTAATAACCATTTTTTACATGATGTTTGGCTTGAATTTGGTGAAAAAAGTTGAAAATTTAAGGATGAGAAGAATCATACTAATTCTACTCAAATATCTACATTGATTTAACAGGTATAGGGATTTAGTTCAAATTAGGAGTTAGGAAAAAAAATAACGGGGATTTCTCAAATTAGTCTTATCAAGATACCTTTGTACAATAGGCTCATGTATATTGACAAATATATGTTTTCGATTGATCTTGTAGATTAATGAAACTATTTTGTGTTTTGGCCCTGGTGGCTATGTGATACAGTTAGACAAATGGTTAAAGGATATTTTCTTGACGTTTGGCTGTCATTGTTTCTGTATAGGTACACTTCCTTTTGAATATGCCACTCACCAGGGATACGTTACTGTACGCTAATGTCAAGCTGGACTAAGCATGAAAGGGAGATACTTGATCAATGTTTCAAGTGCCCGAAGAGACCCAGGTTGCCACTACACCTATTATGACATGTTTATCTATAGATGCCTTGCTGTATGTATCCTTGATTAACTGTTGTTGGGATACTGTTTCTCGATGATATTGAACAGGTTTCTCTATCTAATCAGGTGTTCTCTCATTTACACACTGATGGCACGAAGTGGGAATTGGGTTTATGGAAAAGTTAATTGTTAGACATAGGGGGGTTTTTTTATATGTAAAGTATGGTTTGGGCACCAGGGGTGTGAGAAATTGGGGTTATGTTGAATTCTGTTATTATCTGCATTAGGATTATTGAGGAGATTCTCTATGATATGTATTTGCTGGACTTAAATATAAATTTTCACATTATGTGTTGTACCTCCTGAGTTCGGAATAAAGAAAATGATTCTATCATTTATTTATAAATGGTATTTTTTTTTCTATGATCAAATTATTTCGTGCATTGCATGTATATGTTCTTAATATACCCTTTGAAATCTTGACCAACATTTTGAGGTTGATCTTCCCACTTTTCAAGTTTTTAAAATTTATAATTTAAAAAAACTGCGACAAATCCTGAGAAAGAACAACAAGATGCAAAGATGCCTTCAAACATAGGTCAACTTGATATGTATCTAATTTGTTTTAAGAGTATTGCTAGGGATTTTAAATTTGTGCATGTTAGTGATACCTTACTATTTGCTTCCTACAAAGTAGAAAAAGTTATTTACACTTACATCCTTTAAGGTTTATTAATATACATCTTCTAGAGTTTTAAAAATTATACATACACCTCTTAAAGTTTCAAAATGGTTGTATATAAGTCTCTGCAAGAGAAAACAATAAATAAACAAAAAAGAAGATATTTGTATTGATGTTGGACCTTACATCTTGAGTAATTTTATTAGGTTATTTCACTCCCTTAGCATGTCTTTTGCATATCTTCTCATAATTTTTCATCTCACTGTAGGGGTTATGTGTAACAGTTTGGAAACCTTATGGAGTGTATGTGTAATTTTTTAAATCTCAAAGTGTGTACGTGAAAAGATGATAAACCTTAGAGGTGTAAATGTAAATAACTCAATGTAGAAACTACCTTTTTAATCTATGATGAAAAATGTCCATCAACCTTAAACGTTGGGGAAAGGGTTTGTAATAGGGCCGCACATGTGTTATGTAGGCTAAGGTTCGAATCTAATCCACCAACTAACCTAACCTGATTGAGTTAGTTTTTTCTAATCGAAACTGATCGATTATGAGCCTAGAAGCGGATGAATCCAAGCCAAGTTGCGTTTTGAATGGGTTGGGTCGAGCCAGTTTTAAATAGAATTTTGGGATATGCTTTTTTTTTTTTTTGTCAACTTTTAAGATATACCGAATTTGCATTTTTATGTTGTTTTGGGAGTGTTTTTCATACAAGGTCTACACACCATGCGATCGATTTTTACATTATGTAATGTATCTCTTGAGTTTGGAATAAATAAAATGTTTCAATCTTTATTTATCGACGTTACTTTTTTTTTTTCTTTTTTCTTTTTTCTATGGTCAAATATTATTTTGTGGACGCATGTGTAAGTGCTTAAATATGCCCTTTGAAATCTTGCCCAACATTTTGAGGTACATCTTCCCCCTTTTCAAGTTAATAGATTTATAATTTAAGAAAATTGTAACAAATCCAGAGAAAGAACAAGATGCGAGATGCTTCAAATATAGGTCAACTTGATATGTATTTGATTCTTTTAAGAGTATTGCTAGGGATTTTGAATTTGTGTACCTTAATGGTACCTTTTTAATGTATAATGAAATGTGTCCATCAACCTTAAACATTAGTGAAGGGAAACGTATAGGGGTGTACGCACAGGGACGAACCCAAAAATTTAAAACGGGTGGGCTGAACTTTAAGGCTATTGAAATTGACGGCATACTGTTTATTTTTATGACACTTCTCAAATTCAAATAACTTATTAAAACACTTCATTGATTTAGAATGCAATTTATTCAAAGAAAACTTGAAGTGAATTTCATTAATAAACAACAAAAAATACACCTACTTAAGTTGTGCTCTACGATTCTTCATAACATAAAAATTATCAATAACAAAATCATAACTGATAGTATCAACAAAATATTTTTCAATGTGGATAACCATATAATAAGCAAAAAACTCATCACATATCTTATTTCGAAGTCGATTTTTAATAAATTTCATGGATGATAATGTTCGTTCAGTTGTTGCCCTTGAAACAGGAAGAGTCAACAACGAATCAATCTCTCAATCAACCATTATGATTTTCTTGTTCTAACAAGTTCATGATATAATTCATAAATGGAGGACAACACATTATGAAATTGTAAATAATGTGTGAAATATTAGAATTGTCTATTATGTGTGATCAATTAAAAAATTAATGACTATTTAATAAAATAAATTAACAAATTTAACAACATATCAATAATTTAAAAAATTAATAGTTCTATAACATATTATAACAAACTCAAACATCCCCTAACTTAAAATTTTAGAACTCTTGATTGAAATTGAAAGCCCTAAATTAAAACCATAACTCAAAAAGCTAACTCTAAATTTAAAGATTCAAAAGGAGTTATTAGGCTATTATTATAATTGAGTGGGTTATTGGGTGCATGTCAACAATTGAGTATTGAGTTATTGGTAATATTACTACAAGCTATTTTTTGGGCTAATATTACTACAAAGTCTACAAGCTTTTTTTTTTTTTTTTTTCCCCAAAAAATGGGGTGGCTGTAGAGGTCCGTCTCTGTGTACACGTGTTGGGTAGGCTTAGGTTTTTGTTCAATCAACCAACTAACCTAATCTGAATTGGTTAAGCCTAGAAATGGATGAATCCAACCCAAGTTATGTTTTAAATGGGTTGGGTCAAATTGGTTTAAAATTTTGGGACATACCTTATTTACCTTGTTTTTTGGAGTGTTTTTCTTATGAGACCAAAATACAAGGTCCAAAAACCATGCGATCGAACAAGAGATTTTTTTTGTGCGTCTTATTTTGATTTTAAAGCACTATACTTAATGATTGTTGACTAATTAAACTTAGTTACATATGACAATCATACAAGTAAAAATTTTAACTAAAGTACTCCAACTATACCCCATGTCTTTATTAGGACATGAATTTTACTTTGTATCAACTGAGGACTGAAACTTTTATTTTATGTCAATTAAGAACCTTGTTCTTTTTAGTTTTTATGTCAACTTTGGCCCGACATTAGACCCATCAAATCTCCACCAAATTCAGTAAACTTATACTGAGTTTAAAGGTATGCATCTCCTCTTTACAACCATATAAAGATTACTCAAATCAGACATCTACAACTCTAGATAATCGGCTCCAAAGTAAAACATATGAAATTGTCCAATCGGACCTCTGGAAAAATATCTAGAAAATTAGACAGTTTTGAGTACCCTACTTTGGGGCCGATTATCCAGAGTTGTAGAAGTCCGATTTGGGTGATCTTTATATGATTGTAAAGAGTTGATGCATATCTTTAAACTCAGTATAATTTTTCTGAATTTGGTGAAGGTTTAATGGGTCCAAAGTTGGGCCAAAGTTGAGATAAAAATTGAAAAAAACAAGATCCTTAATTGACACAAAATGAACGTTTCAGTCCTCAGTTGACACAAATTGAAATTCATGTCCTGAATAGAGAAATGAGGTATAGTTGGAGTCTTTTAGCTAAAATTTTCTCATCATACAAATGTAATTTTATTACATATCATGTGTGGTCCATGTGAAAAATTAATATGCATTAACATACAAGTCAAGAGAGAAAATAATCACATGCCGTTTAATTTTATGATTGAGTTTTTACTCATAGTAAGAGTGAGTGACAATAATGTAGTGTCCATAACACCAAAGAGAAAAAATGCAGTTTGAAACAAGCGTCCCACCTAAAATTAAACAGCATAAAATAATCTTGGCCAAAAAAAAAAAACAGCATAAAATAATAATTTTAACCCTATTTTTAAAAAATATAGTATAGAAGTATTTTTGAGAATTTTCTAGTTTTTTTTTTTCCTCTATTATATTAAAATAAATAAATAATAATAATTGGAAAATAGGAGATTGTGAAATGACCGTTATAACTGATAGTGGCGGTTAGCCAAACGAAGGCAGTTGAGGGTTGCATACTTGTTGTATACCCGGAACGTGTGGTTGGAAAGCTTCGTCAAAATTGATATCCACAGCTTCTTCATCTTCAATTTCTCTCTAAAACCTCTGAGTCAGTCTCAGTCTGAGATGTCTTCCTCTTCCTCACTCACTCTCTTTTTCCACCCTCCTCCTCCTCTAACTCTTCACCACCCCAAAGCCCACCACTACTCTCTCTGCCTCCTCCGCTCCCTCACCTTCAAATCCCACATAATTTCCTTCTCTTCAAATTCAAATGCTTCCCATTACGAGCGCGAAGAGTCCCGCTGGCTCCGCGAGGAGCAGCGCTGGGTGCGAGAAGAACAGCGCTGGGTCCGCGAGGAGCAACGCTGGGCGCGTGACCGCGACGCCCTCCTCTGCGAAATCGCTGACCTCAAGCTCAAAATCCAGGCCTTGGAGCGCCAGGCCTCGCTCCAGGGAGGGGCTTCCGAGTCTGACACCATCGCCAACATCGCCGGCTTGCTGCAGGTACTCAAGGAGAAGAATCGGATTGCGGAGACCGGCTCCATTTCGAGTCCCTTGGAATTGGAGGAGTTGGAATTGGAGGAGAAGGAGAAGGAGGTGTTTACGGTTTCGGAAGTGAAGAAGGAGAAGAAGACGAGGGAGGCTCTGAGGCAGGGATCGGAAGGCCAAGAGGTTCGAGCAATGCAGGTCTGCTTTTGAAAGGCGAGTTTTGTTTTTGCGGTTTTTATGCTTCATTTGTTATGTTTTTTTTTTTAATGATATATTGTGATTAAAAGATTAAATGTATATCCGTGAATGTTATTTGCAATAGTTAAAAAGGTATTTTGCATATACTGAAGTCAATAAGAAACTTTTTTGTAATTGGGGTATGTGTGGTTCTTTCCTTTTTTAGTGTTTTCTTCCAAATATGCTATGCAATATTTTGTTCTACATGTGTGATTTGACAGGAAGCATTGCTAAAATTGGGTTTTTACTCCGGTGAGGAAGACATGGAATTTTCTAGCTTCTCAAGCGCGACCGAACGTGCTGTGAAGACTTGGCAAGTAAGTTACAAATTTCATTATACATGATGAGAAAAAACTCAGAATCATCAGGTTGAACAAACTTTCCCAATGGAAATTATATAGGTTAGTTAAAGCTGTTCTTGGTTTGCTAACTGTCATTCATCTCATGGCATCAACTTTTGACAGGCCTCCGTAGGTGCCCCTGAAGATGGAATAGTGACTGAAGAACTTCTTGAAAGATTAATGGAGCAACGAATTGAGGGTGTCACTCCAAAGGTATGTTGAAATCATGAGGTTTTAGGGTTATTGTGGTTGCAGACTTGCAGCATTCTTGTTAATTAATTGTCAGCCAATATGGTAAGTGGTCTAATCTTAAAAAGTATTGAAGCCACAGTTTCCATAGCCTTGGGACAACATACCATTAGCCTCCAATAAGGGGAGCAATTGATGTTTAAGTTTCAACACCAATATATCATACTTGGAATTGCACTTAGCAATAATGTAATTTATGTAGAGAGTACTAGTTCGGTTGTAAGAATGTCTGGTAAGTCATTACTTGCATTCCTTACTTGGGTGAAAAAGAACAGTTTGCTTTAAGAGGAACCAAAAACTCATTTGATTGTTCAATTTGAAGTGAAGTAAGCCTTCATTTCTTTAACCAGAGTCATTGTAACTAAATGTCACCAACAGTACCAACCTTCCTACTTAATTAAGAAATCAACATAAACCTCTGACTCTACACCGCTAACTCAGACACAAGGTTTTCTTGATTCCACTTCATGAGATGAACACATAACATGCAGACAAATACAACAGAACAGAACATACATAGTATAGCTTGACCATATAATATTATAATCTGCATCTTCATGTGTTACATACTTACATGTATTATTTCCACCAAGGAACTATGCTGCACTGTAATCTTTTTATATTAATAGATATAGCTAATATTATGAGATTGCAAATGCTATTCAAATGATTTCTAGCTTCCACAAGTGGTTTATATGTTGGAAAACAAGCAGTAAGTGCATAGTTTGAATTGTTAAGTTTGATACAAGCAGCAGACAATTTGGACTGTACAATCTGCCATCTTAATCGATACCATCAGGTGTAAATTGTTTTTTTTTTTTGTAAGATCAGGTGTAAATTGTATGTGTAGATGCGAAAATTTCCTAATGCAAAACATGGTGCAATGTTAATTGTAGTGAATAAGTACATGGCCTGAAAAGTTGTAATTCTGTTTATGGATGAGTGGGTTCTGTTTTTCAGGAACATGTAAATGGAGCTGCAGTTACTTCTGTAACAGAAATTTCAGAGGTCCGGAAAACTGTTGTGGAAGAAGAAGGTGCAATAGAAGTAGAGGTGGATCATCATCGAGTTTTTCTCCTTGGAGAGAATCGCTGGGAAGAACCTTCTAGACTTACGAACAGAAACAAAAAAAGTGGTGAAAGCAAGAAAATGGATACCACAACAAGATGCCTTACTTGCCGTGGCGAGGGTCGCTTATTGTGTACAGGTACTCTTGTCTGTCTTCCTACCTTGTCCCTATATTCATTCAGAAACCTTTGCCTTGATAGATTAAACTTTTCCAGTAATACTCTTAATCCAACCATGCATCATATGTATTTTCACATTTTTGTTTGATTGGATATTTTTAAAATAATGTTGAAAAATCACAAATGGATTTTAGTAATATAACTGAGATAATAGTAGCCATTAGTCTTATCTTATGAACTTTCCTTTTCTTAGTATATGCTGGGACAGGGTCTGAAGTTGGCTTCTTACTGTTGTCCTAATATTTACCTAGTCAATGAGATTACTCCAATCAAATATTCTATCTCAGAAAGGGATTTTATGTTTCTACACAACCAAATAGTGCAGCGTGTTTCATTTGTTTTTCAAACACAACAGAAGAAGTTTTTAAGATCTCAAAATCACAAAATGAGAGCAAAGGTTATATGTGAATCTATAAAACCTATAAACTTACTACAAAACTGTTTAAAATTCCTAGACTTCTAAATATTTGAAGACTCATTCATGTCTTTCATTCTACATATTTGAAGAGTCATTTATGCATTTTCATTGTGTAGTTATTGGAAAAATAAAGGTTCATCCATAAAAATTGGTGGCTTGACCTTGTTGAGAGAGAGATTCCATATCGGGAATGTAAGGTCTTGCATAGTTGTTAATAAGGTGTTGGGCCTTAGACAAACAAAAAAAAAGTGTTGGGCCTCTCCACCCATTGCCAATTGGTTTTGGGTTTGATGCTCCAATTTCCTTCAGACATCCTATGGGTTGACCATTGTGTAGTTGTGAAAAACATGAACATCTGGAATACAAGAAAACTGGATTTTGAAGAACTTTGATATGCTCGTAATGAATTCCTTAAAAATTCTTTCTTATTACAGATTCTGATAAATTACGACCTCACAATTTGATGTTAAAATGGTCTTCAGCGGTCCTCATACTCTTGGTAGCTTATCTGTATTTCTTTGTTGCAGAATGTGATGGAACGGGCGAGCCAAACATTGAACCACAGGTCAGAGGGTTTTACATGTGTGCCGATTCATGCACATGCACATACACAAACACACACATTATGCTTTTGCCATTATCATTTTCCAGCAGTGTCCAGGATGTAGTTCTAATTATTTGGTTCAATGATGCAGTTCTTGGAATGGGTGGATGAGGGAGCGAATTGTCCATACTGTGAAGGTCTTGGATATACAATTTGTGATGTATGCGAGGGGAAACCAGTAGTTTAGGTATGATATATACTTCCATACATGTACAGTTTTATGCTATAGTGCATGTATTTGGTTGTGTAATGATATTTTGTATTGCTGTACAAATGCAGAAAATTGTATATTTATTATTAAGGTAGTTGCGGATGTGCTTGGAAACTTAAAGAGAAAATAAAAATAATAGTTGCCGGTTGGCAAATTTAGCATATATGATTAATGTCATTATTACATGATCAAATATTCAAGATAACACTTTAGGCTGAGCTACCGCTATATGGATTATGGTATCAATGGTTGAGCTACCAATTTGGCCAGATATATCATTTTAGTATCAGCTAGACTCTTGTTTTCTGTTTGGCCTTATTAAATAAGTTGAAAAGTTAAAAGAATTATTTACATTTTAGGTTAAATGTCATAAACGGTCCATGGTAGTTTTGTCTCATATTTCCATCATTCTTGTGGTTTTTTTAATTTTTTAAATCGTACCACCATAGTTTAAAATATTTTCAATCTCACGTAAATAAAATCCCCTTAATTGTACCATCTTAGTTTAAATTTTTTTTCAATCTTTTTAAAAAATAGAATTCCCTCAAATAGCCATCAAATAAATTGCACATGCAATGTAGGATCATAACTCGAACCCGCACGGCCGCGTGCCGAATTTGCACATTATAGACTTAAAAACACGATTACCAATTTACCAATAGAAAATGTTGAAAATTTACAAGGCAAAGAATAACACAGTACCACCAAAAGGCATAGTAGGCGGTTAAATGAATAGGCGACTGACCCGATTGAGTAGGCGGTTAAATGCATGAGCTTTCCACAATGTATATACAGTAATGTTAAATTTATTACATTTTTATATCACAATTTCATATCATTTTACATGATATTCTTACATTGGATACTAAAAATAAAAAATAAAATTCAAAAAAGAAAAAAGAAATACCTTGTCTAATAAAGTAAGATATGAGAAAAAAAATGTGGGACAATTAGCATTTCTAATATATATAGAGGTATAATTTGGTTTGGTTTTTTTTATTTGTACATAGAGATTAACAAATTTAATACATTGTGTGGTAAAAAGTGTAGGATCCAATTAATATATTGTGCAAAATTACAGTGAATATGAATTAGAAGTCCACGGTACCAAAAAAAGAAAGTCCAAGGATATTCTGGTCGAGGGAATAATTACTTATAATTTGGGCTGAGCTCAAACCGACCCGATACGAATAGAGATTAGAGACGAAAGTGAAAAACCGACATGCACACGTAGAGAAAAGAAAAGAAAAACTGTCAGTAGAGCGGCCGCCATTGGAGCTCTGCTTCCAAAGCTCTCTTCATCCACCGTAAGATGATAGAATAAAATTTACCTATCCACCGTAATACATGTGCGTTGGGAGTTACGCGCACATTTATTACTAGCTTTATCCCACTGCCCAGGTGGCTTAGTTTGCTTAGAAGTATTATTTGAGTTATGTATGTAGAATCCTTAACATTTTGTTCCCATCTAAGATGGAAGATCAGTTTGTACCCAACAAAACACCAAATCTCGAAGATCAGTTCACTCCTATAGCACTAGTGAGCTCCGACAGATGCAAGCCCAATACATGTAACCTGGGATGCAAGACCAATTGTCCCGTCGTCTCTTCTCGTATATTATGCTACCTTTTTTTTTTTCTTCTTCTTTTGCAAATGTATTTATTTATTTCCATGATTTTTTATTGATTATATGCTAATTAATATTAAAACAAAATATTATGTTCCCTTAAATTACTCAAAGATAATGGGTCTCTTTTATTTTCCTGATAGGAAGCATATCTTGTCTTGTTTCTTCAACTACAATCGTGATACTACGGTTCTTTGTGGTATATATGCACCAGTTATCAGATTACTAGGATTTCTCAACTGAGTGTTTTCCTTTTTAAGCAACCTCGATCTGCTGTTTTTTTTTTTTTTTTCCCGAATTGGGTGCTTATCATGAAATGTAATACTTTGGTTCAATTGGTCTTTGAAGTGTTTGTAATCTAAGAATGGCTTGCATGACTTATTTCATTGTTTCGGTATTGTTGAGTTCCTATTGTTTTGAATTATGATCGATCAAAGATGAAAATATGAATGTTGATGGAAATGGCGGTGGTCCAAGAAGATATATTGATATCTAGAAGAAGTGCATGACATATAGCTTCAATATAGTGTGCATTGATTATAAGTATGGACTTAAAACTTGAACTATAATTATTGAGTATCATGTTAAGGTCAATTTATAATAATGTCAACATTATTTCTGTTACGTACCCATGATTCAGAAATTATACTTTGTCAAGAAGCTTAACTTTTACATGGTCATTAACTAAAATGCAGGAGAAAAATTTATTAAATATTCCATGTCAATTTTAACTCTTCATTTGTCATCGTTCTTTTCTCTCTTTGAGAAAGTCCAATAATAAAAGAAGTATAACACTCATTAAAAATAGTAATTTATGTAACCGTTTTAAGAATTTTTTGATTGCTAACATATTTTAGAGGGGAAAAGTTTAACACTTCCCCTTGTGATCTTTTGGCCAGTGTACTACTTTGGTTCCTGAATTTCACTTTTCTCCCTAAATTTTATTCGTGTGTTTAACTGTAATGTGTCATCAAATCCTTTAGGTTCCATTTGGTATCTTATTTAAAAACTGTTTTTTTGTATTTAAAAACATAAAATTGTATTTAAATTTAAAAAATGTGTTTGGTAAACTATTTTTTAAAAAGAATATCCAAAAAAAAAAATAAAAAACAACCCTCTTTCTAAAAATGATTAAATATCGTTTTTCAAATTTTTTTCATTTCTTTCTATGCCACAAACTCTGTTTCATCTTCTTCTGTGTAGTTGGCCAAAATACACAGCAAAATCTCACACCTTCCATAGAGAGAGAGAGAGAGAGTTTCAGATCTAAAAGCAAGCAAAATTATTTTCTGTTTGATTACCGAGAAAACCATAGACAACTTGCCAGTTACCACCCATGGATATTTGAGAAGAAATCATCGTTCTGCTTTGATGAGAATTGTTCATCACCCTGTTTATAAAAATCGTTCTGCTTTGTGCTTAGTTGAGTGGATAATATGAATTAGGAATTTACTTGCTATTTCATACCAAACAGATATTTAAATTATAAAAATTGTTCCTCAAAAATCATATTTTCAAAATGAATCATAGTTTTTTAAAATATTTTTGAATTAGATACTAAACGGGGCCTTATATTCTCCGTCAGAAGAATTAATCATCATTTTACACCCTAAATATTAATTGAAAGATTAAATCTAAGAAAAAAAATGCTCCCTTCCTTGCCTTTTCTCCATCATTTCTCTCTCTTCCTCTCTTCTTTCTCTTCTCTCTTTGAATTTAAAATCTGAAGCACCCAAACCAGTGCTTTAAATCTGAAGCACCCACAATCTCTCTTTTGGCACTCAAACCCAGTTCAAATAAAAAATCTCAGATGTGTCCATGCATGTATTCCTCATTGATCCAGCTTCAGCTAGCCACTCCAGCATTGCGTTTTTGTGACACTGCCACTTCAATCTAAAAACCTTTCTTAGCAATCTCATTGCTAGAGACCAATTCCCCAAAGAAGCCTGGTTCCTTTTGAAAGCCGCAACAAATAATTTTTCCATCAAGTAATGGCAAGAGAGCATTTAAGACTCTCTCAGAGTACATCCTAGGTTCAAGTCTTTATGTAATTAACAAAAATAAATAAAATCCTTACTCCCCCATTTCTATGTTGTGTATAGGAAAATGTTTTTTTTTTTTTTTTTTTTTTTCCCGTGCTTGATGATAGTGATTGTGTACTCCCATATGATTGAGCTGCTTTACAAATTATTTTATCTTGACACATTTTTTCATGTCCTTTAGTGCTACAAATATTCATTGTCTTACCTATTCACCATAAATCTGCAGGTGGACAATGTATTGAAGTTACAGGAAAGTCTAAGATTGCTTTTATATCGGAAGAATCGTGCACTGGTTGTGGTATCTGTGTTAATGTATGTAAAAAGTGCAGATTTGGTTTTCTTGTTTTTATGTACTATAATTGTGTTTAACAGGATGCATTCTTTTGACTCTATCATGTGATAACGTAGAAATGCCCTTTGGGAGCAATTCAAGTCTTCAAGTTGTCAAAGCAATTCGACAAAGATACAATCCATCGTTATGGGCCTAACTGTTGGAATTAATGCACTTTAGTGTCTTTTTGAAACATTTATATTTATGGCAGCAGCCAAGTAAGCTGGTGCAGACAAAGCATGGCTCATCTTTAGAGTTCCTAGGCAAAGTCTTTTCAGCTTTGTAGGAAAGAAATCTCTAGAGTTATATGCTTTTATATTTGTATTAGCTGTAATGATCAGTAAGCTAATTTAATCAAACACTCAAGAGCTCTACTGTAGCAACTCAAACCTTTGTGTTCTCTGCATAATTTTTCTGCAGTAATCTCTTGTTTTGTTTCTTATTTTCATTCCTCATCCAACAAATTGGTATCAGAACAGGTTCTTTCAATCATACTAGGCGGATAACAAACTGCATCAGAGGAGATGTCTTCAAAGGAAGGTGGATCAGTTTCATACTCTTTTCTTCCCATCTTTGGAGGAGAAAACCATGATTTTTGGAGAGTAAAAATGAGGACTTTGCTTCGGTCAAAAGGACTTTGGAGTATTGTTGACAAAGGCTTTAATGAACCAGCAAATGAAGCCGAACTTACACAACAACAAAGAGAAAGGTATGAAGCAGATATGATGACTGATGCTAAAGCTCTCTCAAAAATATAGAACGAAGTCACCTCAAACATTTTTCCAAGAATCACAACAGCTCAGACAACAAAGGAAGCTTGGGAGATCTTAGAACTAGAGTTTCAGGGAGATGCCAAGGCAAGATCTATAAGGCTTCAGACTTTGCGCAGAGAATTCGAAAATCTCAAGATGAGTAAATCTGAATGCATCAAAGATTACTCATCAAGAGTAAATGAAGTTGTCAATCAAATAAAAACACTTGGAGAAGCAGTCTCAGACCAGAAGGTAGTTGAGAAAATACTGATCAGCTTGCCTGAAAAGTGTGACCCCATTGTTGCTGCAATAGAAGAATCCAAGGACATCACCACTTTATCATTTGAACAACTGATGGGCTCTCTAAAGTCTCATGAGCAGAGAAGACTGAGACGAAATGACCAAGCTGTTGAAAGTGCTTTCCAAACCAAGCTCACTTTTAAGCCACAGAAGTTCTACAAGAAAGGAAATCCAAAGGGTAACCAATGGTTTGGAGATCAAAGAAGATGGAAGAAGGAAGACTCCAGCAAGAAAGAAGAAACTAAAAAATGACTTCTGATAACAATAAACCTCCTTGCAAAATTTGTAATAAACCAAATCACTCTACTGCTAGCTGTTGGCATCGTGGAAAACCCAAATGCAATTATTGTAAGAAATTTGGGCATGTTAAAAAAGATTGCAGATTCAAGGCCACTAACCAAGCAAATTTTTCTGAAAGTAAAGATGATGATGATGGATGAGAACCTATTCTATGCTTGTCAATCAGCTCTCGAAGAAAAAGAAAGCACTTGGTACCTTGACAGTGGCTGCAGCAATCACATGTCAGGAAATGAAAAGATATTTCTTGATGTGGATACTGCAATTACTCTTAAGATAAAGCTTGGTAATGGAGCTGTTGTGTGTGCGAAAGGTAAAGGAATTATTACTGTCAAAACCAAGAAGGGAGTGAAGCATATTAATGATGTTTTGCTAGTTCCTGAACTAAGTCAGAACTTGCTTAATGTTGGACAGCTTGTGGAAAATGGCTATAGACTTATGTTTGAAGATGGTAGCTGCACCATTTATGATAAAAAAAAATCAAAAGATATGGTAATTGCTTCAGTTAAAATGGAGAAAAATAGAAATTTTCCCATTGAATTTCATTATAAGCAGATGGTTGCATTGAAAGCTGATGTTGTTCAAGATACTTGGCTGTGGCATAAGAGATTTTGCCATTTAAATTTTCAAGGGCTAAAGCTACTGCAACATAAGAGCATGGTGAATGGGCTGCCTAAAATTGAAACATCATCTGATGCTTGTGAAGGGTGTATTATGGGCAAGCAGCACCGAATTCCATTTCCAAGACAAAGCACATGGAGAGCCAAAGCACCGTTGGAGCTTGTGCACACTGACATTTGTGGCCAAATGGAACTCCCTCCTTGAATCAACATAGGTACTTTCTCACTTTTATTGATGATTATTCGAGGATGGCATGGGTTTATTTTTTGAAAGAATCAGAGACTTTTTTGGTGTTCAAAAGATTCAAGGCATTTGTAGAAAAGCAAAGTGGCTGTGCTATTAAAGTTATTCGAAGTAACAAAGGAGGAGAATATACTTCTCAAGAATTTGAAAGTTTTTGCAAAGATGAAGGCATTTGGAAGCAATTGACAGCAGGATATAGTCCCCAACAAAATGGGATTGCAGAGAGAAAGAATCGAACAGTTGTGGAGATGGCAACCTCAATGATGTCTGAGAAGGGCTTACCTAAGAGTTTTTGGGCAGAAGCTGTACATACAGATGTCTACATTCTCAATCGATGTCCAACTAAAGCTGTGAAGAACAAGACTCCATTTGAAGCTTGGAGTGGATTCAAGCCCTCAGTAAGTCATTTAAAAATATTTGGTTGCATTTGTTATGCTCATATTCCTGCTGAAAAAAGAACTAAGTTTGATGAGAAAAGCCAAAAATGCATCTTTGTTGGCTACAATCCCAACACAAAAGGATACAGAATTTATAATGTTGAAACTAAGAAGTTGATTGTGAACAGAGATGTTATTTTTAATGAAAAGGCTGGCTAGAATTGGGATGAAAAGGCTGGCTAGAATTGGGACTCCATATGTTGCTGTTCAAGATCAAAGAAAAATTCAAGGAGAGCAAGAAGAAGAAGCTATTCCTCAGTCACCAACACTTACTGCAAGCAATCCAAGTGGAGATGGTTCCTCCCCAAGTTTCTCTTCACCCGAAAGTCCTCCATTAAAAACCCGAAGGTTGAGTGATGTATTTGAAAGCTGCAATTTTTCTGGACCAGTAAGATTTGAGGAAGCTCAAAATCAAGAAGTTTGGGTGAAAGCAATGAAGGAAGTGATAAAGATGATTGAGAAGAACCATACTTGGGAGCTTGTTAAGCCTCTAAAAGATCAAGAAGTCATTGGGGTGAAATGGATTTTCAAGACAAAGTTCAATCAAGATGGAAGCATCCAAAAGCACAAAGCAAGGCTGGTGGCTAGAGGTTTCACTCAACAGCCAGGGGTTGATTTTACAGAAACTTTTGCACCAATTGCAAGGCTTGAAACTTTAAGAACCTTGATTACTCTTGCTGCTCAAAAGAAATGGTTACTGTATCAGCTTGATGTCAAGTCAGCGTTTCTAAACAGAGTTTTAAAAGAAGAAGTGTATGGAGAGCAACCTCAAGGTTATTTAGTTAAAGGGGGAGAAGATAAAGTCTACAAGCTGAACAAGGCTCTTTACGGGTTGAAACAAGCACCCCGCACTTGGTATGCTGAAATTGACAAGTACTTTGCTAAGAGAGGCTTTCAAAAAAGTCCAAGTGAGCCTACACTTTATGTCTTGAAGGGAGATTCTATTCTCATTGTTTCAGTGTACGTTGATGATTTAATCTTCACTGGCAATGATGAAATTATGATCCAGCAGTTTAAGAAAGATATGATGAGCACCTATGAGATGAGTGACTTGGGTTTGTTGCACTATTTTTTGGGAATTGAAGTTCTTCAATCAGAATCTGGGATTTTCATTTCTCAAAAAAAATATGCAGAAAATATTCTTAAGAAGTTCAATATGCTCGGATGCAAGTCAGTGGCTACTCCTTTAGTGGTAAATGAAAAATGATGGTGCAAAGAAGGCAAATGCTGCACACTATAGAAGTTTGATTGGAAGCATTTTGTATCTTATTGCTTCTAGACCAGACATCATGTTTGCTGCAAGTTTACTTTCAAAATATTTGCAAGAGCCAAGTCTAATTCATTATGGAGCTGCAAAAATGGTTTTGAGATGCTTGCAAGGCACACTTGATTATGGAATTATGTACAAGACTATAGAAAATTCAAGTCTCATTGGTTACACTGACAGTGATTAGGGTGGCTGCCTTGATGATTTAAAAAGCACTTCAACTTATGCTTTTTCTCTTGGCTCAAGGATTTGTACTTGGGCTTCAAAGAAGCAGAAAGTTGTAGCCCAATCATCTACAGAAGCAGAATATATTGCGGTTGCCAAAGCAACATCACAAGCCATGTGGCTTCAAAGAATTCTTGATGACATTGGAGAAAAACAAGAAGAAGAAACCATGTTGTACTGTGACAACAAAGCAGCCATTGCCATTGCAAAAAATTCAGTCAATCATGATCGTACCAAGCACATTGATCTCAAATACCATTTCATTAAAGATGAAATTGAGAAAGGGGAGATTCAACTTGTGTATTGAAGGACAGAGGAACAACTTGCTGATGTACTGACCAAGCCACTTCCCAGAGAAAGATTTTGTTATCTTAGAGAGCTCATTGGAGTTGTGAAAAAAGTGCATTAAGGGGGAGTGTTGGAATTAATGCACTTTAGTGTCTTTTTGAAACATTTATATTTATGGCAGCAGCCAAGTAAGCTGGTGCAGACAAAGCATGGCTCATCTTTAGAGTTCCTAGGCAAAGTCTTTTCAGCTTTGTAGGAAAGAAATCTCTAGAGCTATATGCTTTTATATTTGTATTAGCTGTAATGATCAGTAAGCTAATTTAATCAAACACTCAAGAGCTCTGCTGTCGCAACTTAAACCTTTGTGTTCTCTACATAATTTTTCTGCAGTAATCTCTTGTTTTGTTTCTTATTTTCATTCCTCATCCAACACTAACTCTTTCATATTACATAGGTCAGTTCCTTACCACTTTGTTGGGAATTGATCATTTTCAGTATTTTGTGTTTTGAAATTGTAGAAATGCACAATTAAAGGTTACCAGCCCCAAGCTCAGGGAAAGTTCTTGGTTTGATTGGAAGTAATGGTATTGGGAAATCAACTGCCTTCAAACTTTTGGCTGGCAAACTGAAACCAAATTTGGGTCGTTTCAATGTATACCCTTTACATATTATTTTTTGATAGTCCTAACTTGATAAGTATATAATTTTCTCAATTTTTGTTTGTTGCATTCTCATAATTACCTAGTTTTGATGGTTCTTTTGTAGGACCCTCCCGATTGGCAGGAAATCTGGCCTTACTTACAAGGATCTGAGCTGCAGAATTATTTTACTCATTTGAGGGAAGGAAAATTGAAGGTGCTTTTCAATTTTGATGCTCATATCCTCTCTTACGGAGTTGAATGTGTTTAGCTGTTATGAGGAATAAGAATTTTGCCTCCTTTCAGAGGTGGTAGGCATACTTTGATTCAATCAGTACTACGTAACACGTTCTGACTTACTACCTCTCTATTTTCAAAATCCAAGTTAAATGGATACACCAGCTCATGAGGGACTCTTTTGTGGGAAGGTTTTGAGATTTACTTTGTCATTCTGCTACTTAACCATCATTTTGTATCAAATTGGTATTTTCCATCAGTTCTATCAAACTTTTTGTCCAAAAAATGTGATTTAGGGTTGTGACATGGGATCAGTTTGATAGAACTGACAGAAAGTACCAGTTTGACACAACATAAAAGTCAAGGTAAAAGAATGACACAAAATAAAATTCATATCCTGAAATGGGACAACAGTCAAAGTTCAGGTACTATAGCTAAAAATTTCCCTACATAAAATTCTGCTTCTCATGAAAGAAAAGAATTGAAATAATCACTTGCAGTTCGTGATAAGGAATCTAGTCTAGGAAGGTACATAATTAAGTATTGGCATCATGTTAGGTGGCTTTTTTTGCCTGATTATTCTTGTGCTTTGGTTTGTTGAACTAAAATATTCCATGCTTGCATTTTATTCTTTTTTGTTAACATGCAATGTCTCTAACAATTATTACATTTCGTGTAATTATTATTCTTCTTGCTAAATGCGTAATTGTCTTATATATTTTTCTTTTCGTTTAACAGTGCATTATAAAGCCCCAATTATGTTAACCACATTGCCAAAGCAGCTCATGGAAATGTAGGAAAGATGCTCAAAGATCTAGATCAAAGAGGGATGAAGGAAAAACTCTGTGTTGATCTTGCGCTAAACAAGGTTCTAGATCGAAACGTAGGAGATTTATCAGGTGGGGAGCTTCAAAGATTTGCCATTGCTGTTGCCGCCATACAGAGAGCACAAATATAGATGTTTGACGAACCTTCAACTTATCTCGATGTGAAACAAAGATTTAGGGCAGCCAAAGTTATCCAATCTTTGATCAGTCTCTTCTTGTCTCAATTTTTCTTTGCTTGTATTTGTGGGATCTTTTCTTACTTGTATTCGGTATGTTTAAGTAATAGCTATTTTTTATTTATATTTTTCAGCAATGTAATTGTTGTGGAGCATGATATAAGTGTCTTAGATTACTTATCCGATCTCGTTTGCTGTTTTATGGGCTACCGAGTGCATATGGAGTTGTAACCCTTCCTGTCTCGGTTAGAGAAGGAATCAACCTCTTCTTGTCCAGATTTGATCCTACTCAAAATGTACGGTTGTGGGCTGACTCTCGACTTTTAGGGTAAGATTATAAGTTGTCAGTGAAATGCCGTCTTTTATTTATTTATTTATTTTTTATAAACTTAATCAGTATTTTGTGATTTATGCTGTTGTCTCTTCTATATTATTGAGACTCCACAGAAAAGTGCTGAGGAAACTGAGACATATTCACGATATGAATACCCAGTAGTGACTTTAACTGTGGGAAAGTTCAAGCTCTGTGTGAAGAAGTGTGAATTTATCGATTCTCAGATTATTGTGCTGCTGGGTGAGAATGGAACAGGGAAGACAAGATTTATCCATATGCTAGTACTCTTTAATTTCATTTTCATTTGTTCAGTTGTATTTTCACTTACATCTTGAGATTTTCAGTAATCACATTCCTTGAATTGTAGGCTGGTCGATTGAAACCTGATTCTGATGTGGAGATACCTAAGTTTTGTGTTTCTTACACTCCTCAAAAAGCTTTTACTCCAAAAGTAGAATCAACTGTCAGACATTTTCTTCATGCAAAAATTCGTGATTCATATGCTAATCCCCAGTTTGAGTCGAATGTATTAAGATATAGGCCCATATCATTTACTTCCTTACGTTATTATTCCTTTCCTTACGTTATGCACATTGAAGAATACATTTACTTCCTTACGTTATGGTTTTTTCCTTTATTGTATATTTATGATTGTATAGCCTATTTATCTGCACAATGACAGATTGTAAATCAATGAAATATAATTCCTTTCCAAAAAGACTATCTCTCTGGTGTCGTTTTCACATGGTATCAGAGCAATTCCTTTGAATTTTCTATCCTAAGAAAACTTCCAGAATCTTCAATGGCCGGAGAAGATGGATCTTCACAAGACGATGGAAAGAAGATCAGTGACAACAAAAGTGTTGAAGGATTCAATGATCCTTCAAGCCCTTATTACATTCATCATTCTGACCATCCTGGAATGGTTTTAGTATCGAAACCATTGGTTGGTGATAATTACGGTACCTGGAGCCGATCTATGAGTATTGCCCTGAGTGCCAAAAATAAGACAGGTTTCATCGATGGTTCGATCAGGAAGCCCTCATCGATATTCAAGCCTTCAGAATTTCATCGATGGAAACGGTGCAATGACATGATCCTCTCTTGGATTATCAACTCCCTCGACTCGGATCTTTCCAATAGCGTAATCTACGCTGAGACTGCACATGAGGTATGGTCAGATTTAAATGAACGTTTTTCTCAAAGTAATGCTCCTCGAATTTTCCAGATTCAACGAGATATTGCCTTGAATACCCAAGACCAGATGTCGCTTGCAACATATTATACAAAGTTGAAAAGTTATTGGGATGAATTATCATCATACAATGATGTCGATCCTTGTACTTGTGGATCCATGAAGTCGGTGGCTGACCGAGAGGAGAGACAAAGGCTTATGCAATTTTTGATGGGGCTTAACGATTCTTATGCAGCGGTCAGAGGCCAAATCCTTCTCATGCAACCTCTTCCCTCTGTAAAAAAAGCTTATTCGCTTTTGTCACAAGAAGAAAAACAGAGAGAGCTTTCTATGACTCGAAATAATAATACAGAGAGCGTGGCTATGTTAGCTATCAACAATCAAAGGACCTCATGGCAGAACTCCCGCAGTAATTCCAAAGGAAATAAGAGAGAACCTCTTCATTGTAGCCATTGTGATAGGGACTATCACACTGTGGAAAGCTGCTATTACCTCATAGGCTTTCCACCAGGACATCGGTTGTACAAAGGAGATGCCAAGAATGGGACCGGAAATACCAAGTCATCTTCAGGTAATCGGCCACAACAAAAGAACAAATCCACACCACCAACTGCGCATCATATCCAAACTGATGAGGCATCCACTTTGCATCAACTTCAATCTATTGCGCCAGACTTGACGGCAGAGCAATGCAGCCAAATTATGGGTGCAGTCAGCAATGGAGACGGTATTAATCCTTCTCAAGGTTTGTCTTTTTCTTCTTGTCTATTGTCTCAACGTTCATCTAATAGGTCTGATGTCTGGATAAATGATAGTGGTGCCACAGATCATATAACAAATACTCCACATTTTTTTCAAGACTCATTAACCCCCTCAGCTGCACAAACTATGCATTTACCCAATGGAGAAAAAGCAAATATTCATTCAAAAGGAACTATTTCCTTAAATTCAAAATTGCAACTTCAGAATGTTCTTTGTGTTCCTTCCTTTAATACAAACTTATTATCTGTTCCTAGACTAACCCAATCTCTCAATTGTTGTGCCATGTTTTTCCCAACCTTTTGCATTTTGCAGGACTTGGAAACGAAGAAGATGATTGGTTGGGGTAGGCGACATGGCAACCTTTACTACCTCGAGCCGGCAATCTCATCACCATCTCCTCCTCCATTTTCATTTCATGTCACTTCTCTACAAGATCTATGGCATTTGCGGCTTGGACATCCATCATTTGGTCGTTTTAAATTTTTAGCTAAACATTTTCTGAATATTTCTTTTCATTCTAATAAGCAGTGTGATTTTTGTCCATTGGCTAGGCAAACAAGATTACCATTTCCATTAAGTTCTGTTTCAAGTACTCATCCTTTTGAATTGATTCACTGTGATATATGGGGTCCACACAAAGTGTCTACACATTCTGGAGCACATTATTTTTTGTCTATTGTTGATGATTTTACGCGCTGCACATGGATTTATTTGATGAGATTTAAATCTGAAAATGCTAGCTTGCTTAAATCTTTTTTTTCTTTTGTTGACAATCAATTCAGTCAGAAAATAAAAAATATTTGAGTGGACAACGGTTTAGAATTTTTTTCTATGCGGGATTTCTTTGCTGAACAAGGAGTCGTTTACCAACACACTTGTGTCTATACCCCCCAACAAAACGGTGTAGTTGAGCGGAAACACCGCCACATCCTGGAGGTGGCTCGTGCTCTACGATTCCATTCTCATCTACCTCTTGCTTTTTGGGGGGAGTGTGTTCTTACTGTTGTATATCTTATCAACCGTTTGCCCACACCGCTTTTAAATGGTAAATCTCCCTATGAGAAACTTTTTTGTCGTCCACCCACTTACACACATTTGCGTGCTTTTGGTTGCTTATGTTTTGCCACCAATCTCACTCCTAAACACAAATTTGATAAGCGAGCACGTAGATGCATTTTTGTTGGTTATCCATTTGGGCAAAAAGCATACAAACTATATGATTTATCCAGTCACCAATTTTTTACAAGCCGGGACGTTGTCTTTCAAGAAAATATTTTTCCTTTTAACAATAACGTGCCTGCACCTGACAAAAATAGTTCCATTTTTCCCTTGCCAACTGATGATGCTCCAACCCATTTACCTACACCTTTACTTCCTATTGAACCACCAACATCCCCAGATACACCAACTAACCCTGAACCAACTACTCCTTTCTCCGACAGTCCTGGCCCCACTACTCCTCTTTCCGCCCGTACTAGCCCAATTTTGGATTCCTCATCAGGTAGCTCCGCCTCACCACCTTCTGCTCCTCCACCTTAACCAACTCGGCATTCTGACCGTGTTCGCCAACCTTCAGTCTTGCTTCGCGATTTTCATGTGTACAAAGCCACATTGCCTACTTCCGCTACACCATCATCTTCGGTTCCATCTCCTCTACAACGCCAAGGTACTCGTTATCCTCTCCATAAATTCATTTCTTATCATAAGTTATCTCCCACTCATCATTCTTTTGTGGCCTCTATATCTAGTTGTGTGGAACCAACTTCTTTTGTCCAAGCAAACACAGATCAGAGATGGCGAGAGGCTATGGACAAGGAGCTTGAGGCTCTTGAGCAGACTAATACCTGGACACTAACCCCTTTGCCTGCAGGAAAGCATCTCATAGGTTGCAAATGGGTTTATAAAATCAAATATAAACCTGACGGTTCCATTGAGCGTTACAAGGCTCGCCTTGTCGCTAAAGGCTACACTCAACAAGAAGGGTTGGATTACACTGAGACATTTTCTCCTACTGCCAAAATGGTCACCTTTCGTTGTTTGCTTGCTATTGCTGCCGTCCGTAATTGGCCTCTTCATCAACTAGACGTTCAAAACGCCTTCCTCCATGGCGACCTTGATGAAGAGGTATACATGTCTCTTCCACCTGGTTTTAGTCGACAGGGGGAGAATCTTGTGTGTCGACTAAATAAATCGTTATATGGCTTGAAACAAGCTTCACGCAATTGGTTTGCAAAGTTTACAAGTGCACTTGAAGATGCAGGTTTCAAGCAGTCATTAGCAGATTATTCACTTTTTACCAGGTCACATGGTTCTTCCTTCACTGCCATATTAATTTATGTGGATGACGTTATTATTACAGGGAATGATCCAAAGGCCATACAATCTATTAAGACATTTCTTCATGTTCGCTTTCGAATAAAAGACCTTGGTCTCCTCAAATATTTTTTGGGCATAGAGGTGGCTCGCACGAAGCAAGGAATTTTCATCTCCCAACGCAAATATCCTTTGGATATATTAGATGATGTGGGTCTTCTTGGTGGCCAACCCACTTCCTTTCCCATGGAACAACATTTGAAGCTCAGTCCAACTGAAGGAGAAATCTTAAAAAATCCTTCACGTTATAGGAGATTAGTAGGAAAGCTCATTTATCTCACAGTCACTAGACCAGATATAATATTCTCGGTTCACATGCTTAGTCGTTTCATGCATCAACCACGAAAGCCACATTATGATGCAGCTTTGCGTGTGGTACGTTACCTTAAGAATTCACCAGGTCAAGGTCTCATCTTTCCTGTGCAAAACTCACTAAGTCTGAAAGCCTATTGTGACTCAGATTGGGCCACTTGTCCAATCTCAAGACGATCTGTCACTGGTTATTGTACTTTCCTTGGTAGTTCCTTGATCTCTTGGAAGACAAAGAAACAAGACACAGTGGCACGCTCATCCGCAGAAGCGGAATATCGGGCTATGGCAGCAGTTAGCTGTGAGCTTGCTTGGTTGAAATTTGTTTTACAAGATCTTGGCGTGAAGCACTCACATCCTGCACGTTTACATTGTGACAATCAAGCTGCACTTCATATTGCAGCCAATCCGGTATTTCATGAGCGAACTAAACATATTGAATTAGATTGTCATGTGGTTCGGGATTACATTAAGTCTGGATTGATCACAACTGCTTACACTCCCACTTCTTTGCAGATAGCCGACATTTTCACAAAGCCTTTGGGAAAGGCTTCTTTTGGGTCTCTTTTAGGCAAGTTGGGAGTTTATGATATACACTCTCCAACTTGAGGGGGAGTATTAAGATATAGGCCCATATCATTTACTTCCTTACGTTAGTATTCCTCTCCTTACGTTATGCACATTGAAGAATACATTTACTTCCTTACGTTATGGTTTTTTCCTTTATTGTATATTTATGCTTGTATAGCCTATTTATCTGCACAATGACAGATTGTAAATCAATGAAATATAATTCCTTTCCAAAAAGACTATCTCTCTGATGTCGTTTTCACAGAATGTGATGAAGCCTCCTCTTATAGAGAAATTACTGGATAAAGAACTTTTGAAACTCTCTTGTGGAGAGTTGCAGAGGCTTGCATTATGTATATGCCTTGGACAGGTAAATGATTTTAATCATATTTACAGAAATCACAAATGATTTTGTTGGTAACATCTTTGTTTGAATGTAATTGGGTTGCTCATCATGTTGATAGGTTAAGTTTTTGCATGTTTGTCAGTTGTGAATTTTGCATTTTTGATAAATTCAATAAGCAACTATCAGCTGTTATCATCAGTTTAGCAAATTCTTGGCTTGGAATAGAAGTAATGCTGACTTTTCTCTAATTTTAACTTAGCAAGTAGATAGTTGGTAGTGATAGATTGGGTTTGAAATTGTGCCTAGAGGGGGCTGAATAGGAATTTAAAATTAACCCTGCCCCTTCATTACTATTTGAAGTATGATTGTTAAAATCCTAGTTTGATGTGCCTTTCTATGTGTTCTTAGAATACATTTTGTCACACACAATATAAAGACTTCAAGGAGTTCTTTGTCTTGATAAGGTTCAAATATGCCAAGGGTTGTTGGTCTTGCCTTGTTATTATGAATGGGTGGTACTGTGACTTGGTCGATTGATAGTCTTGATTGTTGGAGTGTTTGGCAGTTGACTGGGGATAAGACTTGGTCATCTGGTGTTCTTATATCTCTAGATTTTTCGGCATACAGTTTGGATTTCTAACGCTTAACTTATGTTTATCAAGCAATCAGAATTCATGGCTACCCAAAACATGCTTTCAGTGGTTATCTTTTTGGATGCTAGAAAACTTTTTAACTGGTTATGACTAAATTCAATATAAACATTTAAGACATTATCACTATTATTTTAGGTGTTTCAGCATCCATTCCAACATCCACCCCCAGTTGCACAGGGGTACACAGTTACATCAACAATCAAAGACAATCCCCACCAAACACACCACCACTCAGGACAAACAATCCACGTTATCTGCTATGGTCTGCATACAATTACTGAATATGAAACACTCTGAATTCTCTCTATTGTCTATTATGCTCTCTCCATCTTTTATGTTATTTTCTTTACTTTCATAACACGTTATCAGCACAATAGTCTCACCACGATGATATGCACGACTTAGATGTTGCAATAACATCATAAACTATCAATGTGCGATGTGGGTGATCGTATTATTATTTACTGGGTTTAAGTTGTTTAACGTTATTTATTTGCTTCCTCTTAGAATCTATATGGATTTTTACTTCCATATGTATTTCTACTAACTATCAACTAAACCCGTGCCCCGTGCTTTTATACATATTTAGCTATTAGTTTTGTATATATAGCATATGGTCTATATGCTATTGATGTGACACATGTTTATCTGTAGTTGTAACTAATCTTTACAAAATGTCATTTTGTTCTTGTTTATTTAAATTACCAATATTGTTTATATACTAAGTTTTAGATTTGTCAGTGCTAAATTTGTTCAGCCCCTTCACTTCAAAACGTATATTACAATTAAAAGTCAATAATTCCGTTAAAAATAGATATGTGCCACCCACCTGACCTATTTTTATGGGACAAAATGGACAATTCACCAAAATATATTAAAAGAATTAAAACTAAAACAAAAAAGAAAGAAGAACAAGATGGCAGCGCACCCATTCTCCACCCAGCCCCAACCCACCTCCGGTCCTNTCTCTCTCTCTCTCTCTCTCTCTCTCTCTCTCTCTCTCTCTCTCTCTCTCTCTCTCTCTCTCTCTCTCTCTACAGATCGCACCCCCCTTTTTCTCTCTCTATTTCTCTGCACATCGCCCCAACCACCTCTGGCGGTGGCCTTACCCGCAGGCGACGACCCACCCTCCCCCCTCTCTCTCTCCATCTCTCCCTCTATTTCTCTCTTCATCTCTTCCTCTCTCTGTCTCTTTTTCTCTCTCTATTTCTCTGTCTCTCTCAAGGTTTTCTAAGAGATTGATGAAATTTCAATGTACATAAGTTTGTTTATGAAATTTCCAAGAATTATAATTAGATCTGAACCTCAATTTGCAAATGGAGCAAATCTTTATTTCCTTGAATATTTTCTCATTTTTATTCCAAAACCAGAAATCTACATAAACTATCAAGTCAAAAAAATTCACAAATCAAAATAAAATTTTGAGACTTTGAGTCTGCATCTTTGAGCAAACATGGATAGGAATGATAGAGAGAGAAATGGATAAAGAGAATAGCAAGAGAAATGGATAAAAATGTCATTTTGCTCTTTTCTTTCTTTAGACTTGCAGTAAGGTTAAAGGTGTGAAGGATGCGCAGTTGCGCATCGAGTAGCAGAGAGAGAGAGAGAGAGAGAGAGAGAGAGAGAGAGAGGGGGGGAGGGTGGGTCGTCGCCGGCAATAAAGCCACCGCCGGAGGTGGTTGGGGCGGAGTGAAAAGGGGGGGTGAGATCTGCATCTCCCTCTTCAATCCTTTTTTTTTTATTTCTGTGTTTTTTGTGTTTATAGTTTCAAACTTGTTTAATATATTTTTAGTTTTAATATTTTTCAATTCTAATATCTTTTAGTTTTAAATATTTTAACTTATTTTAGTATTAATCTTTTTAATTTTTAGTTTTAATATTTTTTAAGTTAGAAATAGATTAATTTTTTTTTGTCTAAAAACAATTATATATAAAAAAAAAAGGACCAAATTGTTCCTAATTTTGGACGGAATTTTAACGGAACTGACGGTTTGTCCCAAAACAACACAAACTGTAAATATGTGTCCTACAATAATACAAACTCAAACGTGTGTCAAGTATGTGTCATATTTGAAAAATTTTCCCTTTTAACTTTTTTTTTTTTTTTGAAGTTTTGATAGAAAGGTGAGATTTAATTTTTTTTATATTAAATTATTGTTTTTCACATTGTTTTAGTTTATGAGTATTAACAAATAGGATATTAACTACTCTATTGCTAATGATTTTGACCACATGATCAATTCTTTAATGCAAATTCAATATTAATTGCCTTGTGCTTTTATACATTCAGGTTGTCTAGATCAGTATGTATATATGGGTATTAATGTTAACATGCTTTTGGATTCATCTAATTGCTAGGTGGAAGCAAGGATTTAAATTTCGAAAATTTCGGTGAAATTTCGCCGAAATTTTTGATTTTTTGAGGTATGGAAATTTTAACCCTAAACCAACAAAATTTCGTTTCAATTTCGATGATTTCGCCGAAATTTTCAACTGGGTGGATTTCTGGGTTTTGGGAGGAGCTGAAGCCGTGGAGGAAGAGAGGAGGGGCTGGGTTTTGGTGGGTTTCGGCGGTAGGGGGCAGCGGGGGGCGGCGACAGAGGGCGAGAAGATGGAGAAAGAGATGAGAGTGGGCTAGTGGCCGGTGCCGGTGAGGGATGGGGATGGNNNNTGGATGGAGAGAGAGAGAGAGAGAAAGAGAGAGAGAGAGAGAGAGAGAGAGAGAGAGAGAGAGAGAGAGAGAGAGAGAGAGAGAGAGAGAGAGAGCACGAACTGGACTTACTGATGGAGGATATGAGAGAAAGAAGAAGAACAGAAAAAAGAAAGAGAAAAGAGAAGAAAAGAAAGAGAAAAGAGGGAGGAGAGATAAGAGATATAATTAGAGTAGTGGGTTGCGTGAATGATGAAATGAGGAAAGACAATGAGAGTAGACTAGTAGAGTGGGTTGCGTGAATGATGTAATGAGGAGAGAGAAATTAACATAAAAAATTTAATTTTGAGTTTTTAAAACTCATGTTTATAAATTTACAAAAATATCCCTCGTTTCAAATGCTCATATATCTTAAACTATAGCTTCGATCGATACACAGTTTGCGCTTACGTGTTCATGTGTTCGAGACCTTTCCAACTAGTCACAAATTGAAGTCAAAAGTCCAATAGTTCGAAAAGTCAAAAAACGGGTCAAACTAATTTAAAACAAAAATTATAAAATTAACTCAAAATATTTTATTTCTCAAATAAATTTTTAAAATAAAACTTGAAAAAATACGGGGTCTCACAATCTATCCCTCTTATAAGAATTTCGTCCTTGAAATTCCCAAAGAAAGTAATAATTGAACAACTTCAAACAAGCACAACAACAATAATCCAAAGCTCTGAAAAGTTCTTTTCATTTATAAAAAAAACTGAAAATAAATTACACAACATCTGAGGTGTTTGTTCAATCAAATTTATGTAATTATTAATTAGTGAACTATTTTTTTAACAGTATTTGCCTCCAGCGCACATTATATTTATCTTATATTATATGAAACCTACTATATAATTTGGTTTCTTCAATGTTTTTTATCAATGTAGTAGATAATATGTTAAATAAACATATGGTAAAGTTTCATTCAAAATTTCCGTATTTTAATAACAATTTCCGTCGTTTCCGTCTAATTTCTGTCGAAATTTAAAAATCTTCGAAATTTTCATCGAAACCCGAAATTTTATTCCTTGGGTGGAAGGACGCAATGAGAGGGTTGATCAAAATTAATCATTATGATGACTTGCTATATGGTTAATTGCTTGCACAACTTTATACATCATCAAGAGATTGAAATTGGTATGATTATATTTTATGCTCTTATATATTATGATATTCTTTTGTCTCACAAAAGATATTGTGATAAAATTATTTGATCCCACAAATAATATCAGGATTAGAAGAAAAAAAAAAATCCTTGATTCTTTGATTAATTAAGGGCAAGAAGTTCCTTAATCCTCTTCAAAATAATTGAGGGCTAGATGTTCCTCAATTCATATAGTTCATATGATTGTCGAATTAATTGATTAAAGACTAGAAGTTCCTTAATCCTCTTCAAAATAATTGAGGGCTAGAAGTTCCTCAATTATTTTAAAATTGAATGAGGACCCGAAGTTCCTCAATCTTTATATGCAAATCTGGACCCAAAGTTCCTCAATTTTTATTTGCAAATTAGGACCCAAGTTTATTGGCTTCTTCTTTGTTGGAACCAGAAGTTTTCATGATCTATTTTATTGCCATGTTTTTAAAATTTATGTTTTAATTTCATTGTTATTTTCAATTCCTTGTTTTAATTGTTAGCTTTACAATATTTTATTCATATGGACCTGTAGTCTTAAACATCGAACCTGAAGTTTCAAATACAGATATCACCTTGAAATTGTAATTCAAAATAAATCTTAGAACCTAAAGTTCTAATTATGTTAAAACTCAAAATTAAAATCTTGTCAAAGAACCAGAAGTTCTAACATAATATAGATGTATATGTAATTCTACTTGACAACTTATGTGCAATGTGTTGATGCAAATTTCCGTAGGAGAGATGCAACAACTTAGAGATGGTGACCTAGCTGATCCGAAGTCTTGCTGGATGATGACGTGAGATCTTCCTGTAAAAGAAACAAGATCAAAGGAGATGGACCGGTGTCGCATGCACAGCTACCCATCTCCTTTGCATTCAATATTGCATTGAATGCAAGTATGGAAGATTCAGGTGAACTGCCTCAGTAGTTATGAATGTGGGCTGGGAAGTCTCTTTTGTCAGAAGACCTTTGTCAGGTGCATTTAAGTGTGGCGGTTCATCCCAACGTGATCTTCCTTGGAATGGCGGCTTGGAGCCGAGCCGACCCGAACACATGTTTTTATGTGTATACGTGAAGCCCATGTGTGATCGGATCAGACATGGAATTCCTAACCGAACCGATCCAGTTGATTGAGGTCCTTCTGAGTCACAATTGGTTGGCGCTAGAACTCAAAACGAGGTTTCCTCCACGCCGAGCCGAGCTGAACCGGGATGACCGTGGAAAAATGAACACTCAATCCTTTGGATGGTCATCGGTTCGGGTCGGACCGGGCAAGAAAGACTCAGTGTGGCGACCCGATCTGAGCTGACAGAGTGAGTGCCGAGCTGTGATGATGTGGAGGTCAAAGTTTGACCACTGGGAAGTCAAACACCGAAGTTGGGTCTGATCGACCACGTGTCCAGCTGTGGTTAGCTATTGGATCGGTGTGGGTTTATCCACAAACACAATGCAAACATATGCCATTTGGTATTCTCCACTTATAATAAGTTATCTAGCTCTCAATTCTTTAATGCAAACATATGCCATTTGGTATTCTCCACTTATAATAAGTTATCTAGCTACTTATATTTTGAATTGGTTTTATTGCAATCTTAATCTTCATAAGGCTTAAATCTGACCTGAAGTTCAGAATCCAAATTAGGACCCGAAATTTTGAATAGAATACTGATATCTTATTCTCCAGCAAGGGTATTGAGCAGGAAATTCCAATCCAAAGTGTCATAAGCCTTAAGGATATCAACCTTAACGGCACATCTAGGGGGTCTTTATTAAGATGGTAGTTCCTGAAAAGTTCTTGGACAAGCAGAATGTTATCACCAATACAGTGACCAGGCACAAAAGCAGATCGAGCAAGATTGATGATTGATGGGAGAATTCTTTTAATTTGGGTAGCTAGCAACTTGGAGATGATTTTATAGAGGGTATTACAACAAGAAATGAGCTGAAAGTTACTCATGGAGGAGGGGTTAGGAATTGTAGGGACAAGGGTGATGATAGTAGCATTAAGCTCTTGAAGCAAGGGGTTGGAAGAGAAGAATTCCTGCACAGCGCAAATAAAGTCATGACCAATAATAGGCCAAGCACGCTGAAAGAAAAGGGTATTAAAACCATCAGGGCTTGGGGATTTGTTTGGATCCATTCCAAAGCAAACAACTCAAATCTCTTAAACAGAAAAGTTATTGGTCAAAGATGTTGCAGTGTCATTAGAAATAGATGATGCATTGTCATTAGAAATATGAGAGATAATTAGGCTTAGATCTTTTAAAAAATTATTGTTTTTCACATTGTTTTAGTTTTCTTTAAGTTCGGAATTTTCCAGCATTCACATTCAGCTCCACAAGTATGTTTTAGATTTTCATTTGAGTTAAATATGCCCAAACAAAATACAAGATTAAAATCCTAATGCATCTTCCAATCTTGCCTTCCTTCAGAAAAAGAGAATGACCACTTATATTGAACCATGTGTGCTATTGCTTCCTGGAGAAAGAACAAAATATCGAACACCAAATTGATCTACCTTAACATATCAGTTCTGATGCATTCTCAAGAAACATAGCAGATTTCTGGCAAGGATGACCTATGAGTTAAATTATTCTACAGATTGCATGAGATCATTAAGTGTATTTGTTGTAACCAGCTCCACCATATAAAGGAGTGAACATTAAATACAAAATAACAAAAAGGCACTCATTTTTTAAAAGGAGAAACTGTTACCAAAAAACTGCACAGGGTATATGTCTGTAATTTGGTTTGCTAGGTTCCCCACCAAAAACAGTTTTCTGTAGGAAATATAAAATAAATGAATAACTAGAGCTGTAAATTGGATCGATACAGCTCAAGTTCGTATCGAGTTCGGCTCGAGCTTGGTACGTTTAAGCTCGACTCAAAAAAATACAAGCCAAACTGAAGCTCGCTCGTTTAAGAAACAAGCCAAGCTTGAGCTTTAGTATGTTCGGCTCGGAAAGCTCGTGAGCAGCTCGTATTTTCTAGTTTATATGTTTCATACCTCATTTTCCATAGCTTATATAAGGACTTGCTATTTTTATTTCCTATTTTGTTTTTGTATTGTTTGGTTAGAAGACTTCTACTACCTTACGTCTCTTTTTTAATGAGAATTTTTGCAAATGTTATAAGTTATCAATGTTTAGATGAAATTCTTTGGTACAATTGTATTTCATGAAAACCATATTCATTTATATGGTGCTTTAAAGAAGTCTTTGATGTCTATCTAATTTAATTAAAAATATATATTAACTCTAAGTTAAATTAACATATTATAATGCTTTCAAGAAAAAAATGTTCGATAGAAATTAATATTTTTAAAAAATAGTAGCTAATAAAATATCTTCGATAAAATTATGTGAATAAGCTCAATACAGCTCGAGTTCGTATCGAGTTTGATTTTTTTTACCTCGTTCGAGCTCGGCTTGTATAAGAAACAAGCCAAGCCAAGCTCAAACTCTAAAAATTTAAAACAAACCAAGCTTGAGCACGGTGGTATTCGGCTTGGCTCGGCTTGTTTACACCCCTATGAATAACAGCATGAAATCTTCTGCTTTTTGAAAAAGCAAAGAACCAAGGGAAAAAATTTAAACAATCCACAAAAATTTAATGAAAAAGGTATGTTCCCTCCATTAAAGCCACAGCAACTAGTGCAGGCACAACCCTTGTATGATGTTGAATTTGAACTTCTCGGACCAGGGTTGTAGGCAGTTGCATAATATATAAAGCTGCCCAACAAACAAGAGGATGAGGATCTTGGAATGACTTCAAGATACACTTTGTAAGTAGGTCCAAACAATTTTCCATCAGTACCTGCCATCATAGAATGGATTGACAGACAAACCAAGATTTAAGGATCATGAAATAATAGTTACAAGATGCCCGAGTTTCTAAACTACATACATACTAAGTTGCAAATAGAAAATTACACACCATAAATAGGTCAAACTGTTAGGAGATAAGCTGCTAGCTTTATTTATCATTAACAAACCTTAAACCCAAAAATATCAGGCCAGATATACAAATTCACAGAGAAACAAAAAGAAAATTTATATTGTATGTAGGTAATATATCTTTGATCTTTTACAGATAGGCACAATATATGTTAATTGATCATTAATTATACGTAGATGAGGTCAGTCAGGCACAAAGCTATTACCATTTCGATTGACCATTTGTCTGCAATCACTGCTAGCATACACAGTGCTGCACAACGCTTCCTCCAATCGCTAGCATTCATGTAGCATTTGAAAACCTCTAGAGCAACTGGGGTTGTTTTCCTTTCATCTAAGTGTGTTAAAATTCTTTGTAGATACTCAATTGCATGTCTATATAGAATCAAAGTCATGTTCTCAAAGGTAGAGGCAGTTCCAGTTTTTCCATGTTAAAATGGAAAAGGTGTGACGAAGAACTTCAGTATATGAATTACTCTATATCTATTACAAATGTATATAAAACTTTATATAGACTACTCTAGGCTTGGTCAACAAGTCAGTTTCCACAATCAAGGGAATTGATGAACTTAAGTAAGCAAAGATTACAGCAGAGAGAGAAGCCTTCAATTACTCCTATGATATTGGATCTTGTCTAATTTCTGAATTCTCAACACTCACCCCTCAAGTTGAAGAGTGGATGTCATGAAGTCCCAACTTGCAAGCCATGAATTCAAAATTGTCCTTTCCCAACGCCTTAGTGAAAATATCTGCAATTTGGAGAAAGGAAAGCATGGAGGCAGTGGAAATCAAACCTGCCTGTAATTTTTCCCGCACCACATGAAAATCGATCTCAATGTGCTTTGTCCTCTCATGGAAAATAGGATTTGCTGCTATGTGAAGTGCAGCTTGATTGTCACAAATAAAGTTGCTGGCTTGACATGATTGATTTGTAAATCCTGCAATATATAACGCAACCATGAGAGTTCGCGACAAGTTGCTGCCATGGCTCGGTATTCTGCTTCGGCTGAAGAGCAGGCAACATTAGTTTGCTTTTTAGACTTCCAGGAAATTAAGGAATCACCAAGAAAGATACAGTAACCAGATGTTGATCCTCTAGTTGTTGGACAACTTGCCCAATCAAAATCGCAATAGGCTTTTAATGTAAGGTCATTATGTGCAGGAAAGAATAGACCTTGACCTGGAGATCCCTTTATAAACCGCAGTACACGTAATGCTGCTTCTAAATGCAGCTTTCTTGGGTTTTGCATAAATTGAATAAGGACTCGCACAGAGTACATAAGGTCTGGCCTTGTGACTGTGACGTAAATGAGTCTCCCAACCAACCTCTTGTAACGAGAATGATTGTCTAACAAATCTCCATCTGTAGGAGTGAGTTTCAAATGTTGCTCCATAGGAAATTTGGATGGGCGGGCTCCTAAAAGACCTGCATCATGGAGAATATCTAATGCATACTTTCTTTGAGAGATAAATATGCCTTTCTTGGAGCGAGCTACCTCAATACCCAAAAAATATTTATGTGCACCAAGATCCTTAATTCGGAAACGATTGTGAAGAAACACTTTAAGTTCCTCAATGGCATTTGGATCATTCCCTGTAATCAAAACATCATCTACATAAATTAACACAGTAGTGAGAAACGATTGTGAAGAAACACTTTAAGTTCCTCAATGGCATTTGGATCATTCCCTGTAATCAAAACATCATCTACATAAATTAACACAGTAGATATTCTCCATGATGCAGGCTCCTAAAAGACCTGCATCATGGAGAATATCTAATGCATACTTTCTTTGAGAGATAAATATGCCTTTCTTGGAGCGAGCTACCTCAAAACCCAAAAAATATTTATGTGCACTAAGATCCTTAATTCGGAAACGATTGTGAAGAAACACTTTAAGTTCCTCAATGGCATTTGGATCATTCCCTGTAATCAAAACATCATCTACATAAATTAACACAGTAGTGAAAGAATGACCGTTTCTCCTAGTAAATAAGGAATAATCTTATTTGGACTGCTGAAAACCAGCATCTTGAACAACAGTGGAAAATATGGAAAACCAGTTTCAAGATGCCTGTTTAAGTCCATATAGAGACTTGTTCAGTTAACATACTAGATTCTCCCCCTGTCGACTGAACCCAGGTGAAGGAAGCATATAGACTTCTTCTTCAAGATCGCCATGTAAAAATGCATTTTGAACATCCATTTGATGAAGAGACCAATTGCGAGAAGAGGTAATGGCTAAGAGGTAGCGAAAGGTAGTGAGTTTGGCAGTGGGTGAAAAAGTCTCACGATAATCAACTTCTTTAACTTGTGTATAGCCTTTGGCTACAAGGCAGGCCTTGTAGCGTTCAATGGTGCCATCCGCCTTGTATTTGATTTTATATACCCATTTACAACCAATAGGTTGGTGCCCATGAGGTAAAGGGACAAGGGACCAAGTATGATTTTGTTCCAAGGCATGAATTTCTGCAGCCATAGCTTGTTGCCACTTAGGATCATTTGCAGCCTCGACAAAAGAAGCAGGTTCCACAGTTCCTGAAACAAGTGCTAAAAAGGAACGATGCGAAGGTGATAGACGAGCATATGAAACAAAATTGGAAAGTGGGTAACAAGTACCTTTAGTGGGAGAAGACAGCGAGGCCGATGACGGAGTATGAGTAGGCGAGGCAATGTGAGAGATAGTGACATGATAGTCTTTGTGCCAAAAAGATGCCTCACGATCACGAGTAGAATGACGCAATGGTGGTGCTGGTGGAGGAGTAGGTGAGGGAATAACATAAGGAGAGGATGTAGAAGATGCTGGTGAGACAGGTTCTATAGGAGATGTTGGTGAGACAAGTTCTGTAGACGCTGGTGAGACAGGTTCTATAGGAGAAGCTGGTGAAACAGGTTCTATAGGAGACGCTGGTGAGACAAGGTCATGGATTGGTGGTGACACAACTGCAGGTTCCGATGGAGAAGGAAGAGTGGTGGTGCCTATGGATGACAAGGGAAAAACCGAACTAGTGGTTGATGTATTAGGTGAAGCAGAAGCAAAATGGAAGACATTTTCCTGAAATTTGACGTCGCGACTAGTAAAAAACTTCTATGTGGAAATGTCATAAAGGCGATAGCCTTTTTGCCCAAAAGGATACCCAACAAATACACAACGCCTAGCACGAGCATCAAACTTATGAGATGGATGAACATTAGTGGCATGACAGAGACAACCAAAAACACGCAAGTGATCATAAGTGGGAGCACGATTATATAGTAGCTCATAAGGTGACTTTCCTGACAAAAGAGGAGTGGGTAAGCGATTTATTAAAGAAACGGCAGTAAGAACACACTCACCCCAGAAAAATAATGGTAGCAAGGATTGAAAACGAAGGGCACGAACGATCTCTAAGATGTGTTGGTGCTTGTGCTCCACAACACCATTTTGTTGAGGTGTGTAGACGCATGAATGTTGATAAAGAATTCCCTGCTCATTAAAAAAATGTCGCAGAGAATAAAATTCGCTACCATTGTCAACTCGAATAGTTTTAATTGTACGACCAAATTGAGTTTGAACAAAGGCAAAGAATGATTTCAATAAAGATTGAGTTTCAGATTTACATCGCATAAAAAATAACCAAGTGCATCGAGTAAAATCATCAACAATAGTAAGGAAATAGCTTGCACCAGTATGAGAAGTAATTTTATGTGGTTCGCAAATATCGCAATGTATTAAAGAAAAAGGTTCAGAACTAGAAATTGAACTTAAACCAAATGGCAAGCGTGTTTGTTTGGCCAATGGACAAACATCACATGACTGATGAGACTCAAACGGAATAGAAATAGACTTAGACAAAAATTTAGAACGAGCAGATAAAGGGTGACCAAGACACTGATGCCATATATGGTGGGAGGCGGAGACATGATGTATGGCTGGTTTTGACACCATAGGTGTAAGGTAGTAAAGGTTGCCACGTCGTTTACCCAACCCAATCATCTTCCTCGTTGTCAAATCCTGTAAAAGGCAAAAATCGGGAAAGAAAAGAACACAACAATTCAAAGATTGTGTTAGTTTACTAATTGATATTAAATTGACTTGGAAAGATGGAATACAAAGAACATTTTCTAAAGAAAAATTAGGACCAAAAGAAACTAAACCAACATAATGTATATTGGCCTTATCTTCAGTGGGTAAATGAACGGGTAGAAAACGTGTAGGTGATGTTGGATTTTGCAAAATGGATGATTGAGATGTGATATGATCTGTAGCTCCACTGTCTAAGATCCAAGAATTTTGAAAACCAGTTGAAAGAAGGGAGTTGCAAATAGGAACTGACAGATCTGCTCCATCTGCTTGTGGGTGGGCAACATTGTTCATTATGGCTGCAATTTGTTCATATTGTTCTGATGTCAGATTTGGTGCTATTGACTGAAGATTTGGCTGGTCAGAGGTCTCCCCGTCTTTTCCCATGGAGAATCAGAGAAAGAAGGTGAGTGTAATCTAAAGGCTTCTCTTACAGAAGGGAAATAAGAGAAAAAATGGAGAAAAGATTAAAAGAGCATGAAGAGAATCAATGCTCTGATACCATGTTAAAATGGAAAAGGTGTGACGAAGAACTTCAGTATATGAATTACTCTATATCTATTACAAACGTATATACAACTTTATATAGACTACTCTAGGCTTGGTCAACAAGTCAGTTTCTACAATCAAGGGAATTGATGAACCTAAGTAAGGAAAGATTACAGCAGAGAGAGAAGCCTTCAATTACTCCTATGATATTGGATCTTGTCTAATTTCTGAATTCTCAACATTCCAGGCCATATGTTGTACCATAAATTGGCGTCATACTGACAGAGCACCAGTCTTGTTAATTGGAGGTGGAGCAGCTTCGACTTAGTGGCATGAGGTAACTCCATCAATAACATAGGTCCTAAGTCTAGAAAAAAAATTTCAGCAAAAATTTTTGTTTCCTCTGTCAAGCGTGCAAACTCTGATATGATAAGTATCTGCCTTACCATGTCGTTAACATGTGGCTTCAACATTTCTATCCTATTTGCCGTTGGCAATCGCAAAAGATAATTGAGAGCCTTGGAAACATGATCTTCTTAGTTGTGGTCTAACAAACCAAACAGTCCAAGCACCATTTCTTGCCAATAAGTGCCAAAGTCCGATGAAACAGTTAACATATCTATCACACCAACCATAGCACCAATCGTGGCTACCCTAACATCAGCATTCGATGATTTCAGTCCACGTCTAAATCTCACCATTAAAGTGCAGATTCTTAAGTCCTTTCAAAACCCGATTCAACGGCCTTTACTAAACACCCAGCCAGCTCCGACCATTCTTTGCTAGTACTACAAATCCTTGATACAAGATCAGATAAAACGATACAAAGTGACCTTATAGTGGCCATTGGAAGCGCTTCTACTTCCTCTTGAAAACAACAAAGAAACTCATTCTTAATCATAATCTCATTATTCGGTGTCAAGTGACACCAGAGATCTGTAGCTTTGGCATAACATAGGGCCATAAGAGTTGCCAGTGCTGTTATAAATGCAAGCAAACAATTTGAGGAATAGAAATTCTGGGAAATACCTTTTGTAGCATAGTAGAAGATTGAATGCATGATCTTGACCACCATGAAGAATTTTCAGCCATGGCTGCACATCGCTCATGTTGAAAACTCGGAAGGCTAGTCTCTGGACGTCCAAAGAGAATTTGTCCTCCATTTTTCTTGTTTCAAAGGAGGAGGCACCGATCTGAAGGAGAAGGAATTGGAAGAGGCAGTAGACTGTTGGAGATGGAGAGGGAAGAGGAGGCGCTGGTATGTTGAGGAGGATGGGCCTACGGCAGATGATGATCAAGATCGATTAGAGGCGCTTCTAAATCGATCTTGATCTTGATCAAGATCTTGATTTAGAGGAGGCTCCTCTAAATCAACATACCAGCGCCTCCAATGGCCACTATAAGGTCACTATGTATTGTTTTATCTGATCTTGTATCAGGGATTTGTAGTACTAGCAAAGAATGGTCGGAGTTGGCTGGGTGTTTAGTAAAGGCCGTTGAATTAGGTTTTGAAAGGACTTAAGAATCTGCACTCTTGGTGTTTGCTGATTTTTCAGATACAGCTAAGCTGTTTATTTTTTAAGCATTAGCGCCTAGCCTAAGTCCTTTAATGGTGGGATTTAGACGTGGACTGAAATCACTTAATGCTGATGTTAAGGTTGCCACAAATGGTGCTATGGTTGGTGTTATGGATATGTCAACTGTTTCATCGGACTTTGGCACTTATTGGCAAGAAATGGTGTTTGGACTGTTTAGTTTGTTAGATCACTACCAATTATCTTTTGAGATTGTCAACGGCAAACATGATATAAATGTTGAAGCCACATGTAAGGCAGATACTTATAATAGTCTGCACAATTGACAGAGGAAACAAAAATTTCTACTGACAAATTCTTTCTTGCTTTGGGACCTATGTTACGGGTTGTGGATATAGCCTATCTGCCCATGTATTATCTATGGGATGCGGGTCAGTTGCGGATATAGCCTATCCGCATTTATGAATAAATTTATCCATAAATGCGGATAGGCTATATCCGTAACCCGTAACCGACCCGCATCAAGTCGGTTTAGTGGTCTTTCCATCTGCCCAATATTTCTGCATAGAGGTGGACAAATTCAGGTTCATCATCAAATAATAAATTCATAATTAAAATTTGACAATAGGTGAATCCATGATTCTTAAACAAACAAATTTAAAAAGAAATGAAAACTGCTTTCACCTGTGTTACAGAATACTTGGAATAATCTTTAAAAAACTTAATTGAGATAAAAAAGAAATTTTTTTTTTTTTTAAAAAGAGAGAAATTATTAAGAAGGTGGAAGAAAATAGCAGATTACCCTCATTGAGGAAAATAGGGGAATCGCAGAGACGGAAGTAAAGGTCCTTCTTAGACGAAAAGGAAGGGAAAGGAGAAACGGCGCGAGAGAGGACTGTTGGTAATCTGAAGGTAAGAAACGCTCCCAAACGGCTTCGGATTAGGCAGCCGATAGAAACGTAGTGGAGAGCGTCGATGCACGGCACACATCTTTAGGGGACGTCAAGAAAAGAATATGGGATATGCACTCTTCTGGTAATCTCTCTAAGCTCACCATTCCCACTCCCTCTTTGATCTCAACTCTCTTGTCGCTATTGGAGTGGGCCATACCAATAGGGGGTGAAGCAAAATCTTCATTCTTCACCCGTATCCCCGATATTTCGACGATATTTTTCGATAAATATCAAAAATCCTCGATATTGTACTGAAATCACCAAAAATTAGAGGAAAAATTTGAAAAAAAAAAAAGGGAATAATGAGAAATTAAGCCTAATTTTCCATACCCATCTACTAATTCAGAAACCTAATCAATGAATTAACATTTGTTTATCAAAACCCAATAATTGAATAAGAAGAATCTATGAACAGGAACATCAATAAGCAGCTGTGAGCTTTGTGAAAGTGAGTCTCCTCATGTTTCTGTCTATGTCTCTCTCTATCTCACTCCCGCTCTCTCTCTATTTCTCTGTCTCTATCGCGTTTGGTGTTTGTGCAAAATGGATAAAACGACAAAAAAGCATAGGGTAGGAGAAGACTATATTAAATTAGCGTAAATTATGCGTTTGTTCCACTTATTATTCCATAAATCTCGTTTTCGTCCACAAATTTTTTTATGTTTCATATTGGTCCACGAATTGTCTAAAGTGTTCTATTTTGGTCCAAACCGAACAATTTTGCCCCTCAGTTTTGTACCAATAAGTTGACTTTGAGGGACAAAATTGTCCATTTTGGACCAAAATGGAACATATCAAACAATTCGTGAACTAATATGGAACTTACCAAAATTTATATACCAAAACGAGATTTATGGAATAATAAGTGGACCAAACACATAATTTTCTCATTCAATTATTAATGGGTTTGGACTTCTTTTAGGTTTTGATTATGCCTTATATTAGGATTCTGATTGGTGGGTTTGGGCTCAAATTTCTACACAAATAGTGGGTTTAAAAAAATATTAAACATGAACACATTTAATTTGGGGCATTTTACTAGTTTTTTTTCTTTAAGAATTTTTTATTTACTGTTAAAAAATCTTCATTCTACATTCTTATTAAATAGAAAATAACATTCTAATAATAATAAATAAGAAAATGTGTCATGATTGTGTTCAATTTTAAATAAAAAATAGGATCAAGTATCAATGAAGTTATACATTAATTATCTATTATAATTCAATTTTACTTTTCAAACTTAAAAAGAACACTGATGTGTATTATATCCCCTACATATCATATACTTATTAGACTCAAATACAAATACAACCACCAACTATGAGGAGTATTTCAAATTGGTCCACGAATAAAAAAATATTTCAAATTAGTACATTAACTAATAAAAAGTTACAAAATAGCACATTTGTTATGAATTCCGTCAAGAAAGACAGTTAAATGCTACTTTGGACAACGATGACGTGAATGTTTTTAATAATGTGGACAACAAATTTGCTATACATGGATTTATAATGTCATATTGATAAAAAAAAAAATAAAATAAAAACTACAAAAACTTTTAAACCCTTAAACTTGTTATCATTAATCCATGTGGTGTAAATTTGGTGTCCACATTATTCAAAAAATTCATATTAACATTGTCTACACTAGCATTTAACGTCCTTATTGACGAAATTTGTAACGTATGTGCTATTTTGTAACTTTCTATTAGTTAGTGTACTAATTTGAAACATTTTTTTGTTCATGAATCAATCTGAAATACCCCTCATAATTGGTGGTTGCATTTTGTAATTGAACCTACTTATTATATAGACCCTAATTTATGACAATTATATGTTTAATACATGCATTGATAGTTGATTTTATATTGCCTAAAGTTTCATTTAAAAATTATGTGTTTTGAAGCCAATATCTGCTATATCTGTGAACGGTGGTCGATATCGATATATCCTTATTTTGGAGTCTCGATAATATTCTTATGGCCGATATTTTAAACCTTGGTCATGAGTCATGTTGGTTATATAAAATGTTCCCACTTTTAGTCCTTATCCATTCAGTCAAGCCTGTTTGATTTTTGTCAATTTTGCACATGTGACATGCTCATGACAAAATAATGAAAGGCAAAATTGTCAAATCATTTCATATAAGGTTTAAATGATAAAAATTGAGAATTTCTTTCAATTTAGATCTATATGGTCAATTTCTTCTCAGGCTGGCATCACCATAGCTCAAACCAGGACGATCCAATATACACATCTTTGGTTGATTCCCCGCATCCACGTGCAAACGCATTTGTACATAACTGAGATGTTCGGTGATTGCAGTCCAACATATGAATTCTAATCGGTAGCCATCCACCCAAAGAGTTTCCATTATTCGATTGACACTTATAGAAAATTAGTATCATGTTTGGTACTAGTTCTTCGAACGAAACATGAACTAGTATACTAACTGGCCAAATGCACGAAAAAACTTCAAAAAGATGTAAGAAAATTTAAACTCATGCCTCATTTGGAGGTTCCCTAGGAACGATTTTACTTTCCATTCGTCAAAAATCACTATTTTTTAGGGGAAAAACGATTTTGGCCCCTATGTTTTGCTCTGAAAATGGATTTGGTTCGTGTGGCTTCAAAACTCTATACTTGGTCCTTATGTTTTATATTGTTTGCAATCTTAGGAATTTTGTACTCAACCTAAAAATTTTTCTCAAATCAAAACTAATAACTTGTTTAAACTCGCAAGTTTATTAAAAAATGACCGAATGTCATGTATATAACCTTAAATTTGATTTTCAAACAAATATTTAAATAAATCTCAAATTTAAAGTTCAAACCCTACAAATTTCTCAATCTCTTTAGCAAATAAATACAAAAATGAAAATTGAAATTAGTTTAGAAAACCCATAAGATGGTCTTTCAATCCCCCAACAAATTTTTTCTTGAAACAAATGGATAATTTATCCCCAAATTAAAAATTTGAGTTTAGTCAAAATTGTACTAAGATTACAAACAACATAAAACACAAGGGCCAAATGCAAAATTTTGAAACCACAAAAACTAAATATGTTTTCAAGGTAAAACACAGCCACCAAACTTCTTTTTTCCCCTTTTGTGAGAGTGGTAGTGATAAAGAGTTAAGTTATTGTTAGCAACTAGTAAGGTATAAAGAGTAAACTGATTTTTTTTTTTTTTTTATAAAAAACATCATTTATTCTTAATGGTCAGTTCATATGGAGATAATAATCCATTCATGTTAAAAAGTGGTGTAGAGCAAATCCTTGGGTATGAATAGAATTTCCCAAAACTAATGCGGCACACAATTCAAAATTTAGGGATCCTTTTGTGACAATTTCGTTTAAAGAGAATAGTTGGTGAACTATTGCTATAATCAATCCAAAATGAAAACAAACATGCTTTTTTGTTTAAAAAGATCGAGTCGATATGAGTCAAGATTGAGTTACCCCCATCTTGACCATATCTCAACTAGGACATGATCTTAGACATAATCCAAAACAAATTGACTGTGAACTTAAAAAAAAAAAACTAAAAAGTTATATTTTTACATCTCAACCATTCCACATATATTTAAAGGATTATTGTCATCAAACATCATTGCTTTCAAGGTTCACATTTCTAGTCAAAAAGGAGGAAGTAAATTACTCGTGCAAAGAATGACTTGAACATAAATGCATCCATTTATCTACAAGTGTCCTTAATTTCATAGATAGCAGCAGACGAGGATATAAAGCACATTAACACTATATTAGTAGATATCATATCATGTGATCGAATTTGGGCCAAACCAGTGGCCTTAAATGAATTTGTATCACATCAGGGAATAGAAATGGAAAGATCAACTGCTATGGTAATTGCATCTTCATCTATCATCCGAACATATACTGCCCAATTTAGATATGTGAAGAAGCTTTATTTTTGACAAAATTCAACCAATTTCAATTTCCCAATATCTATGTTTCCGTTGGTGAATGTGAAACAACTATGTAGGCTTGGGAGTACAGGACTCTCCTCCAGACCTTGTGTACTTTTCATTTTTCATCCTAATGTATGCATCCTTATAGATTTGTCTTTGGTTTGCTACCTGCAGCAATACGCCTTGTCACCGAACGCATTGTCACAAATTCCTCTGCAGCAGAAGGGTGTATCCCTACCTGCACAAGGAATAAAAAAGCTTTTTCAGTATAAGTGTAGCCACAAGGTAAAAACATGCGCGGAAATAAATTCTCAAAGTAAGGTGACCATTTACATTCTCTTCCAACATCCGGAACCTAACAGAAAGGATGGTTACCATCTGTCCATCTCTCCCCTCCCTCCCCCATTTCTCTTCTATCCCCTGAACCATGTCTTTTTCTTTTTTTCTTTTTTCGGACAGACCCTGAACCATGTCAGGGGGGTTAGGTAATGTACCAATGCCTCCTCTCCCTCCCAACCCATGTTTATCGTTATCCTTATACAGCAAATGCATTTATCCTCGTATGGTGAAAAATCTATGGGTCACTATTTTATGTGCATTAGTGCAACACACTGTTTTGTTAGCCAAGAACAAGACATTAAAGGGGCAAACACTATATTCGCTACTGTATAGCCATCACCAGAAGTCCAAGTAGGGTCAGTGATCCCAACATAAATCAAACCCAATCAAAATGGGTGAGATTTGAAAGTATAACTCAGAAAATGAATCATCACCAAGCTCTAAAATAGAGGTACAACTTACTGTACTGTCGAATTGTGCCTTGGTTGCTCCGCACTTCAGTGCAATAGCAATTCCCTGTATAAGACACCAAAGATAATGTGATTCTCTGAACAACAAAAAGATGGTGAAATTAAAAGGAAATGGAGAGTAATACAAAGCATTTAACTGTATAAGCTCAAGCAACACAATCTCTCAGCGACATGGTGAAAATTAAGCTTTATTTTGCAGGAACTGATAACTCATATGATTCTAAAATCAAAAGACCTTAGGGCAGTCCAATGCAAACTAAACATACGAATGAAAATATCAAAAGATTATACATTAAATTATCCCCCTTTTTCAAGCAACATATAGAGTCAATTACTGATCAAGAATTGTGCAAATTATTAGAAATCTTTCATAGCAAGGAAATGATGATGGCATTGCAACACCAACAAAGAAAAAATTAGAAACACACGCGCGCACACAAAAAAAAAAAGACAAGCAAAATTCATTTTATTGCTGAGTATAAATTGGACTGGTTAGAACCAGGAATTAAGGATAGACAAACCACCCCCTTTCATATTGTCATATCAACTTAGTAGGTTCAGCTTCAAGTGAGCAACAGACGAAGCCACTACGAAGTAAGAACCAGTATTTTGAACATTCAGCTCTCTTAGGAAATTCATGTAATGGAACAGTGAAAATTCAGGAAATCAAAAAATGTGTATTCAGCATTCTGATGTCAAGATTGCACACAACAAAGCCACAAAGTGAGAGATACAGAAAAATTTTCTAGATTATCTTTAAAGAAGGAATTAATGCACTTTATTAAAGCAAGGCCAATTATGTTCACTTGATAAGTTCTTTTAGAGATCAAATTACAACAATTGCAAGCACAACACAGAATTTCTGACTGATTTATTGCAGAGTTGTACAAGTGAAACAACATATACCTGCAGAATCTCAGGTGCATCTGGCCCGCACATGGATGCTCCAAGCACCTTATCCGTCTCAGCATCAACAACAAGCTTCATAACTGACTTTTCTTGTCGTCTGGAAAACAAATACAATAAAGTTAATGCTTAAAACACCAAGCAAATGGATTCCAGATTTTGTTCATAAAGAGTAACTAGAAGTTTGAGTTCAGTTTAACTGATAATTAGAGGTTCAAGATTTTGCTCATTCATTGAAGTTAGAATTTTCGCCTATATATATATTGTTCAAATGATAATTGACCCCTCATGTTAATAATCTTATTTGTGGTAAGCACAAAAAGTATCTGAACTCAAACTTGATCATGGGGACTCAATTCAAACCAAATAAAGCACCAATTGTAATTCTGGAGTCAGCACCTGTATGGAGACATGAAGTAAGTCCAAAGATAGCATACTTTGCTAGACCATGAACTTATTTAAAGTAAGACCTCTTAAGCAGTACATACCCAGATACAGTGTTCTTCATTGGATTGAAGGTTGATGTGAAAACCAATACATCACCATTGGCTTGTTCTATTGCCTCTTCTTCATTAAGGCCCACGACAGAAAGAGGTGGTATGCTACAAATCAGCAAGCACAAATTCATTAAGAAAGAAATCAGAAATGTGTGATTATCATAAGATTGCCTTAAACACAAAATGAAATATCCATACAGCTACTGAAAAGCCAATATAAAATGGGTGGACATGAAATGTCGAACATGACCGAAGGCAAATGTTACACAGACCACTACTTAATCATTGTCAATATGGCAGATTTCAAATTCAAAAACCAAAACAAACAACCAGTCTAATGTTTGCACTTCTCAAGAAATGCTCAAACATTTATCTAATACAATATATCCAACGCTTCAAAGAGAATAAAGTACTCTTTTTCAAATAACAAACAAGTAATTCAAAATACAATCCAACTTCTAGGCATTCCCCACATTTAGTAGAAGATTTCCACTTAATGAAACCAAAAAAAAAAAAAATGTTCAAGTCATCCTCTTTTCACCTAACATAATTTCTTTAAGTTCTGAATTTTCCAGCATTCACATTCGGATTCACAAGTATGTTTTAGATTTTCATTTGAGTTAAATATGTCCAAACAAAATACAAGATTAAAATCCTAATGCATCTTCAAATCTTGCCTTCCTTCAGAAAAAGAGAATGACCAATTATATTGATCCATGTGTGCTACTGCATCCTGGAGAAAGAACAAAATATCGAACACCAAATTGATCTACCTTAACATGCCAGTTCTAATGCATTCTCAAGAAACATAACAGATTTCTGGCAAGGATCACCTATGAGTTAAATTATTCTACAGATTGCATGAGATCATTAAGTGTATTTGTTGTAACCAGCTCCACCACATAAAGGAGTGAACATTAAATACAACAGAACAAAAAGGCACCATTTTTTAAAAGGAGAAACTGTTACCAAAAAACTGCACAGGGTATATGTCTGTGATCTGGTTTGCTAGGTTCCCCACCAAAAACAGTTTTCTGTAGGAAATATAAAATAAATGAAGAACAGCATGAAATCCACTGCTTTTTGAAAAAGCAAAGAACCAAGGGAAAACATTTACACAATCCACAAAAAATTAATGGAAAAAGTAAAAGAAAATACATACAGCAAAGCATGTTCCCTCCATTAAAGCCACAGGGGTAAGGTTTGCTCGGTTTGTAACATCACCAACAGCCCATATGCTAGGTATGCTGGTACGTGAATATTCATCAACCTGGAAGAGAAAAGAAAGCCAAGACCTATATGTTATTGTTTATGGCCACATTACATACAAACTATTTATGAGAATGGTAAAGAGAAAAGAGAAAAGGAAAAACAAGGTAAGATACATTACTATTATCAACAAAGTCAACTCTATATGTATTTTATGGTTGAAGAAAAAACTGGGTCTTCAATACATAAAAGAGGAAACTATAAACTCCACTAATAGAAGACTGCCCCCAACTGGTCCTTAACACAACCCTTTTTAAAAAGTATGTCATTGGCGGCATAATGTAATTTACAAACCCCAACTTGTATCTCATGCATATCTATCAAAAGTCAATAACTCATTCGTGTTACACAATCACAGACACACGCCTAAAATTGATTGGGATGGAACTTGAGAATAAAAAGTTATGATTTAAACCCCTACCTGCATATTAGAAGATATATGCATTACCACTGAGCTTTGATAGTTACAAGGATTTTTACAACAGAAAGGAAGATGGACAACAGAACCAAAGCAGAGCTATTAGGGTTCTAAACAAATTACGGGAACCAGAAACACAGCCCACTTGCCTTCTCACAAAGCAAGGGGTGGGGGGACTAAAATATTTAAGAAAACTCACATTTACAAATACAAATTAATGACATAAAAGATATTAACACCTGGATTAGTGGTGAATCAAGTTCACAATAACTTCAAATGTCTAGAAAAGAAAAAAAACCACTGCAGAACTAATACTAAAATCTACACAGCCAAATTCAAAAGTAGAAACCAATGACAATAAGCAGGAGATGCAAAAGACAAAGCTAGTAACCTTCACAGCTCCTGTTGCATCCAGTTTTACACCTACAGCTTCCAAATTCAACCTCTTTGTATTGGGAGCCCGACCTATCATTTATAAAATAGACCAAGGTAAAAATCATAAAGAGAAGATATCATGACAATGTTCACCTCCAAGCTCTATGTTATGAGAAACAAAAAAAAAGTTTATACTACTAGTGAACTGATTATAATATGTATGAATTTCATGAAATCCCAAGATGTCTAGATATATGGATAATTGGATATAAGAATACCACAAAGTACTGCAACTGTCAGAATTAATATAACCATTTAAATGCAAGATATGCAATAAGGTATAATCATTTCAAATATCTAACTAAAATATAAAAAAATAACATGCAAGTGAAATTATATGTTTAGACTAAATCATATTCATGACTTACATGCAACCTCACATAGATATTATTATCCAGATTAACCTCTGACATAGGCTCATGTGATAACTACATTAACCTGACAGAATCTCATTAGACAAAGCTTTACTGATACTATGCGCTAAAGACAAACAAAAGCAGATATCAAATGTGCAATCAAATAAGTTCTCTTAATATGATCAAATCCCAAAAGCAGAGTTTTACTGCCATGGGTCCGCATCTTGACCCCATTGTTCTTGTATCGTACGCGTGCCTTAAAAGGGCCAAGCCTGTGCCGCGGAACAACCCCCCTCCCCCACCAATTCATGTTGGACCCATGTCATGCTCATGTCAGCCCACTGTTTTAAGCCTCTAGGTATAATATAATTAAAAGTAAAATGAATTGCTAACAATAAAAACTCCATCCAACAAACATAACCTTGATACAAGCCTGTAAGTTAACAAGTAGCCTAACTTCTAGCTCCATTATCAGAAATCCAACTAAACAGGTCTGTAGTTACCAACATACCAGTAGCAAACAGTACAACATCTGCTATCAGCTCTTCACCATGATCTGTGATAACTTTTATGCCATCCTCTGTTTTTATCAACTGAATATACAGAAATAATTATTAGTACAAAGATCAAACAGAAGTAAAGACTAAAAAAGCAAGAAATGATTAATGACAGCAACAAAAGTAAGTCTACACTATTTCCTATTGAGTCAGAATACCTCAGTCAAACTTGTCCTTGGGTGTAAATTAATGCCCCTTCCTTCAAGATTCCGTGCAACCACTGCCCTCATTTCATCATCAAAACCTCTGTAGTAGAATAATGCCATATCTAATTGAATCAGAAATGCTACTGTGTCTTTCACAATAATTTTTAACATGGAATAGGAAACATATACTCAGAATGCAATTCACTTCTCAAACATAAAACAGCAAAAACTTCCAACTATCAAATGCAAGGTAAGTGGAGCATCATCAAAAACTAAATTTACTCTCTTTTGAACAGGAAGCTTTGCAGGCAGCATAAAAAAGCAGGAAAAGTACAATTTTATCTTTTCCATAGAGAGCAGAAAAAAAATTAAAATAAAAAAGCGTTAAGTTTCTGTAACTCATGTTAGTTTAACATTTTATACCACACAACAGTTCAACATCATAGACCTGCATTGTCCAACTTCAGCCAATTTCTTCTCTTTCCCCATGGGCATACAATCTCTTTATTCATAACAATGGTCCATCCACTAGGAATTCACCATGTTTAATGGTCCAAAAAGACGTAAACTTTTTAGCAAGGAAGTTACAGTTTTCAACATCTATTTCCTTCAACTTCAGAATCATTCCAACATTTGATTTAATAAAAGTTCGAGCATGACAAAAATGTCTTGCTGTGCAATAAGAAAATGTCCAAAAAGCCAGGAAAGTTAAATATTAAACTCAGCTCCCAATAAAATGCCTTGGGGCCTCACACTTGTAACAAACATTAAATAATAGACAGATAAAATTTCAGTAACTACACTGTCAAAATCAAAGAGCCTAACAGTTCACAAATAGAAAGAGCAAAAAATAATCCGAAGTAGCAACCTCAATGGAAGTTCCTTTCTGAAGAATAGATCCACGGAAGCACCCATCCCACGCCATATTGAAGCAAACTCAACCGCAATATACCTAATATCAAGAGAGGATAATGGAACAAGATCACAAACATGCTAAGCAGATAAAATCAAACAAACAACACAAATGAAGAGATTAAGACAAACCCGCCCCCAAGCACCACAGCACGTCTAGGTAACTCCTCCAAACTCAATGCTTCATCAGATGTTATAGCCAATTCCTGGAAAAGTCAGTCAAAATAAATTAGAAAGAGAAGAGAATATGTGTCAACAACAATAACAGTACATCTTAGAAATCATATTTGAATGCTCTGACCATGTTCAAGTACTTTTATCAAATTTAGAGAGTACTTCCGGTGTAATTGCAAATGAAGGACAGTCGACTACTATCAACATCAACTCTACTAATCCAATTGGGATTACAAAGGGCCTGTTTGGCTGTGTTTTTATTATGAAGAATGTTCTTTTGAGTGTTTCAAATTGTTTTGTTTTCTTTGTAATGAAACATAAAACAAAGAAAAAATATCACTTTGATGTTCAATAAATTTTCCTTTCGTAACTGCATAATGTCATAAAGCACAATCAGGCCAAAAAAAATCCTAAGGTACACACAATATTTAGTATATCAATTCAAATTCCCAAGTGCAGAATAACTACCTGACCAGGAATACCAGGTTTTTGAGCCCTACTGCCAGTTGCAATCAATATATGCTTCGCTGAATAGCTCAATTTAGTGCCATCTAGCTGTGTCACCTCAACTTCATTTGGACCAACTATCTTACCCTCTCCTTCAAACAATTTAACCCCAGCATTCGACAATAAGCGTTTGTAGATTCCACTTAATCGAATTATCTCCTCTGTCTGTTTAAGAAAAAGGGCAAAACAAATATTATTTTCAAGTTATTATCACGACTTAATAAGTAATAAAAGGCAATTTAAATGAACTGGGGAGAAAGTGTTTCTGGATTCCAGAAGAACATTCATCAGATAAAAATTTCTAAAGCCAAACGTAGGTATTTACTTCCTATGGAAGTTTGATTGTAGGAGTTTCCAAAAAATTAAAAGGGAAAAAACCCAGAAGAATGTGTATTATCTGGTGGACTTCTTGTTCGCCCCTGTTATACTGTCCATTTTCTACAATTAATTTTCTCTGTTCTTTAAAATAAAAATAAAAGCGAGTAGCCTACACATTTTAACTGCAGTTGAAATTATTCAGAACCATACATTTTTTGAAGGCTTGTTTTGTGATTATGAAAACAATTAGCCCAAGCAACAAGAAATTCCCAATAGCTATGCAATAATTTTGCAAGGCAACCCACATGTAGGTTATTCTGCTAAAAGATGTTTCAATCACATAATATAAAGTACAGTGAAATTTACAACTCAAATGCTATGCTCCAACCTTCTTATGCAAAAGTTTCTTCCAGTTGAAATCAACTCTCTCATTCACTTCCCACCCATAATTCCGAGCATCCTACAATAACAAAACCAGTACACACATCAGACCATATCTTTTAATGAGTAATAATAATAAGATATAAACATCAGAAATAACGAAGTGAACAAGCTGTCCACTGGAAATACATAAATAAAAACTAAAAAACCTCCACACGGAAAACCTCGCAATGTGCTAGATTATGAAGTAGATCAATAATTTGAGCATCGACTAAATTGAGTGATCAATCTGTTTTTTGTTTTTTAGCTGAAGTGTTTGATCACATCATATGACCACATCCCATCAGACACATAAGTTTGGGGAAAGGGAAAGTACATTCATCAGACCATTTAACATAAACTAAAACAATATATATTGAAAAGGGGGGAGGGGGAACCTTCCTATCCAATAAACATAGTAAACAATGATTGCAAACTATCAAGTATTAAAAAAAAAATCTCTTTTTGAATATCTTAATAAGCAGAGTAATCTATCTATCAAGCATAAAACCGAGCTCCATCCCATCCTTATAGGAAAGGTTGAATTTTACTGACTGTGAGATGCATCCTAGAATCATGAAATCTCCTACCCTCCTTTGCATTTCCATGGGTCACAGATCGCTACGTCCACCACTCAATGACAAGTTTACCTTATAGGACACTGAATTGTTGTGGAACTTGAAGGTACTTTTTCAAACCAAGGATTTGCATTTTTCACAAATCCTCGCTTCTTTATTGATAATTAACCTTAAAATTAGTCATCATTGATGAGTTTACTGAAAATTACGGTATTTTATTTCAGTTTTTTAAGTGCTAATAGCAAAGAGTTTCAGTATTAACCATGTTAAGTCTGTTTTACAACACTATTATTTTCTAGATTGAAGGTTCAGTGACTAACTATTCATGACATGCAATATAGTTCTTATATTTATCCGATATAGTTCTAGATTGGAGGGCAGCACTTAGATAGATGGATTTTGCTTTATGAGGCCTAACTCTATGTTTTTCTTTTTGATCTTTTCTCTTAAATAATGGACATCTTGTCCATTGAGTGTATTGCTTTGAGTTTTGATCAATAAAAAGTATCTTTCTTCTCCAAAAAAAAAACTATTCATGACATGCAAACTCTGTGGAGCTTCAAATTTACATTAAGAGTGACCATTTTCGCCATTAAAATAATTTCTACAACATTTATATAACCATTATTTTCATCACAGACATTCATAATTTTTGATGCCACCACTACCACCATGCTCATTGTTAATGTTGATGTTTCTATGAACAGCACAAGTAACTGCCTATGCCACCATATTGTGATTGTGTTTATTAAAGCTTTTAGGATCAGTTGGCCCAGTTGAAGCTTTTAGGATCAATGGTAAACCAATTAAACTTATAATGACACCCGAGCAGGAGGACCAATATTTAAGGTCCCCTTTCTCCACCACATGCTCTCTCCATTTAGTTCAAATAATACAGTGTTGCGCCCCACTTGTGAGGGAGAGCCTAGGCCAATGCCTAAACAGTGTGTTAAAATTTAAAAACTACTGTCTGCCCACTTCCTGAAAAAGCTTGACATAGTTACATGATACATCAACTAATCACCTCCAAAATAAACACAATTTTGTTTCAAACAAAAAGTTTGAATAAGAATTATTCAGCTTTAAAGTTTTGAAAATCAGGCATAAATCAAAAGGTGAAGAACAAAATTGTAAAATATATGGCTTTCAGACTTTGGCATTCTGTACTTCTCAGAAAATTTCAAGTTCTATAAACAACACCTATGGGATTGAATAAAGTCAATCCATAGGAAACATGTCGAACTCAAGAATCTAAACCCACATTGGTTTTAGTACAAGGAATAACAAAATTCAAAACCATTCAAATCCTAAAGGTCAAGAATTGATATGGTCAACTATCTAACTTCACCTACATCTTTTTCCACTGGAAAATAAGAATATCAGACAAAAATAAACAGTTTCAACAAAAATACTCATAAAATATCTCACCTCAATTTCACCACCAAAAGCTGCTCCATACACCAAAATCTTTTTGGGAACACAACCACGAATTACACATCTGAGAAACCGAATTTGCAAAACAAAAATCAGAACCAACTTCAATTTCCTTTCTCAGTAAGAAAGGCAACTTCAATTTTCGGCAGTCATATGGTCACAGCAAGGTGACAGGCCACCAGAAAGAGTATTGAATTTAAGAATTTTAAAGAACTTACGTTCCACCCACTCCTCCAATTACTTCAGAGCTGATCGGATGAAATGGAAGCTCACATATCGCAACCTGTGAAATGAACCCATAATATATATGCTTCTGTTAGAGAAAGCAATGAGTGAAGAAAGCTCAAAACAATGTTAATGTGGGGTTAGCTGGTTAATTACCTTAGCTCCAAAATTAGCTGAAAATCTGGAGGCACGGACACCACCGCTTCCAGCCCCAATAACGAACAAGTCGAAGTCATAGTGGGCTTCTTCTTCATTAGGCTTGCTCAGCTCACCATCAATTAGCATCTTCCTCGCCATGATTATTATAGACTATATCGAACTGAATCTACAGAAACCACAATACCATCATCAAACAAAATAGTTAAAAATAAAATGAAATTAAAGGTGCATAAAGCAGAAAAGCTAACACTCTGTTTGGCTGCTGAGAAAGTATTGAAAAATTTTGAAGCCGATGAATTTGATTCCTTTTTGTTCAAACCAAAACGCACCCGAACTTACCAATTAAGAGTCCCATAAAATGAATACAGAGATTAAGAAAACCCCATTGAGTAGGCGGTTAAATGCATGAGCTTTCCACGACCACAAATGAAAAACTGAATAATAATAATATATATATATATACATAAATAGGTAGGTTTCTTTGATTTGTACATAGAGATTAACAAATTTAAAACATTGTGTGGGTAATCAAAGAAACGGAAACGCGGATCGTACCAGAGTGAAGAAGTTGGAGACGGCGAAGCAAGTCTGGTGGTTTTTAGGGTTTTAGGAGATTTTTGAAAAGAATGGGGAAATGGTGTAATGTTAATATAAATAGAAAATTGCGAGATTGGTAGCTGCAGAAGTAAAGAGAGACCGACAGAGAGAAAGGGAGAGATATGGGTGAGAGCAGAGGACTCAGAGGAAGGAAGATGGTATCAATGGTTTAATTTACAGTCAAATGCATGACATTTAGTTGGATCGCTGTTCTCAGTTTTGACTTGTGACTCATCATCATAATTCATAATTCATATTTCATAAGCCATCATTTATGTGTTTCCGATTTTCCTACTTTTCTTTTATTCTTCTTTCTAACCCATGAATTTTCTTATTTAGAACCGTTCGACACTGGTTCTTAGAAGTATTTGTAATCAATAGCATTTTTGTTGAACCGTTTTTGATCATAAACACATATAAATTTTTATAAAAAATTCAAGTATTTCATGCAAAGGCATTTGAAAATGCTTCTCAAAAAACCAATTAAAAGCATTTTTATAATCTAAAATCACTTTTATTTATTTTTGTCAAATGCAACAAAAAACGTTTTTACTAATTTGAAATCACTTTTGCCAATTTTAAAAGCAGTGTCAAACGTAATTTTAAGATTTTCTCCTATTTTCATTTTCAATCCTAAAGTATTTGCAAATGATCATTATAACTCTTAATAATCTTTTTTCCTTGAACATTAACATTTTTTTAATCCTATTAGCTTTTTTTTATAAGAAGCAACTTTATTATAATTTGAAAGCATATAAAAAACCTTTAGGGTTAGCTCAAATGGTAAAGGTAAGTGGATAAGGATTAGGATTAGGGGTGAGTCGGTGTTGGTAACCGAACCGAAACACCAATATCGACCTCTGAACCGCCACACGCCGGAATGGCCATATTCAATGTCGCCACCACCACTGAAAATGTCAGGTTTCAATAGCTTCGAAATTGATTGGGTTTAGTCAATAACATTCGGTATCATAGAGAAAGAAAGAGAGAGACAGAGGATGGTGGTGGGCCGATGGCTGTGTGATGGTTCTGTTGAGCTTGTAAGCTGGACCTTGCAGGCCGGAGCTCGCAAAAACTAGAGAAGAAGCAGTCACACGAGAAGAAGAAGAAGAAGAAGAAGAAGAAGATTTGGTATCATGGTCGGTAACCGTCTGGGACATCATAGACCATTTCTGACACCGAGTTCATCGGTACCAGTCGATAATCCTACCAATGCTGAAGGTTCATGAAATCCAACCTAATCGTTAGTATCAGAGTTGGCACATGATCAGTTTTTTTTAGTAATTCGGAAAAAAAATTCAACCCTAATTAGGATTAGGATTAAAATTAGATTAAATTAGGGTTTAATTCCTTCTAATATAATAAAAAAAATTTAAAAAAAACATGTAAAAAGAATTTGAGACAAGCACAACTCTATTATTACTTTGTATATATTACCATTATACACATACTATGATTTAAGTTGATCAGTATTACTACATAAACATGTCACTTGATATTAGACAGACATTCAATCATTTTTTGTGATTTAAAAAATTATTTTGCAAGTTCATTATTATGGGAGTTTTTACAAAAGATATGACTATTAACTAGTGATGCACAATATTAGTATAAAAAAAAAATTGAAAACATGTCGTCCTTTTAAAACTTTTAACGTACTTTTATTAGGTCCCAAATTTCGATTTGCATTCTACTTTTGAGAAAAGTCTCATAGAGGTTGGGAGGGGGCCAGTTTATTATTTGACTAAAATACAAAGCAATTAAAGGGTGGTCGTAGATCAGCTGGCATTCGCATTAGAGTGCCCTTATATAAATTTAACATGAAATATCTTAAAAAGTATGATATTAACTCTAAATTTGTCCTACATCAAAAGATGAATTCGAACTTGAAACTTTTTGCAATGTGCACCCTCTATTCAATTTAAACAAGATTTATGTCAAAAATAGCATGTGTGTACCTCTTTTTAACGAATGATTTGGTCTTAGTTTATGAATGCTTATATTCAAACCCTAAATTATGCTTCCATATCTTGAAACTTCCAATTTTACCCATAAATCAGATTAAAAAAAAAAAAAAACACACACACACACAACATTATTAGTGTGTCTAATATGTAAATAGTTGAAAGGTTAGAGTAATAATATGTAATTAATATTTTCATGTAATTACGGTTGCACACCTTGTATATATAGTTATATACCACTTATGCGGTCACAACCTCATATCAGAAGTTTTTAACAAAAACAGCAACCCCACCCTCCTTTCCTCCACCCCGCCGCAGCCGAGCACACATGACAACTACCCTATTGTTGACAGTCACTCGCTCCAAATACGCATTTGATGGACGCAAAAATTGTTCTTTATATTATGAAATACTGTTATTCATATTTTTGAAGGTAACAAATTTACGTTATTTTGGTTAATTTCCATAACTGTTAAGCCCTATAGAACAATAAACTATGTTCTTTTATTTTTAATTGGAGTGTTGAAGAAAGACCCTTCTTTAGTTATACTACAAGGTCAAGGACAACAATTTGCACACGACAAGAAAATGAAAACCAACGCTCACATGAATAGAGATTAATAAATATGAGGGCATGCTAAAACATGGGCATTTTGATTTTTGAGTATGAGACGTGTATATTTTGCCTATCTATCAAAACTTGGAGATCACTTTTCCTCAAATAAATAATTCGAAAGCCACATGTGGATGGATGTGGTCCCTTCAGAAAAGCAGAAGGAATGTGAAACGTAATCAAAAGAGCAATTGGATTTGCAATTTGCATCTCTTCCAAAAAGAATATCTAAATATTGGTCTACTAAGCTTAATTAGAGAGAGACTTGTATATAGTTTTTCTGATATTGACAATGGTAGGGAACTTTCACTAAAGGATACTTTAAATGAGGTTATTTAAGAGATTTATCTTGGGTTGATTTTCATTGTAGTTTAATAATTGAATTGTTTATTTTTTAGTTTTTATTGAAGAATATTTATAAAAAAAAGATTGATTATGATCAAATAAATAATACACGCTGAAATAATCCTCAATTGTTATATAAGAGATAATTACAGATTTGGTCTACTTATTTTATTGTTAGTTCAATTTTAGTCAACGATTTTTTTTAAGTTCTGTTTTAATCCACTAATTTTCCACTTGTTCAATAAAGGTCTAGATTTATTATCTCAAATTTGTCTCGCCCTTTACCCTATTAAATCTCAGCTAAATTCAACAAACATATACTTGTTTTAAAGCTATGCGTCTCATCTTTACAATCATATAAAGATCATTCAAATCGGAGTTCTAAAACTCAAGATAATTGGCCCCAAAGTATGGTACCCAAAACTACCAATATTTCTTAGAAAATTTTCAGATTTTTCAAACTTCACCAAACTTCAATTCTCTTTTATTCTAATACTCAAAATTGGTTCTTATGACTAAGAAATGATGAAATATAACTTATTTTTCAATTATAATTGAAGAAAACACAACAAAAATTATTTAAAATCATAACTTAAAAAAAATCGTAGACCAAAATTGAACTAGGTATAAACTAAGTTGACCAAATTTGTAATTTCCTCTTGTTATATAATATCAAGTACATTTTCAACAAAATAGTAAGTTTTTTCCTTTGTTATATAGTATAGCAAGCTAGCAAGTGAGATAGGTTTTGTTTTAAGTCAAAATATGGTTGGAAGTAGGGCTAAAATTTACTTATCCCTTATTGTATACAACATGTGAGATATACATATGGTTATGTGACTATCATATGACCATGTTTGTGTCTCACATGTTGTATACAACAAGGGATAGGTAAGTTCCTCTCTCAAAGTAGATTTTTTTTTTTTTTGACAGGACCGCCCCCGAGTTTTACCCAGAAACCCGAAGAGGTCCTGCGGGAATCCAAATTCAAGGAAAATCCTACCGAAAATTCGGCAGAACCTCCCCTGAAAATGGACTAACCCAGAAATTTTAAACCTGTTAAGAAGCACTTCTAACATATCAACCACCTCTACCGCAACCAAAATAGGGTCTCAGACCCAACAATCTCACAGAAATCCAACATAAAATTTGTAGAGTGGTTATCAGAGCTCCTATCCTATTATAAGGAAATTTTATATAATAAAGTGTCGCCTACAGAGTCCGACTAGGGAGATGGACGCGAATGCCTCGACGTTATTGGCTCGACCTCCACCAAAGCCACTACCTGGGGGGACAATTTAAGACAAAACAAGAAAACCATGAGACAACTCAGTGAGTGGACGGTTTAATAGAAAACGAAAATAAAAGTAAACTTCCTGTTTCAGAAAACCCTTCAAAAACCACGTTAACTCTAAAACCTCTCGTTACTGTTTGAAATCCCCCAGTTTTAAAATCATTTTTAAGCTTGAGAAAATTATAAAATCAATGGAACTCGTGGAAAAGGTACTTCAAACACATTTTTCAATAACCAACCGTCTAAATTAACAAAGTCATAAAAATAATAATAAAATCGAAATCATTATAAAACTCGAAAAATATTTCTCACTTAAAATCCATACTCAAACTCTGAAAATACCAATTTCATTTTCCACCATGCTATATACCCTGAATAATCCTGGCCATACACACGCGTGGAGTAAATCCAACACGTGCAGGCAATATCCTGGCCATACACACGCGTGGAGTAAATCCAACACGTGCAGGCAATATCCTGGCCATACACACGCGTGGATAAATCAGCACGTGCAGGCAATCCTGGTCATACGTGCACGCAGAGCGGCCCCCAAAGGGCGAAGCATCCCGACACACGGCCCAAAGCCTATATGTGCATCGTGATGGGTCCCAAAGACCTATTATATCTGAAACCTGGAGGGTACTGCAAAGGTGGTTTGAAAACCATTTTTAATATCTCAATGCCACGCAAAATAATTTCTTAAAAATGAAAAGTCTCAATGAGATTCTCACACCTTTTGCCATCAACTCAAGGCTTTCTCAAAACTTTGAAAATCAATTTCCAATAAATTCTTGTTTAAAACAAGTTTGAAATCGCATCTTTCTCTCGACTCTTAAAACCAACTTAATTCATCAACCTCATATGAAAATCATGTAATAAGACTTAAAATAAGAATATTAATCAAACTAACGGAAATGAAATCTTGAAAATCATAATCATTTATAACAAATTCAACCCAAAATATTTTACTCAAACTATACTCAAAATAAAACTCGGAATAAACTAATAAATTCAACCATAAAATAAACAAAATATTTTTAAAACAAAAGTCCACTCACAGTGAGAATCTTAACTTCGATCCTCCTCCGAGTTGTCTCGAGCCACGATCGTCTCGCCTATAAAACAATACAACCATCGATTAGCCTCGGTTCTACGACATTTAAAAAGAGTGTGTGTGTGGAGTCTAACGTCCCACTCGACTTCGTTCCTACGCGATTGGTTTACGATCTACACAAATTGACCAATAACACTTCCACAACCGCCCCTAAAGCTTCCCGGCTCATCCTAACCACAATCACTATAACTAATATCGATAACCCACTCAACCTTCAAACCCATAATTTACCAAATATAGGAAGATTCTCAGTCTTCATATGCGTTCATATCTAACATCAAATTTTT
>QANW01004475.1:957630-1023773 GCA_003254865.1 Dryas drummondii | reverse complement strand
TTTTTTGGGTATTTAAAACCCACTTTTATAAATTTACAGAATTGCCCCTTGCTTCAAACGCCCATATCTTTCAAACTGTAACTCCGATTGACGCGTGCCGCGTGTCTACGAACTCGTGGACTCAAGACCTACCTAACGGACCCAAAGTCAAAATCAAAAGCCCCTTTATTTTAAAAGTCAACTTTTTAGTCAACCCAATTTAAAACAAAAGCTAAAAATTTAAATTAAAACCCCCTTCTTTATTTCCCAAATAAATCTCAAAATCTTTAAAATGCAATCCAACATCTTTTATAAACCTCTTAAAAACATAGTTAAATAAAAATTTAAATTTCTAGTGAAAATTTGGGTCGGGTCGTTACATTTTTTCTATCACCGATTGATCTGCTATTTTACAGAGTGATAATTTGTCTACCAATCGCTTTCCTATTGTATTTTTTTGGTTTGGTATGAAGCTACGACTGCATGGAGTTTATAAAAGTTTAGGGCCGAAGACCTACAACATATAGATAATAAAATTTAAGCATAAGCCTTAAATCATAATATAGTATTAAAAAAAACAACTAATGGAATAAGCTATAATTATGACTCAATTAAAAAGTTATGATTGTCATATAGTTATAGTTGAGTTTGTAAATAAACGGAAAAAAATTTGGCCCATTGATGAATAGATAGAATAATGCTTTTGGCTTAACCTGAATGTTGGTACCTAAACTGAATTAGTATAAAATTTTAGTAATTAATTTAAAAAAAATAATATAATTTAGTGCGTAAAGTCAACGAACCTATAATCAAATGCTGTTTAATTTGTATAATTTTTAAAATGATGATCATTAAATAATATTTAAAAGATAGACAATTAAATTGCCTTGAGTAGTGAATGGGTCCTCCAAATAACTTTTTATTTTTGGCTACATTCAAATAACTTATTTAATAAAAAAAATTTCTTATTGCAAGCTCTCTTATGTCTATTGGGAACCGTGGATAAGAGAATAAGTTGTAGATTTGAATTTCGCTCGAATAAGAAAATAATTCAAAGTAATCCTTAGAATTTCAAAGACTTACGGGATTCACGTGTCTACATTTATTTTTTCCATAGTGGAATATTCTATAATATCGGTTTTTGGAAGTGATGACACTGACAAACATGACCAAATTCATTTTCATCGGTCATAATCAAGAAGTAAAATTTTGAATTTTGTAGAAATTTCGACTAAAATTTTGATAAATTTTAAATTTCGACAAAAATTAAACAGAAACGATGAAAATTGTTATCAAAATACAGAAATTTGAATAAAATTTTATCATTTGTTTATTTAACATATTATCTACTACATTAGTCAAAAACACTAAATAAACCAAATTATATAGTAGATTTCATGTGATTTAAGATGAATATAATGCGTGCTGTAGACAAATACTGTTAAATAAAAATTATTCATTAATTAATAATTATAGTGCCTAATTTTAAACCCCCTAATCACCAAAAAAATTTGCCTAAACCCCCACCCATTTAGAAACTCTTTCAAAACCCTCTACAACTTATAATCCTAAATTACCCTTCTGACGCGCGTTGACGTCACTATAACTGAATTTTGGTGAAACTGTTTTTTTGTTTTTTTTCTTTCTGGAATTGAAGTTTTTGCTAAAACTCCATATTTAGCTAAAACTAAAATCAAACACTGAAATTGAATTTCATTACACTAAAACTGAATTTCAAGAATTCAGTTATACTGAAACTGAATTTCAGAAATTCAGTTACACTAAATTGAAGAATTCAGTTATGAATTCACTTACTGAAACTGAATTAAGTGATGAAACAATTACACTTTAACTAAAATGCAATTACACCTTAATTAAAAAACAATTACACCTTTACTAAAACAATTACACTTCACTAAAACAGTTACACCTTTACTGAATTCCATTTCAGTAAAAAGAACACAGCAACCTTATAAAAAATAAAAATAAAAACAACAATACAACAAGCCACTGAGATGAGAGGAGTAGCCAACAATACAACGTCGTCCGATCACCTCACGGGCGACGAGTACACGACAGTCGCCACTGTCTCGATCTGTTTCTACCTGCAAATTTGATTCATCATATTTCAGAACCATAATTTCATTCAAAATTCATTTAAAATTCATGTTTCACGAGTTGAAACTGTTTCACGAACTGAAACTGTTTCACGAACTGACTATTTCACGAACTGAAACTGTTTAATCAATATATGTAGGCTTAAAGTTCCCTATCCAAGAAACTGAATTTTCACACACTAAAAAATGAATAAAATAAGGTTTTAATCGCCACCACTCGCGGCGGAGCAGCCGCAGTGGTCGTGAGGTTTGATTTGGGTTTTCTTGTTTCTTCAACAATTGGACCAATCCAAATACATATAATTGAAGAGCACAACGAGGTGAAGAAGATAGGTACCTGACTCGTCGGAAATGGCTGCCGGAAATGGCTGCTGGAAAAGGCAGATCGCCGGCGGAGAAGCCGCGGCCTTTGTGGCTTCGATCTGCCGCCATGGCTGATCGGATGAAGAATCCGAGCACACCATCGTGCTCAGGACGTCGAGAGGAAGAAGACTTGGGTGGTCAGGCATTCCAACTCCGCCGAAAAGGCAGATCGCCGGCGAGCACCACCGATCGTAGTCGCGGCGATCTGGGCTGTTTGGGCTTGATTCAGGGCGAGTGATGACAGAGGGAGGAAGAGGAGAGAAAGATGATGCTGATGGTGGTGATATTGTCGGCAACCGTTGCCGGACGACGCCACACGCGCCGGCGATAGCTGCGCGCGGAGGAGAGAGAATAAAGAATGTGCGGGAATGAGAGAGAGAGAGAGAGAGAGAGAGAGAGAGAGAGAGAGAGCGTGAGGATGAGAGAAATAAAAATAAAAAACTGATTTTGAATAACAGGGTTATAATATGAATATTTAAAAAAATGTGGGTCAAACATAGGTGGACGTTAGTTGACTAGGGGGTTTTGGGAGAGTTTTAAGTGACTAATAGGGGGTTTTGAATTAGTTTTAATAAGGGTGGAAGTTTTGAAATAACTAAGCTCTAATTAGGGGGTTTTGAATAATTTACTATAATAATTACATAAATTTTATTGATAAACACTTTTATACTACAATATTGGATCATGAATTACATAAGTAATCAGTACCACATAGAGCTTCTATGAGGTTCAAAATGTTAACTATCTTCAATATCCTCATGTGCATAGTAAGTGTATTGCGAAAAATAATCATCTCATGATACTTCTCTAGAATAATTGTATAATTGTTTAATTGTTCATTTGTTCATGGACTAATTGTATAATTTGTAAATTATATTACATATTTACATTAATATTAAGAAGGTATATTTGTCCATATTCTCTAATTTGCATAATTTGCAAAGACATACATATTAAATAATTTGTATAATTTGCCCATACTCTAAATTAAAATTTGTCCATACTATATCTATACATAATTTATATAATTTGTCCATATGGACCATAGTCTATCCATATTCAATTTCGCTCAATTAAAGGATTTAAAGGGGAATTGGAAATTTTGGCCAAAAAAAAAAAAGAGAATTGGGAAAATCAGTAAATTTTTCGAAATTTTATGAAACTATGTCCGAAATCAGTACAAATCGCTCTCGAAATTTACCGAAACTTTGTCGAAATTTTGCAAAAAAATTGATGAATTCGTGTTAAAATTTTCATAACCCCAAAAAACAAAATTTTACTCCTTGGTCATAATTTCCATCAATATTGAATCATGCAATGGATGAAAAAAATAAAAAAACCTACATAAAAAGAGAAAAGGATGTATAAAGCCCATTTCCTTATCCACATTCATCTCCAATGAACCAAGATCGTAGTTGCTTTCTTGTGCATTGCATCATCTCTTGTCATCATTTCAACTTTCATTTCACTCGGAAAAAGCCAATTTTTCAACCATAGGTAATTACATAAATGGTCCATTTATTATTTATTAAGCCTCGTTTTGGTCTATAAATTTTTATAAGTATAATTTTAGTACACGAATTGTCTAAAGTGTTCCATTTTAGTCCAAATCGAGAATTTTACCCCTCAGTTTTGTATTAATGAGTTAACTTTGAAGGACAAAATTGTCCGTTTTGGACTAAAATAAAATACATCAGACAATTCGTAGACTAATATGAAACTTAAAAAATTTTGTGGACCAAAACGAGACTTAACTAAGTGGACCATTTTTGTAATTCCTCTTTTCAACAATGTCTTTGTATCTAATCCAATAGCATTCCAAGCATTTTTTTAGGAACAAGAAGAATAAATTATTTATCAAGAAAATAAAATTTAAATACTATATAGAACATCTATTTCAATTTAATTACTAAAACTTTTTTTTTTTTGCTAGTTGAAAAATCAACAATAAATTTTACAAGATTGGGGCCAAAAATGTTGTCAAATAGTGGAATGAACTTCAAACACTAGCTTAGGCATTCAAACTCTCACACAACAATATTTCTTTATTTTTCAAAATGAAAAGCACGTCAAACAATCCTCAAAGCTAGTAGTCCTTTAACTAGGTAAACACAGCCTCTTGTGGTCTGCATAAAAGAACAATAGGAGTTTTAAGCTATGTAGTATGTGCCTTCAACTTGAACAATAAATCAAGTACTGAACGTACAATCGACTACGAAATTTAACTACCTCTAGGCTTGAATTACTTTTCATGTCTTTTGACATGGACATCCAAATGCGACTTTTTGATTAATCAATTTTTGTTCCAACGAGAAGATTGCTCCAAATAGCCTATGGCTCTTCCTGAGAATTGTATTCTCTCTACTTTGGTCTGTATCTCAACTAAATAAACAATGATAGCAATTTATTTAAAAATAAAAGCTAAACATTGAAATTTAATCAGTTTAATAATAGGCTGAAATTTTCATGGTCATCAAAATTTCATGATTATCATAAACTTTAATAGTATTTTTCTTTAATATTGGAAGAGATTTCAAGTTTAAATATCTTAAGATATGATATAGATTAAGGGCCCGTTTGACACTGCTTTTAAAATTGTCAAAAGCGCTTTCAAATTAGTAAAAGCGCTTTTGATAGCGTTTGACAAAAATAATTAGAAGTGCTTTTGAGTTATAAAAGCACTTTTAAGGGGTTTTTTGAGAAGCACCTGACAGGTGCTTTCTCAATAAGCACTTTCAAGTGCTTTTGCATAAACAACTTAGAAGTTTTATAAAAATTTATATGTGATTCTTAACATAAACACTTTTAATAAAAGTGCTGCTAAATAAAAGTGCTTCTAAGAACCAGTGCCAAACGGATCCTAACTCTTTAAACTTCTTATCTATTTTGCAAAGACATCGTCACGTCTCTTAAAGCGTTGATTTTTATCACAACAGCCCTGACCCACAAAGACCATGCCAATTTCACAACTTGAAAATTGACAAGTTCTCCTGGATCATCATATATTCATATATGAGTGCTTAGGAGCCAAGCCGAAGTATAAATGTGGATTGTTATGAACTCATGGGTCAAGTTGTAGATATTGATAAAAGGTGAATAGATAATGCAAAAGTGAAAGTAAGATAGGGACCACAATTGACAATACCCAGCTTTTCATATTCTTTCTTAAATATCTTTCTTGGAATTAACTCTTTTTGGCATAAGTCCTTAAACTTTATAGAGATATTGTGAGAGGGCTGAGAGTCAAAGACAGTTGACGGCCAAAATGACATGATATTATGAGGGACCTGAGGGCTGATTGAGGACCAGTTTGGAGTTTTTGAGTGCCATGACTTTACTCAATAATTGGGTGTATGGAGACATTAAAAGGTTACGTTTGAGGTCCTCAATGCTTGTTGCTGGGCAGGCCGTGGCCACATGAATCCAGGCTGCCAAATTTATAAAACCCATCAAAATGCACACAACTTAATGACACACATGTACTTGTTCAACAAAAGGAATACACAAACTTCATTGAATGCCTAATCTCATGGTTGAAGAGAGAAGGGAGAAATTAGGAATCTAACATTTTCAATCACACCGCGGCAATCCATATATATTATAGTACACGTACATCACATATTATAACATATGGATAAGTAATTCCACTTTCAATCACACCGCCACAATTTATCTATATTATAGTACACAGTAGTGCTAGATATCTCATATTTTTATACCATAATTTTATACCATCTTATGTGGTAACTTATATGGCATTCATACATTAGACACTAAAAAATAAAAACTAAAACCCAAAAAAAAAAAAAAAAATTTGTCCAATAAAATAATGACACGTGAGATAATATAAAAATTAGTGCCTAATTTTAAACCTCCTAATCACCAAAAAAATTTGCCTAAACCCCCACCCATCTAGAAACTCTTTCAAAATCCCCTATAACTTATAATCCTAAATTACCCTTCTCACGCGCGCTGACGCATACTGACACGTACTGACGTCACTGTAACTGAATTTTGGTGAAACCATTTTTTTTTTTTTCTAGAATTGAAGTTTTTGCTAAAACTCAATATTTCGCTAAAACTAAAATCAAACACTGAAATTGAATTTCATTACACTAAAACTGAATTTCAAGAATTCAGTTATACTGAAACTGAATTTCAAGAATTCAATTACGCTGAAACTGAATTTCAAATANACTAAATTGAAGAATTCAGTTATGAATTCACTTACTGAAACTGAATTAAGTGATGAAACAATTACACCTTGACTAAAATGCAATTACACCTTAATTAAAAAACAATTACACCTTTACTAAAACAATTACACTTCACTAAAACAGTTACACTTTTATTGAATTCCGTTTCACTAAAAAAAACACAGCAACCTTATAAAAAAAAAAAAAAAAAAAAAAAAAAAAAAAAAAACAACAACAACAATACAACAAGCCATTGAGATGAGAGGAGTAGCCAACAATATAACGTCGTCTGATCACCTCACGCGCGACGAGTACACGATAGTCGCCACTGCCTCGATCTGTTTCTACCTGCAAATTTGATTCATTATATTTCAGAACCATAATTTCATTCAAAATTCATTTAAAACTCATGTTTCACGAACTGAAACTGTTTCGTGAACTGAAACTATTTAATCAATAATAACATATAAAACAAACTAGTTCAAAAAAAGTAGTTACTAGACAAACTTTGCTGCAATAGGTTCTTTCTTTTGGTCATTTTTTTATTGCACCAAAAATGAGATGTAGAAGACCACAACATAGCACCAACTACCATATAAGCCTAGCACGCCACTGAAATTTTAACATTATATGAAATGACACAATGTCTAATAGAATTTTCTCAATCTTTGCTAATTAACGCCAAACATTTTTGGAGCAACACACATTTACAACAATACACAGTTACAACAACACACAATGAGGTTCGATTTGGGGTTTTTTGATTCATCAACAATTGGTCCAATTCAAATACATAAAATTGAAGAGTACAATGAGGAGAAGAATATTAGTACCTGACTCGACGGAAATGGCTACCGGAAAACAGAGATCGCCAGCGAGGATGTCGCCGGCTTCTCTCCTTCGAAACGACGGACTTAGGGGTCGTCCAAATCTTCTGAGGGCATCAGTGGACTTGGGACGACGAGAGGAAGCCATCCATAACGGTCCGACACCTCTTCGTCGCCGGAACTGGCGGATCTCCGGCGAGGGAGCTCGGGTCTGCGTAGACCCGATCCGGCGTGCACGCTAGCTTTCATGGCGAGTGGAATACAGGGGGAGGAAGAGGGAGGAGAGACGAGAAGATCGGGACCGGTATCGCCGACAACCGTCGCCGGACGACGGAGCACGCGTTGGAAATAGTCGCAGGGAGAGAGAGACACGCACATAGATGAGAGAGAGAGAGAGAGAGAGAGAGAGAGAGAGAGAGAGAGAGAGAGAGAGTGAGAATGAGATTAATGAATCTCATGTTCTGATAATCTGATTTTCAAATGGAAAGGGGCATAACCGGATTTACAATAAAAATAAAAGTCAATATCAGTTGAATACCCATTGACCTGGGGGTTTAGACAAAGATTTAAGTAAAACAGGATGTTATGAATTAACTACAAGAATGGTTGGAGGCTATGAATTAATTAGGATAGAACTAGGGGGTTTATAATTATTTACATTATAAAAATATAGTATAAGAATGTGGTAAATATAATATTATTCTATAATACACTTAGATCATCCATATTATAACATATGGATAAGTAATACCACGTTTGTTTGTGAAGAGTGACCCACATTTTTTTACATTTTTCCCAAAAGGACGATACACAAGAACTGGCGGTCCTTTAGGACCACCTGCCATGTGTGACTATCCATGGTATTAGGAAAAGTAATGATTATACTAAATGTTCAATATAGATATATACAGCTATTAACTCGAAGCTTGATCTTTTCTGTTGATAATTCAATTAAATGTATTCATTTTTAAACACTGGCACTCATGTGTGGCTATTTATTCAGCTACCCACAACACAGTATTTGCATTTAGATCTTAGAATTCAGATGGCAATACAAAGAAATCACTGGCTGCATTTTTGAATTGTTACAAAAAATTTCTACAATTACAAGGGAAGACTGATCTATATATCATGCAAATAAAAGGCCAGCAGCCCAGTCTTTTATTACCTATTTGGCTATTTCTACGAGACTTCCTCCAGACCTCTCCCAGCATATATTGCTTCACTGCAAGAGGGTTCAAGGAAGCAAGGAAAGATTAACTTTTTCACTTCTTTACAATTTAGTAAAGTTACATGTTACAATCAGCATGCACAATGAAACACAGAGTTTCCAAGGCACTTTGCCTTGTGTGCAATCGTTCTCACACCTGTTTCGTTGTGAGAGGATCTTGAACTAATAGAAGATAAATGGATTCTGTCCATTATATTGATCGTTGGAGCCTCGAGGATTGCCTTAGGCATAGTTAATGCCCATTGCATGCTCCAAATAGATAGTGGCCTCATATATATCAGAGATCGGAAGTGGCCGTCAATTGTCCATCCCTCAGGAGTCTGGAACCCGTATCTACATGTAGCAGAACAGGAGAGTTAACTTTATTATACCAAATAAAAAATTTTGGCGTTCACAATATGACAAAATATTCAAGAAAGTATTTCTACTCTGCAAGAATTAACTGAGACACAGATGCTGAAAATTGCGATCTAATTGCACAAGAAGTAATGATGTGAGAAATTTAACTGTTAAAGATGTCTATAATAGAGTCAACCAAGATAGCCTATCTTAAATTTCTACCATTCTGTTAGCCGCTTTAACCATACAGAGAGTCACTCCTTCCATAAAACATAAGGCGTGCTCCAGCATAAGCATGGTTTCAACTTAACCATACAAAGAGTCACTCCTTCCATAAAACATAAGGCGTGCACCAGCATAAGCATGGTTTCAACATAAAGTAGACCTTAGACCATAAACCATAAACCATCAAATTTCCTTAGACATTGTCATTTAGTTGATTCATATCATTCCAGAAGTTATCACTGTAGTAGACATCCATAATTTTAATTAGGTATGCAAGTGGAACTATTTAACGTGATAATAATAGGTTTTTATTTTAACCTCAGAAGAGTATCAAGCATATATCTGAATCATATTCATTACACGACTTCATTAAAGAGCTTCATGAATACATTCATCACTAGAACTGAAGACAGGGTGTTAGTGCATGTTGTGTCAAGTTTCATATACATCAACAGGCATTTCCCTAGCATTTTTTATGCTTTTTGGGAAATTGATAGCTATTATTGACCAAGGGGAAGTGAAAAACTTGGTAACAAGTAAACTATAATTATCCAATGCCATATCATCATTTTCACATCTACATGCCATAAATAGGTTTTCAGTAGAAGTAAGAGGAGAAAACACACCAACAATAGAGTACTGCAAATATTTATAAGTGTGTGTCATACTTACCCGAACCCCTCTTCAGACCAGCCGGCAATAAAAATACCTTCAGCAGTATTGAATGCCTCTTTCACCTTTCCAGCAAGGATCATCGTAGAAGCCACTCCATAGGTGACACCAGTCCATATTTCACGTGACTGCATGCAAGACTCATCCACCTTTCCATTGGGATGCATTCCATTGATGGCACCCATTCTGCCTCCTTTAATTTTCAGGACATTGAAATCATAGATTTTTTGCAGAGCACTTTCGATTTTAAAGTCATCAAAAAGTGAAGGTAAACCTGAGGATGCGGTATACCACTGCCCAGCCAGTTGATCTGCTTGTATAGATTTACTGTTACTACTTGATCCACTGTCGTAATTAAAATAAGAGCCATTCCATAATTTTTCTTCAAATGCCGGTTTTGCCTTCAAATATTTGGTTTTGCACCATTCGGCAAAGGTCTTGTCGCCTAGTTGAAAGGCCATCGCAGCTGCAGCTTGAAGTGCAGCAAGCCACAAACAGCCACAGTAAGCACTTACTCCATGAACTGTCCAAGCATCGTAGGTCTGATCAGGGAAACCATCGTTCTCAATGAGACCGTCGTTGTCCCTATCAAATTGTTCCATGTATTCCATTGCAGCACGAACAGCAGGCCACACATCAACTCCAAATGACATATCCCTTGTTGCAGAAAAATCTCTATAGACCTGAAGTACAAACTTTGGGTTCAGATCCTTCCACTTACTAGTATCATGAATATTATATGCATTCATTTCATTCCATGGATCATGTGTTCCCAGATCATGAGGGACAGCTCCCCTAACCTTACGAATTCCCCAATTCCCCTCCGCCAGAAACTTTACTTTTCTTCCATCTTCAGATAAGACAGCTTTTGCAAAGTCCCTTTGGATATTGAGTTCAATCTTGGGAAACAGCATAAGCAGGGCAAATGATGCATAGAAGTGTACATCATATGTGTTCCACATGATATATTCCACTCCTTCCAGATAGAGAAACCTCCCAGCATCTTCATTGTCATTTTGCCGGTCCAACATTACATTCCTACGGCAACCAGTAGCAGTATGCTCAACAACTGCACCTTGTTTGCAGTTCACTTCACCCTCAGAAACTTTGACATCTGTATCTTCAACATTTGTTAATTGATGTTGATTGTTGTTAATGTTTGATGCTGGTAAGGGAGAATCTGCATGAAGGATCATTAACAATTATAATGTATTTCTTAGCTTTATGGAAAAAAAAAAATGTAGCAAAAATGGAAAGATAATATGTATTTAAAAGTGCATGAGGTACGTCTAGTGTCCATATAACAAACATTTTTAGAAGTGATGTGAAGATGTAAGGTATCAGGGAAATCAGGATAAATGAATACCAATCCAAACTGTTCCACCAGCAACCAAAAAGTAGAGCTCATTGAACAATGTGAACTTGTACCTGCAAACATTGTGCACAAAAATATGCATTAATTACAAAAATAAAGATAAAAAGGATCAAGTACTAGTTCTATTATGTCCTAGATCACTAAAAGTCTTAAAATCACCATAACCAATTAATGATAAATAAGCATTGCAAAGTAACTCCAAAATGTTCACCCAATGGTTATGGATGCATGATGATTTAATTACAACATTTGCAGAGGGAAATTACATGCATTTAAAATGTCCAACATCATAAGATTTCTGACAAGACAATCTCGTACAAATTGAGATGCTATGTAACTGAACCAATTACTCAAGCAAGCTCAAAACAGCTTAATGTTATTTAGCCCTTTTGTTCGGTGGAGAAGTCACTGACTGTTAATTTGGCAGAAGAACCCAAAGCATAACACCATTGCAGAAAGCACAGAGAAAGTTGTCCATGTCAAACACAATAAAGGTATCTAACATCACAATCTATTTAGAAATGAGATGCAGAAAACTAATTTCAATGTTTAAGATATACAGGGTTCTCCATCATAGCCAAGAAAAGGCAAAGAATCTGTGTTCTATGGCATACACATGACGCATATATTTTTCTTATGTAGGCAAAATATCACCATTGACACACTTAATTTTAAAGAATTTTGAATAGAATTGAACACACAATTCTAAACTTAAGCTCCAGGCCTCTACCACAATTTGTTCCAAGGCAAAAGGGTTTCACACACCAATTTAAGGCACCAAATAATGTTTGATGGAAAATTAATGGTTTAACTAAGCATAATCACGTTATAATGCTTCAACTAAGGGTTACCATTCTGGTAATGTTTCATCATTGAGGATAGGACTTTGCCACTTTTCAATCTCTTCTTCCCATCGCTTATAATCTGTTTCAGATTCCAAAACTGATCAGGGACCATTAAACATACAAAGAGTAACCCTTGTTAAACTTGAAGCAAATGCCAAAAAGTAAAATCTAGAAAATGTTAACAGGATAGTGGCTTGATTAATTACTGATTCTGCAGAAAAGGATACTTAAACAGATCTCAACAACAAAACATATCCAAACCAGAGATGCATACTTGTTAGCGCATCATGCACCAAGTCCTGAGCAGCCCTTTCAGAGGTTCCATAGAATTTTGTGTACCTCCTGCAACAAAATAACAAGATTAAATAACCAAACACGCACATTACTAGTATTTCTGTTTATTTTCTAACTCACAATTATCAAATGCATTCATTTATCAAACAGCTATGTTGTTCAAACACCTATGCATTGTTAATTGTCTGTATCCACAGTTTTTTTTTAATAGAAACATACTTTTTATAATTGAAAACAGAAAGCACATCATAGTGGACAAGCTATCCACTATCGAAGAAACCTGTATGCACATTTCCAAACAGGTTTTCATGTGTAAATTAATAAACACTGATAATGCAGAAAGGTACAAGGAGGAAAAGAAGATCTACAAGAAGTTTACCTATGGTAGGAGCTTCCTTTCAAAAATTTTACTTTTGGAGATGACCATGATAGACCAAATGCGACGGTGCACTTCCCATGAGGTTCCACCCAAGCAGAAGCTGAAACTGCAGCACAGAGTGTCTCTCCAGGTGATGAAGACATGCATGGTCCAGAATTGAAACTCTCCCAATCAAATTGTCCATCCTTGAGAGATAAAGGCATGAGTTAAAAAAGAACTGTCCGGTATCAAAGGAAGTTATGCACCATAACAAAATTACAATAAGTAAAATAGTTTTCACAATTTTAATTTGGGTTAAATACAAAAATAGTCTATGAACTTTACAGTGAATCTCAATTTGGTCCACTAACTATAAAAAATGTCAATTTGGTCCACAAACTTTTCAAGTTGTACCAAAGCAGTACAAACGTTAACTTCCATCGAAAAATTTAACTGAAACTAGTCATGTGCACAGCAAGTGACCACATTTTCAGGGCCATTTCAGTCCGTTCATCACATTTTTATGTGACCAATTCCGTTAATTTTCAAATGGAAGTTAACATTTGTACTGCTTTGGTACAACATGAAAAATTCGTAGACCAAATTGACACTTTTTATAGTTAGTGGACCAAATTGAGAATCAGTGTAAAGTTCGTAGACCATTTTTGTATTTAACCCTTTTAATTTAATCAGCCAGGTCACTGAATTGAAGTATGTTCTAGATAGAAAGCCAATTAAATCTCAGGTAAATTCCAGAAAAAGACATATAGCATTAACCAACCAAAAACACATAAGGTACGTAGAACTAAGAAACCAAAAACAGGGAAAGTCATACCTGCACCATTTTATCCCACATCTCCTTCGCCGTAACATTACTTCCTTCGGATAACCCAAAACATGGCAAAACACTTACACTTACATTTTGAGTTTCACACGCAGCTATTGCAAAAGTAACAGGAGGATTCCCTTTTGCAGTCCTGAAACATATACATAGTTCTTAGAAACAATTAAAATCCACTGTCAAGAGTTAACAAAATAATGACTGACAAAAAACTCTGGAAGAACTTTCAAAAACCACACATCGTGATAAATTTATTTGGTTGTACAGGTTACCAAGAACCAAAAATATAAAATAAAGCACAAGTATCAACTTCAACATGGCCACATCACTTATTGTCAATGACTGGAAAAGATTAACATTTGTAAATAGGAAAACACAGGAAATTAAAAAGGAAAAAATAGAAAAAAGAAAATACTTGTATGAAAAAGATATTGTAACTATTGGTTTGCAATATTGGCTCTTCTGTGGATAGTCAGGTTGGAAATAAACAATTGGTTTTTTTTTTTTTTTTTTTTATGGCAAGAGGAAGCGGATTTTCCTTGGGATAGGATTAGGTTCTTAGCTTCTCTTGGGGTGTCTTTATCAAGGTATTTCAGAGATATACCCTTTAGTAGAATTCACCTTCATTGGGGTGTGTATCGACTTGAATGTAATTTGTGTTTTTTTAGTTTATAGTCATATCATGGAATTTATGGACTTCTTGTCCATTTTACTTGTACTTCTCCAATTTTAGTGATATATATTTTTAGCTGTACTGAATATATATATATATATATATATATATATACATACATATTGTAACTAGCAAAAAACAAAAAAGCCTTACTAAGTTACTCCCCTAAATTAATATACTACAATCCCTCCCTTTTTTGAACAATTAACAAAGTGCAGAATTAAGCAGTTAGCTTTCTTTCCCTTCTATATTTTATATTTTTTTCCATGTTTTAGTAGATGACAGAAAAATACAATAATGTAGAGGCATACTATAAGTGTACAAGTGTCATGTGACATGACACGACACTCAAATGCTGGTCTAAACAAAGTGGAACAAGGCATAATGGGAAGCAGGAACACAAATGATGCGTCACTTGGAAAAGAAAGTTCAGCTACCATTAAAAACGAGTTTACATTTGCTTTCTTAGATCTTCTTACAACAGATATTTAGTTAAAACGTTTTCATCTCTGCTATGGTGCGACCATAAATATCAATTGAATTGCTTTAGAAATTGAAACTTCCATATGTCTTAAATAGTGTGAAGTTACAACAATAAATTATGCTTCTACGACTGTTAAGACAAGTTTCGCAAGCTTAGAAAAAGCTATATTTGTTCTCTATATTTTTAAGTAATTTAGATGACAATAAAATAGATGATCATGATCCAATTGTTAACGAATCAACACATCAGAACATGTGCAAAATGTAGGGTCCTACAAATGATTTGTTTTCACAATCAAATATTCAAGAAAAAGATTATTATTTTTATATACTACCATTAAAAAAATGTGCCTTGCATATGTGCTGTAACATTCAAAATACTGAGACCATGACATGAACATGCATTAAAGGGTATGAAAAATTAAGATTTACGATGCTTTAACAAAATCCTTGTAAATAATTTGATTTTATCATCAAGCAGCAAATGGTTTTAATTGAAGGTGGAATAAAATGTTATATTATTCAGACAACAAAAAAAGAGGCATTTATCCAATTTAATTCACTTTCTTGAACCAACAGAAAATAATTATGCATGAATAGGATTTCAAGAGAAATTCCTTTATAAACATAAGAAACATGCACATCTTTATGCATGAATAGGATTGCAAACTACAGTTGTATTTAACATAAAATGTTGGCAACCCAATGGTGCCAACTTCTATGCTTATCTTATGTGCAAATAATTTATGCTTATAAGGGAATTGCTGAGGATTTCAAAGAAAGAATAAATATACAATTAATGTTTTATAAGTCATTATACTTGATTGCTCAACAATTTTACAATTGAAGGTGAGAAATAAATGGGAGTAACAGTACAAGTAAAAGTGAAACCAAAAAATCTCATCTTAGTTATTTTTATGATCCAAAGTATAAAAAAAAAAAAATTGAAATTTTTGTTTAAGGACTTGTCATATAATGTGGTATGAGATTCAAATACTTTCAGGACCACTATATAAAAGATATAGACCAAAAAATAAATTTATTATTTATAAGGGTACTTTTGCACAGTCAATGTTATTAACACATTCCCAGTTTCATATGTAGCATATATTAGTGTTCAAATGTAAGGGTTCAGGGTTCAACTCAAATAAAGTAGACTTTTTCCCTGTATTACTGAAACAGGAATGTAACTATTTAATATATTCTACATTTGGAGATATAAATGTTTTCAATTTTTCAAGGAAATATTCCTTTCTTTTTTTATATTGGCCACACTCATGATTGGCAAACTGGTATATGAAATGAAAACCCAATTCAGATTCAATCAAAATGGCCAAATGCAAAATATCAGTTTTCTGGCGTATTATCATGTCAGTTAGAATTCCAAACCAAGCAGCCAATATCACAATGGATCATTGTCCAAAGAAAAATTAGAATTTATATTTTAACCTATCAATTCCATAAAATACATAAGCAAACATATTTTACTTTTAACATCAAGTGATCAACCCCTCCTAAGCCTTTTTGTGCTTGTGTAGTTGTGCTTCAATTCTTTTCCATCCACTATATCTTGAAGAGGTAATTTTCAAATCTTTAAATATTTCTGCTTAAATGCTTGTATGACAGATTTTTTTTTTGTTTTTTTTCAACTTTTTAATTCATTTTACTGAGATTTTTGGATTGGATTTTAAGTTGGTAAGTTAATGCAGAAGCATCTTGTTTTGCATCATGATCTACTTTCTTTCTCTTTGTCCAAGGCTTTGTATGCCTCAACAGAAGGGAAGGGGCTGTTTAAACACTTTGTCTCTACTTTGACCTATTAAAACACTGTATTGGCAGAGAAATCTGCAAACCAACCATCATAAAAAGTGTAATAAGGTTTGATGACTTGCTTGTGATGAAGGAGTACACCAGAGACTCCGTCTTCGCCTCTATCAAAGAAAGAATTAAGTTAGAATATATTATAAGTATGTATTGTTCCATAGTAACCATAAGACATACACCAAATTTACTCACATAAATGGTTCATTGACGTGATCTCCCGACAAGTGTGAAATTCCTCCAATTGAATTCTACATAGGAAAAGCAATAATTACTGAATATCAAGATCCTTGAAATTCTTTGAATTGTTTGGATACACAATTCTGGAAGAGAGATATAATCTTACCGCCCATGTAAATAGAAGGCTGACTTTTGCTCTTTCTTTTCCAGTGTTCACCAACTACATCATAAACAAGCGTCTAATAAGAAAACCTAATAATAAAAACTCTTATTGAAATTCTTATCCTAAAAATCATAAATTTAACTAAAACAATTTTTATTTTTATTTTTGTAAAATTTAACTAACTTTCAATAAGAATTCCCAGAAAATCCATATACCTACATAAAGGAAGAAAAATAAATTGGAAACTAGAAGGTCTTTAGAGAACCTAAGTAATCTTAACGAACTAGTCAACTCAACCACAAAAGCCAAGTTGATTAATTTGGTCAGTATGACCATGAAAAGTAGAACTTCACCTTGTTTAAGTGGGTTCACTTCCACATAGACCTCCATTTGGTTATAGGTTCAGAACTATTTGCACCGATTTAAACTTAGTTTTGACTTATAAAACTAAAACAGATTGAACTATTCCACCTCAGAAACCATCCAACCATACTAGAGCACATGTGCTATTTCAAACCCAAAAAATAGGGACCAATAATATATGGTTTCAATTAAAGCTAAACGTTGAAAAGCACCATGCTTAGGTGCCTCGCTATAAAGAAATTTTATTGCAGTAGTTGGCAAGGACAACACGCAGAATCAATCTGTTGACCCTTATTACACTTTATGAATGTGCCTGACATAAGCAAATCACATTTAAGAAATAAAGTCATTTCATACACAAATTATATTTTGTGGTATATCACATATGATAACCATACAGTGTTTGAACATTTTTTTTAGGAAGAAACACACATTTTATTGAGAAAAGTAACTGAAGGGAACACATATAGGATAACCATATGGTGTTTGAGTATTGAACTACTAAAACCTACATCTTTGCAAATGTCTTGCAACTTGCAACAAGGTGCTAAACCTATGTAATTTATAGCTCTTTTTTTAGCAATCTAGAGCTCATCTACGATATCAAAGAGGGCATGGAACTAAGATTTTTTTGCATTTGATTTTATCTGATATGAGGTTAAATTAACGTACCGTGTAGACAAAAACAGCCGCAGGAAGACTGCTATCTCTATAATTATGTGGGATGAATGGTGATATTTGGCGACAAGAAATTTTCAATTCTGGGTCAGGTTCACCTAAAATAAAAAGCATCAGAATTAACAGAGAAACTCAAAGGGGAAGTTATGGACAGCAGATGAAAGGGAAGAAAGAAGACTGATACCATCATATACAGTCCATGCCCTTGGAAATAGAGCATGGTATGTGGAATGCTGTCCGTTCAGATTCCAGCCCCACGATGATATACCCTGATCACCAGCTTTTCTGTAAAAGTAATCAAATTAAATCAAGATATCAATAATCAGGGTCTTGAACTAATTTAGGTAAATTTAGAACACCCAACATGTTACGACCAAGTAACGCATTATTCATCAAATTCCAGTAAGCCATAAACAAAACTGAAAAGTGAGATGCATGCCATCTCAACACAAATGAATCACCCTCAGGATATAGAAACCACCTACTCTAGTGTAACATGAATGAAACTAGTCATATCATTGCCTTGGGGCTGATGCTCATGGTAACCGGGTTGGGAACCGTGCCAGGGGTTAGATGTATTGGTCCAGGCATATCCACTATGTGTAAAATAAGAGATAAATAAATCATTGCCTTGTGTAGCATTAAAGTTTCCTGTTCATCATTGCTTTAATGACTTCTTAACTTCTCCTTTTCTTTCCCATGCTTCGTCAAATCAGGATTTTGGTGTGAAATCTTTAAGGTTGTTTTTACTTCTTTGCCTATTTCTGTACATAAGTTGCAAATCCTATTTGTGGAGTGGCTGCTCTCTTTAAGTTGGAAGTCTGCCAAATGGTTATAAGAACTAAGAATATGTTTGGTCTCCATGTCATGATTAATAGCAAGAGTTAGAATTGGCCTGGCAAAGTGCCAGAGCATACCACCAAAGCCCAAAAAGGCCAGGTTACCCAAGGATCATCTAGGAATCTTAGATTTCACTTGCCCATTTAGAGTGACTTCTTAGACTGCCCTTGATGCTAAAAGGAAGACATTGACTCTCAATATGATACATGGACAACCAAGCTTGGTCTTGACTTGCAGTCATATTTTAAAGAAGCATGTAAAAACTGTATAAGGTACCATTGTAAGATGGTAAGAAATCATACTTGATTTAAGAAAGTGGTTTCTAAACTTAGCAATTATCCTCTTACCCTATTCCTTCATGTTGACCTGGGGCCAAGACTGATGCATAATTTTTATTCCCTCCATCTCTAGATATAAAAATCTGCATCACAACATGAATCAAATTATCAGAACTAAAATCATGATTAAAAGAGAATAGGACAAAACAATGTGCTTCTTCTCAAGAGACAAATGATAAAATTTCAATATTCACTTCTCTTATACGTTGTACAAAAGCATACAACAAAAACAACAAGGACATTCCTCAGCTGAATACAGTATTCAGTAATACTGGGGCGCTACAAGCAACCAAGCTGATCTATGCAGTTAGACAGCATCTCAATATTGAATATGTCTTACCCTCACTAATTATCAATCTCCCCTCCCCTCCATTTTTTTCAATATACTAATTTTCTAGGCAAATATTAGGCTACAATTACTGTGACACCATCTCTCACACATGATCCAAACTTTTTCTTTGTTCTAACTCCAAGACCACCTTATCAAATGTTTGCATGAAACTAAATTAAGCACCAACCATCAGCAAGTAAATAGATGAGTTCAAATTTTGACGCATAATTCCTTGTCAAGAGGCGGAAACGGAAGTTTGATTATCACTGTGAAGAAATTTCATTCTACAATTTGGATTGGTTTGCAATATACCTCCACCCTAACTCTAGACAGATTGGATTGCAGCAAAAGCACATATCCTGTTAAGAAAGCGGATAAAACAAAAAGACTACCTCATTCGCCTATGCAATTCTGAGGGCACAATTTAAGCACTGAATATCAGATTACTGGTACTGCATTTTACACACTAAAATTGTTTAGCATTGCATTCTGAACTATTAGTACTGAAATTTTTAAGTCCTGAACATTTAGAATTTTAAGTATTAATTTCGGTTAATAATTAAAAAGAGTTGTAATAAGGTATTTTGATGAAAAACTGGTACCCAGAATGGACTTCATTCTGGAGTTTCATGCCAGAGAAAACCAGAAAACCATGATTATCAGATTATGTACCAATAATAATACAAAAGACACACTTAAAATTGACTGATAATATCAATGCCTGAGTAGCGCATATATTTCGAAGAAGCAAAAACCACTAAATTACAAAGTATAAGATAATAAGGATAGAACTTTACAGAAAATTGATTGGCCATGACAGGAGAACCATCACATATACCAGGAATGATTTGCCATTGTCTGAATTCGCCTCTAAAACCTCTAGAAATGCTGCCACTTCTGCAATACATGTAGATAAATGCCCCCTATAAGATTAATAAAGATAACAATCCAAAGAATTGAGGCAACCTATTGATTCACAACATACCCCATCCCTCCAAGTGGAACCCCCTGAGATGCTGATGGCTTGCAACTTTCTCGTGTAAAAGGATCAATAGGTGCTTTCTGCATGAATATAAAAAATTTTGGCCAAGTTTCAGCATCCTTTGTAAGGAGATATCCTCATCCAATTGTTGGACAGGTATAAATTATATAAATACCAGTTGTAACAAAACAAAAACTAAATGGCCTCTACATCTAGAAGGTTGAGAGAATTTACCCTTCCGTGAGAAGCCTCTTCCCTGATATATGACCACAAGCGTATACCTAACCTAAACTAGAATTTCAAAATTTCCACACTAGTCAGAAAGATATAACCAGTCCAGGAATACTAGAAAATTGGGTAAAGAATGAAAAAGCTCCAACATCAGAATGTACATGACGAATTTATCAGTCAACAAAATGAAAGAAAACAAATCACTTACCATCTTTATAGCTTCCCTAAATGTAACACTAAATTCTCTGAGAATATTAGCATGGCAGTTTAACTTCCTCCTCCAGGCATGTTCTGGTGGGGCAGCACTATCAAAATCAAACTACAGCAAATAATCAAGAGAAAAAAAAAAAAAAATCAGTTTGAGTGCAGAGTAAAAATAACAACCTGACCCAATTTCAGAAAAGGATTAAAAAACCAAGAAATAATAGTCCAAAATCAGCTTTCTAGCTAATACACAGTAATAAAAATGCTATAAAAATTCATAAAGAACAAGAGAATTGTTTTTTATAAGGGTTCATCCATTAGATACGATAATTTGACAACTAATAACCCAAAATCTAACAATGGTAACAGACACAAATTATGGTTTATGACTCAGACTTGAGATTCCAGATTCCCACGTTATTGACAAAATAATGAAAATGCCCATGTTAGCGCTTCATGCATTAGCAAACTATATAATGAACAACATAATAATTTAAAATTTAGTTCCATAACAAGACGGGTAACTCTCTTATCATCTCCAAATTTCAATGGTAAATAGAATTGACATGAACTTTAGCAGGAAGCCTTTCAAACATTTGATAAATTGCAGAGAAGTTTTAAATTGCAATCCCTCTCCATTCCTTCAAGTTAATTGAAATTCCCTTCCACTGTTCTAATTAGTCCGAACACCTTGAAGAACAAAACGAAATGCAGAGGACGCCATAAAATAATTGCATTACACATACAAAACAACTGGGTTATGAAGAAAAAATAATTAAAAAACACTACAAAGAAACAGAGAACAAGTGTACAACTATTGTCTCTGATTCTGTTTTAACTAAATTCTCGATTTTTTTGGAACTTTCGATGTTTTTATTTTCTTTTCCATCTGTTACAATTTCTCAGCATCCAAACACGGCCCAAATGCTTAGCACAAAAAGAAAACATGGCCCAAATCCGTTCGCCAAAAAACCAAGCAGCCCAAATCAAAAACGCAAATTTTTTTTACTAAAGAGAGAGAGAGAGAGAGAGAGAGAGAGAGAGAGGGGAAGAAGCATACCAACTGCAGAGTGTTCTTGCTGATATACTCCTCAGGCGGCCATGAATTCTTTCTACAATGGAACAAATTCCCACTAACCATGTCTGTGTGTGGACAAATCAATTCTCCTCTGTACAAATTACAAACTCGCAGTCAAAAATGAAAGCCGTCCTCCGTCGAAAATTGGATATAATTAAGAGGACCGAAACTGAAAGCTTCCTTGACCTCCAAACAACGCCACCAACAACCACCAAGCGAATATAACAAGCTTACAGCAAAAGAGAAGCAATCAAGCAATCAAGCAAAAGAAGCAAAGCTGAAAGCTTGGCAAAATCTTAAATTTGAATCCGAGCTCGAGCTGAAGCGAATCAGCACCACAGCGATCGCACTTTTCGGGATTCGAAAAGCAAAAACGAAGCAATCAAAGATTTTGATTATTGAGTTTTGATTGATTGAGGGTTCTTCGTGGCAAGCACAGAGTCGACCGCCTGTACCTCAAGTGCCTGCTGCGACTACGTGTCTCGGATCGCCAGGTGGAGCTCTCAGCCTCTGCCCTCTCTCTCTCCCTTTCTCTCTGGAATTGCTATTTCTCTCTCTAAATTGTTTTTTATTTTTTTATTTTTTTATTTTATGGATTGAGAAAGAAAGAGCGCGTGGGTCGAAAGTCAACAGCTTCCGTAGCTTCTACCCGAAAATAATAAAGATTAAAAACAAAAAAATGTGAGTAAAACCTAAATATTGAGAGATGAGGTTGTTTACATTTTAAAATCCGATCATTCTCCAACGTTGAATAATGGATATGGGGAAGATCAAGATGCCCACTATAGTAATTCTCTTCTTATTCCATTATTCTTCTTTAAATTCTTTTCTCTTTAGTCAACATTGATAGGCATATATTAATGTAGTGGGATGAAAGGTATAAAAGATAAAGAAAAAACGATTTAAGACAAAATTGAGTAATGTGTAACTACTCTAATAACTTTAGATTAAATTTATCATTAAAATTGTTTACACACCAATTAGTTATTGATTTAATGATATTTTTATTTTCCCACTTTGTTGAAAGAGATTCCAAATTTCAATCTTCTTTCTTTCATATCATAATAATAAATAAATAAAAGAATCTACCCATTTTCATGTACATTGACAAAGCAAGTGGAGCTCGATCCGTTGGGACTACAAATTCACATTTAAACCTTTTTTTTAATATAGTTTTTTTAAGTTACACTGTGTAGAAAGAAAAAAAAAATGGTAATTTGGTTTAGTACATTCTTACATACAACGTGTACATAATTGAAAAGCAAGTATACCGAATTCACTTTTTAGTTCGTTTGGGAGGTACAACACAAAAACCAATCCCCAAATAACTTGGCACGTTTTTGTGTTATATTTCTATTATATTTTCTATGTAGGGTAACTCAATTTTTTATTACAAGTCAAATTCTTTGTTTAAACTAGAAAATTTAGAGTCTTATTAGGACCCTTAAATTATACGGTTTAATACAATCAACTCAAAAGAGAGTTTAGAGAGCAAGAGAGAGTTTGAGAGCAAAACTCCTATATTCTTCCTTCTATACTGAAAATCTCAAGCAATTATGTGATCGATGTAACCTATTAATTATAAGGTGAACCACATAAATTTGTGTAATTGCTTCTAAGTTATTCTAGGTTTAGGGTTAATTTCTAACATATATAACACTCTTCATGTATTAGTCATGTCACTAATTATTGTAAGAAATTAAAGTTTTTTTTTTTTCTATAAATATTATATAAAACACGTCTTTTACATTCAACATTTTAGTAGTAGTCATATGTTGTGAGAAACTACTTGTATACAACAGTTGTAGTAGAAAATAATTTCCCATCAAAGAGACAAGGTCATCTTACCCCAGGTAAGCTCTAAATACATAAAACTAAATTTATAAATTATTATCACATTTGTTGTTTTGCTTTTCTTTTAAGGACATTATTTTTTTAACAGCCATTTTGCTGTTATATTTGTAAAATTATAAATGATTTAACATTTTTTTAGGGTTATTATTTTTTTTAAGTTTAGTTCAAAAATTAGGCTGATAACTCAGTTCACTTACTACAGGAAATTTCAGCCCGATTTACTTTAATGAAAAGCTCGCAACACGAAAGTTACCGAGCCCTTAGTAAACAGTATCGAGCACTCGACAATTGTTACTGTCAAATAGTGACAATCATTTTCATTTAATTACCACTGTGCGACAGTTACAATTTACCCAATTTTTTTTTTAAAAAAACCCCCATCGAGCGCTCGGCCTAAAAAACACAAAAAAAACATAACGTGGATTTTATTTATACAAAGTAAACCTATTTATCATTGCAACTTTTAAGGTGAGTTTTTTATTATTTTTTTTTTAATCATTAAGGGCTATAAAATGGATTTTAGAGTAATTTTTTTTATTATTGGCTATCAATAAAAAACGATTGTTTTGTACTACCTAAATAGAGAAGTTTTAAGTAAATTAGCTAAAAGCCACAAAAAATTGTAAATTTCACTCATAAACTCATATAAAAGATCTATTTATTTTTAAGCAACAAGAAGTGACTTAAAACTAAACTTTTTTCCTAACACCGTATGTAACCCTCACAAAGTTACACTTTATTTTGTTATGATGCATAATGTAACTCTTGTAAAGTTACACTTTATAATTTCATAGAACTATAATTTGTGAAATAATGTAGTATTGTTTTAAGGTTTAAACATTTAGAGTTTAGGTTCTATAACTTCATATCTAGGATTTTAGGGCTTTAGCCCTTTAGCCTTAAATTCTATAGACTAATACCATAAATCCTAAACTCTCAAAATAATTAAAAAAAAATTAAACTAAAACTTAGGTATGCTTGAATACCTTATTTGGGTATATTTGAGTTTAAATAGTATTGAATGCTTTATATTTAATTTTTTTTAATTGTGGCTTAAAAATAAATACATTAAAAGTTTAGATTTATGACTAAATAATATTGTATGTTGTGGTTCATTAATAAAGAACTCAAAAGTTTATGTGTGAAACTTTAACCAATATTATGAAAGAGTAAAAATGAAAATAAATAATTAAATTTTCCTACTGAGCATAGTCATGGAAGGTGTGCGAGTCATTGCGAGAGCTAAGAATTGTCTGGTCAATAGATATAGGCATTTCAGTCAATGCAGGATGTAGGGCCTTTGCAGAAGCATCGATGCTAAGGTTCTAGTCTTCTAGATGGTTGAAACTTGTAACCTTATAAGTTGTAACATTCTATTAATATATATTTAATTTTTGTTTAATTACAGGATTTTACGATTACAGTCTTTCCTTTATTAATTTTCTTTAATTAGAAGTTACTCAAGTTAGAACCTACTATTAGTATAATACGATATAATTGACATAAAAACTTAAATTAGGTTATATGTATTAGAATAATATTAATATTAATATTAATATATATAATAAAACATAACGATTTTTGAATCATAAAATTTATTTCCGGGTCCAAATGGTTGAGATCGTTTATGCTTCAATCCAATGATCAGTTATTTATTTTTTAAATTTACTTTTCCACCCATGAAAATTAGTTTGTCGTCTTTTTCTCCTTAATTAATTTTTTCTTAATTTTCTTTCCTTAATTAATTTCACATATTTAATTTTTTTTGGTCTTTCATTTGAGTTTCTTTTTTGGCCAGGGTCTTTCATTTGAGTTGAATAACTAGATTTATTTGTATTTGTGATTTGAGAATAGAAATAGGAGAATCCTATTAAACAGATTACGCTTGCCAAAATATTGATTTTTGGGCAATAAAAATAGCCGTTTCACACTCGCGGGGAGAGGCTATTATTCATACAAAGTAGTAAACTAGTAATCTAAAATATTTTAGTTTTTATTTTAAGGACATGATTTTGACGCTTTAAAATTAAAACTTTGTACAATATGTGACTGTGTAAGAGTGTATGAAGTTATTTTTTAAAATACAAAAATGAATTCTCTTTTTCTTATTACATTAAAGGTAATTGAAACTTTTTATTTTATTTATTTTTATCACTCGAACTAATTCCAAGAGCTTAAATCTTTATTATTATATCGTTCATATTGACATAATTGATGTCTTTGTTTCATTGGCTAGCATGGTGCATCCATCCATATGTATTATATATTGTATTGTAGCCCTAATGAAATTTTATAAAGATGTACGAGGGAGAGGGACATGAATAGAGCCAAAGATGATGATGTAATGGATAGGGTTTTAGTTAATGAGATGTGGCTCGCAGGCTTAGAAAAATAATGGCGGTGGGGCGGTGTTGTAGACTTGTAGTACAGCTTGTCAACCACAGCATTAATAATAGTAAAATAATAATACTCCCTCACAAATTACATGCATTACTTTTTTATATTTATTTATTTAGATATTAATTTGGATTTGGTATGCCACACTACACGGCCATCCAAAATGGACCCAACCAGCCACCGACTAGAGAATAGTAGAGAGTCTAGAGTAGAGAGAGCCACTGACTAAAAGACAAAACGTGGGCCCGGGCCCCATGAAGTACGGACTACGGAGCCATTCAATTTCAAGTCGTTGTCTTGTTGATGAACTCGGCTCCACCTACAAGCTGCTAAATGTAAATGCCATGATGTTGTAGTGTACTATAGTATAGTTCAATGATTGACCATATTATAGTCACATTCATGATTGCCTTAAATTTCAATCAAATTGATTAGAAACCTTAATGTCAAATGATTAGTCCCATTACCTATATTTTCTTTTCAACAACATTATTATCCACTTTTAATAATTTACAAACAGATAATATATATACAAAAAATGCTAAAAGAATCACATTGTCAAAAACTAATGTTTTGGGGTAATATCTTGTTAGTATTCTTCTCCTCATGGGAGGTTTATAGGAGAAACTTAAACCTCTTACACAAAGTCAACTAATCTTTCTTAATTACAAATCTAACTTAATTGCAAATGCATGATTTTAAACATCCAATTATGCAGCACATTATGCAATTAACCTCAATTAATGACAAACGTTGACTCTACGCCATTAATGGCAGACACTCATTTCAACACCCTCTCTCAAGCTGGACATATATATCTCAAATGTCTAGCTTGAAGAGTATCTTTTCATCTAGACCCAACAACATTGATCTTGTCTCGATCAATCAGTCACGATCTACTCTCTTGCTTCTCATTGTCTTGGAAAAGACTTCTCCTTCTTCTTTGCTTCTCCTTGTCTCAGAAAAGACTTTTCCTTCTTCTTGCTTCTCCTTGTCTCAGAAAAGACTTTTCCTTCTTAATTTTTTTTTCATGACAAGCTGTCTCACATACAGACTGTCAAAATAATGAAAATTTTGTGGAAAATTCCGAAACCCAAGTATGGAAATTTTATGGAAAAAATTCCTAAACCCAAATATTGAAATTTTATGGAAAAATTCCAAAACCCAAATATTGAAATTTTATAGAAAAAATTCCTAAACCCAAATATTGAAATTTTATGGAAAAATTCCGAAACTCAATAATGGAAATTTTATGGGAAAAATTCCTAAACCCAAATATTGAAATTTTATGGAAAAATTCCAAAACCCAAATATTGAAATTTTGTGGAAAAATTCCAAAACCCAAAGTTTGAAATTTTATGGAAAAATTCCGAAACCCAATAACAAGTGTGGGAAACCCAAATCATAGAATTTTATGGAAAAACTCCAAACCCAATAACTCTTTTCATCTCTCTTTTTTTTTCCTTTTTTTTTTGTTTTTTTTGTTTTTGTTTTTTTCTCCTTATCCTTCTTCTTTCCCGACATAATATAATCACCATTACCAAGACCAATCTTCATTCCTGTAACAGGTTGTATTGGTGAATGTAGTTGAGCCCTGGGCTTGAACTAGTGAGGACTAGAACCAGAGAAATTGGCAGAAACTAAATCTGACATTTTTTTTCTTTATTTTTTGAACCAAGAAACCCCAAAACAACCAAGCCTCAATTCCTTAAGAAATTTCAAAAGGAAATTGAGGTTGGCTCTGATACCATGTCAAAAACTAATGTTTTGGGGTAATATCTTGTTATTATTCTTCTCCTCATGGGAGGTTTATATAGGAGAAACTTAAACCTCTTACACAAAGTCAACTAATCTGTCTTAATTACAAATCTAACTTAATTGCAAATGCATGATTTTAAGCATCCAATTATGCAGCACATTATGCAATTAACCTCAATTAATGACAAACGTTGACTCTACGCCATTAATGGCAGACACTCATTTCAACACACATTTAGTATATTTTTAAAAGAGGCGAAATTCTTCTATACAAGAAATATGATGCACTATAGTACCAAAATGAAGTACAAGTAGTTTTATCATATATATATATATGTTGCAAACTAATAACAAGACAGATGTTTAATGGTAAAGTTATTTCTACTTCTGGATTTTCTGGTTTTTGCGTTGTTTAAGATTTATGGAGCTTTGCTTTCTTAATATTGCGCTCCATGAATTTAATAAAAAGGCCTATGAAAATACAATTTTTGCGAAAACCAGTTCAAGCATAGTTAAAATATTCAGGTTTGATATTATTTCTGTATTTTTATAGTTAAAATATTCAGGTAAGTTAAACAACAAAAGAACAAGAAGAATAAGCTTCAGATTCAGAATCAGCCGCCAGGAAAGTGAAGAAGGCCAGTTCCCAATTGTATAGACAAAATCAATTTTCAAATGCACAGGACGCCGACACACAATGTGAGACCTATCCACATGCCAAGAAGATACGTCTTCATGTAAAAATATGTGCCTTAAATTACACAAGACATCTACAAAATGTGCTGGGAGAAAAAAACAAAGTATTCTACAGTTTTTACTCATTGGAAAGTATTATCATTAAACAAAGTAGACATGGTAGTTATATGTGTGGACTTGGTGGGAGATAAAAAAACAAAGTAGACTTGGTAGTTATATGTGTGGTCAAGATCAATGCCACTCTATTCCTCCCAATGTGGTAGAGCCCACTCCTTCCCACACCTCATTGAGACCCACTTCTTCATTGTCAACACCCTCCATGTTGCAGTCCCACCAGCCACAACCATTTGCATCTGTTAGCAGAAAGCAGCAACAAAACTTGACTAATTAACAATAAGAAAATTACACATCTGAAGAGAGAAAAAAAAAAAGGTGAAAAATTGTGTTTCACAGAGAAATAAGAAAAAAATAGCTGTTAGCACTATTTCTGGCTCAAGTTATAGCATACTAACAGTGATTATAAACAGTTCCTGGTTTCTCCTTGCTTATCTCATCCCTTCTCTTTTTGTGCTTGGGCTTTGGATTACCTCCAAGAACTGCGAAATGCTTTGTTGCAATGTGTTTGTCATCCCCACCTAATGAGTTCACATTTGAAAGATAAGTTGGAGGGGGTGGGGATCAGATTTAGATACCAAAGACTTAAGTTGATTGAGTAAAACAAAGATAAAACTGGATGATAAAATCCAACAAAACAAACTTTTAAGATCTCACTGCTAAAAAGCAAACAACCAAATACAATGCAAATTGTAGGGTATATGCTAAATAAGAAGAACCCAACTAAAACATGATGTCTTCGACTCATTGGTCCATCTTTTATGTTTCTACTTTATCTCACAGTCCTCTCATTAATTAATATCAAATCTTCCTCAGCAATTTCTTAACAAATGTATGACACTAAACAAGAAAAAAGTATGGCACTGTTGCAGGCACATTCTCCACTAGAATCTATTTATTGTTTGCACTATCCAAGTCCTAATATCTGTTGCTAATAACATGATCACAGATATTAGGCACAGGCCTAACTTAGCCTGGTTTACAGGTTTAATTATTGAGGCCAGGTGAGCCAAGTCCTGCTTTTGGGTGCATGGACAACATACTCAATACTGTAGATTCTAGAGTAGAGTCTGAGACACTGCTGAAAGAAAAAGCAAGTTGGCAGATATGGAACTCCATGAACCATGTTTGGTGCAACAAATGTTAGGAAATACCCACAAACATGTCTATGCAGAAAATGACACATTAGAAGTTTCCCAGATTTTTACATGTTGCGTGCATATTCATGAGCTGATGAAGCATTCATATGGGATGTTCTGTGACTTCTGTCAGAATACTACTCAGCCTTATAGCAAGACTAGAGAAACTAGAGCATTTCTGCAATTAATTTTATCCCTGTGACTAAATTCAGGCCTATTCGGAATCTAACATCCTGAGTCGGACCTGGAGCCAATGCACTTATGCACATAGCTAGAGCATTCCTAAAATTTAATTATATTCCTGTGACTAACGTTCAGGCCCTATAAGGAATCTAGCATCTAGAGTCAGACCTGCATCCAATGCACATACCGCCTCCACCATTTAGGTGGAAAAGTGCAGATACATAGCTGCTTGCACAAACTTAAATGCATCCGCTGTAATACATATAGACAAAGAAATAATTCATTTAACACCTTGGTTAGAGCTCATTTAAACTCCCCACTCTATATCTATGTTTCTCCAACCAAACTACCAATTGTATCTGTCTCATATTTGTACTCTTTGAGAATTAATAAGCACAGCCACATAGCACATATATTAACCATCTTTCTTGAGAGTTAGTGCACTCAAAGATAAAAGAACTAGTACCTAAAGACATGGAAAACTGATTACACTACACTCCCTCTTGTTGAGCTCCTTGGTTCTACTTTTGAACTAAACAACCAAATTTGGGCCAATAGATTATTGAATGAAACTAATGCTTTTTTTATAGCAAAGAATATGTAGAAACTGAATTGTGATTATAAGATCCCGTACACAACACCCCTATCCTGAGCCTGCAATAGTCATTTGACTTGGTTGAGTTAGCCGTTTTAATATATTTTTTCTTCAACTTATTGCAACATAAAGAAAGGATTCAGTTTTCAGTTCTATGTTATTCCTCTAGTTTCAATGAAAATCAATCAAAGATTGATTAGCAAGAGAAGCCTATTTTATTCTAAGAACATATTGCACCAAGAAATTTGGAGATAGGATGGCAAACCTTGAAAAGGGTTCCTCCTTTTTCTTGATTCATATACAACATAGTCATTAGAACTTTCTACTTCACCAGCACTGCATGAACCTATAGAAGGTCCTTTTCCTAGATCAGTATGCTTGAACTGTGCAAGAGCCAATGTCAGAGCAACAGGATTCTTCTCTGCTTCCCCTCCTTTCTTGGCCTCAATTTTCTCATCAATGGACTCACTTAGATCTCTCGGGCCCAATAATGTCGAGAAGGGCCTCGACCTCACCTGAGAAATATTAAACCAACTTCTATTATTCAAACCCTCAAATTTTAAATTAGAACATGATCATAAACAAAGACCCAAATGCTCCATCCAATTGCTTATATTAACTAAAAGAAAATTTTCAAGTTCCAAAATTTCCATTATCTGCTATTTAAACAATTATTTAACTAAGGTCATTTAAAGTAAAAGTATGTATTCACATATGTAAATGTAGACAATAAATTTCAAGTAATAAACTAATGGCAAGTAAGCCCCTCTTTGCTTTTACTTTCCCTCACCATTTCTAAGAAACCAAACAGAGGGTATCATATGGGTACCTTTATTGTCGTGGGTACTCCAGAATTCTGGTGCAGCTTCCGTTCCGAAAAGTCTGAGATCGACACATGCGAGCCTTTATCTGGGTCTTCTTCTACAACCTTGACACTAATTTCATGCACAACAACAATAATATCTTACAAAGCTAGTTCGAATTAGTCGGTGAAAGTTTTATTACAAAGAGCAAAAAGTTTTGGGTTTGAGTTTTTTCCTTACGGCTTTTTATAGCAAGACGAGAATGATGACGGAAGTGCGCGCTGCCCCAAAACCCTAAACGGAGATTTCTTTGAACTCATTTCTATGCTCCAATGTCTGAGAATCAAATTTTCTTGTCTGGCTAGGAAGTTTTGGGAGGTTTATTAGTATGCTTTAAATAAATAAATAAATAATAAGAAGAAACCTATTTTGAAGTTTTGGCGCCAAAGTTTCAAATTTCCATACTTTTTTTTTGGCCATCAAATTTCCATACTAATTATTGAGTTTTTAACCCTCCTTTCCCCAAACTAACAATTATGACTTTTTTACATATAAATTGTCCATTATGCCCCTGATATAAATACCTCATTGTTGAGCTTAATTTATTACATATTTTGTATCCTTAAATCTTACATTTTTGTCCTTATGTTTTAGCAATTTTAGTATTTTTATTTTTATTTTAACTATCTAGTTATTTATTGGGTTGTATTAGTTTCTATCTAATTCCAAAAATTCATTAAGTTTTATTTCTTTTTCTAGTTTGGATTTAATTTTATGATTTTTCACTGATTAAAGTACTTTCATTTTGTAGAATTTTAAATTAAAAAACCCAAATAGAGATTAAAAAGAAAGAAGAAGAAAGCCCAAAATAAATAGAAGCAGCCCAACCTAAAGAAAAGAAGAGAAGAGATGAGATGAAGTAGGCTCATTGTCTTGACCCACAAAAGTCGAAGAATCGCAGTCCAAAGCCAGCCCGGCCTGGGCAGCCCAACTGTCAAAGGGCTAGAGGAAGCCTGCTAAGAAGCTTCCTCTGCCTCTCTCTCCCTTTTGCGTATCGCACTCCCAGCCGCCAAGTTGAGCTGCTCGATCCCCTTTAATATACAAGGTTAATATACAACCCTTACTACAAGGTTCGTATACTTGCGAGAAAATAAACAAATAAAAGTTATCAACAAGTTTTTGGCGCCGTTGTAAGGAGTGTTTTGATGCACTAGTTTAGGCTTTTTATTGATTTAAATCTTCCACTAGTTTTTCATTTTTAGTTTTATTTAAAAAAAAAAAAAACACAAACTATTTTGAAAAAAAAAATATTCACATGTCTATCCTTGCCTAGTTAATATTGTTTATTTTCCCTTATTCCCTTCCCCCTCTTGTAGTGGCCAAATAAAAAAAAAAATTAGTTTATCTATTTCTCTTAGTTGTTATTATTTGCTTTATAGTTTTATTTTTAGGTTGTGATAGTCAGACTTCTTACTTTCCTCTCTGCATATCTATCACATTTGTTTAGTTCATAACCTCTGCATCTAGATTCTAGAGTGTATAGTTTCTTTTATTATTTGTCTTGTCATTTTACCATCTTTTGAAAATAGTGACCAAAATATATATATATAGGCTCATTTTATTTAAGTATATCTCAACTTATTTATGTTGAGCTATACCCTATTGGGGTCCACACGAGTCGTTTTGTATCAATCCGAGTCGTTCATTTTTTACATCTCAATTGATAGATTATCTTTGCAAAAAATTAGCCAAATCGAAAATCATTTGTCTATCTAACTTTGATTAAATAAATGGACGAATCAAATATTTTCGATGAAACCGTCTATTTGTTTTATCAAAGTTAGATAAGTAAATAATTTTTTATTTGACAAATTTTTTGCAATGATGATCTATCAATGAAGATGTAAAAAATGAATGGTTCGGATCAACACAAAACAACTCGTGTAGGCCCCAACAAAGGGTATACCTCAACACAAATAAGTTGAGGTATACCTCAATAGAAGGAGCCTGTATATATATATATATATTCATTTTCTTTCTTAGTCGGTTTGCTCCAGTATTTTATTGTCTAGGAATTTTTCTATTACTTGCCTTTGCATTTTTTATTGTCATCCTAGATAAAGTAATTTTTTTTCTTTCTTTCTTCTTGTTTCTATTTCTTTATTGCCATTAATAACTCTTGTTTATTTTATTACTCTTCCATTTCTCATTTTGTTATTAGTGTTAGTATTTATTCTAGTCTTTTCTTGTTATAGTCCTTGGTGTTGCAAAGAAGTAGATCATCAAGAAAGGAAGTGCATGCTTAAAGTTTTGGTTGCCCTTCTCCTAGTGTGTTAGGCTAATGTCTTTTAAATTTCATTGTTTGGTGTATGCTTGTTTGCATTGTTGCGCAATTTAAATTTCATATTTTGTTGTTTTGTTGGTTGTTATATTTTGTTTTTGTTAGTTCGTCCGTTCACTTAATTTGTTAAAAAAAAATTAATTAAAAAAATGGATTGGTTTCAAAGTGATTTTTTTCTAGACTCTAGCCTTCAAGATAAAATCGATATGCTAGATAGGACCGTAGATGTCATTGCTTTGAGCCATAATTTGAATAATGTCAACCAAGTCCATTATGAGCTTTGTTCTTTGTGTGGTAGTCCAATGCATCTAGCCCAAACTTGTCCTTCCATGTATATTTATTCAGATTTTTCTTAATCACCTGATCTCGATTGTTGGCAAAATAACCCAAATTTCTCTTGGTGGCAAAACCAACCTCAAATGAGCCTAGGAGATGACCAAATGCAAAATTATCCATTATACCCTCCTAGTGAGTCGTATCCTAGTGTCTTTGACCATACTCCACCATTTGTTGCACCACCGCAACAACAATCATCTTTATAGGATACACTCCAAGAGTTCATTGAGTTAACCGGTCAAGCCATTCATGAAGTCATAGATGTTGCCCAACAAAATGTTGAGGCCATTGCCAAATTAGAACAACAAATAGGCCATTTAGTGGATATCATTGGAGAGGGTGTGAAACAACCTGAGCCCAACTTTATAGGACATTTTTGGAATAGGGAGCCTTCAAGTTATATTTATTTTGATGATGATATTCAAACCATGGATCTTGACACTAGTCACCAACCACAAAAGGGTGAAGATAGCATTTATGAGGAAATTATAACCGATAGTGTAGTGGTAGACTCTACCCCTAGGGATAGTGTTAAGGACCCACTTGCACAATGTTTAGCCTACTTTAGTTGTGATTTTGATGTTGACCATGCCATAGATGATGTCAATGCATTGTTGGACTCCACACATACCATAGATATTGTTAACTTTAGGGTTATGATTGTGAAATTTTTTTGTATATTCTTCTCTTCATAAGAGGCACATATATATAATACATCAAGCCTTAGAGGCCAAGCAAGCCCTAGTTCTATTTATAGTAGGAAACCTGAAGAGAGCAAGAATTAAATTACAATCAATACAACCAACTCACGCCAACACTCCCCCTCAAATTGGTGCATAGATGTCTCTGATGCCCAACTTGTCAAGTGAGTTGTAGAATGCTCTACTGGAGACAGCCTTGGTCAATATATCTACCAGTTGATCCTTTGATTTAACAAACGGAAACTGAACAATCTTGGCCTCGATTTTTTCCTTGATGAAATGTCGATCCACTTCAACATGTTTTGTACGATCATGTTGAACTGGATTATGTGAAATATCTATCGCAGCCTTGTTGTCACAAAACAAATTCATCACGGAAACATGCACATAACCAAGTTCTGTAAGTAATCTCTTTAACCAAAGGAGTTCACAAAACCCTTTGGTCATTCCTCTAAACTCAGCTTTTGCACTCGAAAGGCCAACTACCTTCTGCTTCTTACTCCTCCAAGTAATTAAGTTACCTCCCACAAAGGTAAAATAACCCAACGTAGATCTCCTGTTAGTGATACTTCCTGCCCAATCTGGGTCTGTATACCCATCAACATTTAAGTGACTATTCTTTGAGAACATAAGCCCTTTTCCTGGAGCTGACTTCAAATATTGAAAAAAATCGAATTACTACATTCATGTGATCTTTACTAGAACAGTGCATAAATCGACTTACAACGCTTACTGCATAAGCAATATCAGGCCGCGTATGTGATAGATAAATTAATCTTCCAACTAACCTTTGATACATCTCCTTGTTAGTGGGTACTTGATCAAGATACTCTCCCAAATGATAATTTTGAACAATTGGAGTGTCTGCAGGTTTGCAATCAAGCATACTGGTTTTAGCTAGTAATTATGTCTAACACATACTTTCTCTAGGGTAGAAATATGCTCTGCTTTGAACAAGCTATCTCAATGCCCAAGAAATATTTGAGCCCACCAATATCTTTCATTTCAAATTTGGTTTCCAAATACTTTTGGAGCCTAGAAATCTCCTCCAAGTTATTTCTAGTAACCATCATATCGTCAACATAAATTATCAAGGCTGTTACCTTTCCTTTTTGGTGTTTCAAGAATAGAGTATGATTTGAGTTGCTCTTCTTATAACCATTATTCCTTATGGCCATACTGAACCATCCAAACCATGAATAGGGTGACTGTTTCAACCCATACAACGCCTTCTTCAGCTTACACACACCACCGGTCTGAGAAGATGCAGTATACCCTGGCAGAATATCCATGTAAACTTCTTCCTTAAGATTACCATGGAGAAAAGGCATTCTTCAAGTCATACTGATGTAACGGCCAATCTTGATTGGTTACAAGAGATAATAGTACCCTAATAGTGTTAAGTTTTGTTACTTGCGCAAAAGTTTCATGATAGTCTATACCATAGGTCTGTGTGTACTCTTTTGCCACAAGTCTTGCCTTATATTTTTCAATTGATCCATCAGCATTGTGTTTGATGGTAAATACCTATCTACAGCCAACCGTTTTCTTTCTTCTTGGTAATGGAACAAGAGTCCACGTCTGAATTTTTTGTAGTGCCTCCATTTCTTTTTTCATTGCTTTAGTCCACTTCCGGTCTGTCAAGGCTTCATGTACTCAGCTAGGGATATAAACAATAGACAACTAATACACAAATGCTTTGAGTGGTTATGATAACCTCTGTGATGATACATGATTGGCAATTGGGTACTTCGATTTCTTAACCTCATATGGAGAATCGACTCAGTGGCTTCCCACGGTTATGTCTGAAAGGTAACTGATACTCAGTAGAGTTATTTATCGAATTCATAGGAATATAGTAGGAGAGCTTACCTTAGGAGTATTCTCACGAGATCGGTCTTAAGGTACTAGAGAGTAGGGAGGGGGTCTTCAATTCCTTTTACCTGCTCATTTTCTTCCATAATAGGTGATTTAAACACAAACGGTGTAATTTATGTCTCTGAGGATCGATTCTTTTGTGCAATATTTGTCTCTGCGGACCGGTCCTATCTTTGGGCTGTCATATCCAATTTTACTCTTCACTCCTTGACTCCCCCTTGGAGAGAAGAGTTGGATACCGAAATAGGAAAAAACATCTCAGACTCCTAGAATGTAATATCCAAAGTAATATAAATATGTTGAGTAAAAGGATGATAACAATGATATCCCTTTTGATGCGCATACACTAGAACACAAAGGTCTTTTATAGCACTCAAAAAATGCTATAAAAACCCTTTTATAGCGTTATTAAAAACGCTATGACAGCCGATGCAATAATAGACCCAAGGTTTATTATAGCGTTTTTAGAACGTTATAAAAAATTTTATTTCTATAGCATTTCTAAAACGCTATAAAAATCTATATAGTTGCATTTTAGAAATGCTATAGAAAGATATATATTAGCATTTTAAAAATGCTATTATTGTGGCTTTTAATAGCGTTTTAAAAATACTTCAATATGTAACGTTTTTTCATAGCATTTTAAAGAAGCTATAATAATTATTACTATAGCATTTTAAAATGTTATCATTAATTTTTACAAATATATAATAGTTATTGATTACATATTTTGGTGCTTCCAAAATTATTTTTTTAAGGTTTTTTAGATTGCTACTATCTAGAAACTTTTTATATATAGCATTTCATATGAAAATTATGTGCTATCAAGTATATATATAAATTAAAAGAAACAATCGGAACTAAAAGAGATCATTAAATATATCGGTCTTGAAATACAATTTATAGAAGTTACATCAAATACCAATGTTAAGACTGCATAAGCATAATAGTTTCATAAGTGTCATAGTTTCAAATTGGCCTTTAAAAAAATACTAATATGTAGGTCCTATAGTAACAAAAACAAGTCTAACTTGTTAACTCTCTTCAGAATAAAACATCTAATAGCCAAGAAACTCCAAACTGCCAAACCGCAAACATCCAATTATATCCAAGTGCCTCCAAACTGCCAAAAAGAATAGTCAACAATAGGTTTCATTAGTACCCTCAATCTACTAAAGGTTGTAGTACTAACAAGGGAGGACTACCTCTATAATGTACCAAATAAAAACATGCATATATGTGACCCTCTTAAATACACGAATTTGTGATGTATCAAATGGCATAAGAAAAGAAGAAAACTGGAAACAAATCCTATTTGTGCCAATAAATGTCCACTCACTTAGAAGTTTATATATTCATATTAATATACTACTACCATGAAAATAAAGCAATCAAAAAGTTTAGATTAATATTAATTAACCAAAGTTAGGTACATTAGTATACTAGCTAATAAGAATCATGAACCAAATAAGAAATGAGATCGACGCACGCCCACTTATTTGAATGTATAGTAACTATCTGCTAGCTACTTGGCTGCTGCAGCTTATGCCCATCCAAATGCAGAAATAACTAGGTAACTAACTAATTGAAGTTTTCAAATTTCTCCAAAGGCAGGTAAAGGCACCAAAAAGTAGAGAAGGACAATCACAACAATTAAATGGTGCCATTCTTTGTAGTTAGTACTCACCTTATTTATAATTGAGCACCTTGGATCTTCAATGATCTTCTTCATCTACCTCATCACATATAACCACATTCCACACCTCCATCTTGACAAGGGCACTGCACCAAAGAAATTTGACAAGGGCATTGCACTACAGCAAATTTTTTATTTGTGTTACTTTTTTTTTTTTTGGTTCACCTTTAATTTATCTCTATGGCAATGCAAAATTTTCAAACAGACTCCAATAGTCCATTATGAAAGCCAAAGTCAGTGTCACAAGATAAGTTGCTAAAAAACTAAAAAATAAGAAAAATTGCAGTGCCACAATATGAGCAAGGTAGATTGAATTGATATGCAAGAATGAAAGGAATTCACCAAAAGTCATGAGTGTGCCTACACTTATTTCCACCTCCTGTGTACACACAAATAAATAGAAAATCAAATATTGCATCCCGCCAAAATAATTAATACTACTAATTATCCCCAAGCCATTCATACTACCTTATATGTTGCCTTTTTCAAGGGCTAGTTCAATGAAAAGAAAGCATTTTCCAAACGGTAGCTAGCCCAATAACAAGAAAAAAAAAAAGCAAATTAATAAACAACTTACGATGCATAGTATATGGTAGGTGTAGAGATGAGCCTGACTTCTCTTATAGTTGAACACCTATAGAAGAAATTACATATTTAATTATAAAACACTCATTAATGCAACTAAATAGAAATTAAATGAATTTCATCTTTATTTAAAAGATAACAAAGTTCATATACATATAAATAGTAGAACTTTGACCCAATCATTATTATACTATTCATTTACTCTGCTCAAAGATTCTCTTGACACTGACTTGAGCGTTGGAGGAGGTTCGACCGGTACCACACCGGTGCCCTTCCCGCTCACTTTTGTGTGTTTGCGCAGGGTGCTTCAGATATTATGTTCCTACCACTATTCACTAGTCAGGCTCAGCTACCCGTTCCTACCCCACTTCGACGTGGCATCCTCTTAATGGGAGGCCAACGGGTCCACGTGGTTTGAATCGACGTTGAGTGCTCCACCATTTTTGAGCATCAACAGTTACCAATTAAAATTTTCAATAACCTTGCACAAAGAGTATATAACGGAAATGGATACTGACAAGGATACTGAAATTGCAATAGCTTTACTAATGAAAACAATTAATAAAGCAAGCATAACATTCACACAGTAGACAAAGATTTGTTACCAGGAAACCCTATTGCTAGGGGAAAACTGGAGGACGTCAAAGTCCGAGTGCAAGAATCCACTATGTCAAATAAAAGTCTCTTACAATGAGGTAACTCATACCAACTTAATCACTCAAAGAATACCTCTTTAGTGGCAGCCAATTCTTGTGCAGTCTTAAACTTTGACAAGCAATCATTTCTGTTCCTTGAAGTGGCAGCTTAGTCCTTCGAACTCAATCACTCTCAAGACATACTTTATGCAAGTGAATGCATATACAATGGATATGAAGTTTATGTTTAAAAGAGAATCAACTCTTGCAAATCACAAGGAACATTTTCAAGAACCAACTCTAAGTTTCACAAAGGAAACACCTAAGGATCTAGAAACAAATATGTAATGATATTTCTAGCCTTAGAACATGAAACATGAAACAACAAAGAAATCAATTCTAGCAGTTCACAATGGACATTGGCTAGAAACAATTTAAGATTTTACAATGAAAATCATTTTAGGAACTAAAATATGCATAAGATTATTTTAGTCTAAAACATGACACAAAGCTTACAAAAGCTAAGGACTCACAAATTCAGAAATGATAGATATTTGATGCAAAGATAAATTGTGTGTTTTTGTGTATTGTTTCACGTAGGGGAGTGGCAAGGTTAAGTTGAGAAAATAATCATCCACTTGCCCACAAATATCTCATAAGTATGATGAGATGCACGGATGTGATTAATTCATCACTTATCTTGGTATATGATATGTGAGAGGAAGCTTCTCTCAACATGCATAAGGAGATCAGAAATCTCATGCAAAGTATGAATCAAGATGAGGTGAAGAATATCTTACACTCTAACTTTAAATGCAAAAAAAGACAATTAAAAATGTCCAAAAATTCGGAAAAACTTTAAATGCGATTTTCGCCTAGTAAACGACCTTATTTAGCCAAAATCCGCTTTAGCTGACTTGGATTTGCCTCGTCATTTCCTTTCCAAAAAGGTATTGTGCACAAAAATTGGACACTGGGAGCCTAATGGCCAAATTTGCGCCTATCACTTCGGAACCAATAATCATGCGCGATGTGTGCTGCATCACCCTTCTTACTACCATTCGCATCATGCACTAAAGAAGAGTTTGATAACTTGAATCTCCAATAAGAGGCCAACAGAGTCTTCAGACTTGGTGTACCTTCGTAAACGACCTAAATAATGTCACAAGCCCAAACTCTTTTGCCTCTAATAAGACATCTCATGTGGCCTATGTTGGTAATTTGATAGAATTCCTGCAATACACCTAACAAATAATGTTAGAGCATGCATAAACTACTACACTATACTCGACGGTGGCTCCATACCCTTAATGGTTGGGAAGTTCAAAATAATCATAAAAATCATGTTAAATTAATTAGAACATATATATAATATAAAAATATATGTGTGATTAAGAAAACTTATCGGAGTTGAGGCACATAAACACATTGTTCTAATAGAAGACTCAGGTCCCCTACTACACATGGTTGAATAACGTCTTCCCCCAATATACAAGGACGTATGAGCTCTCAGGTGTAGCTAATTAAGAATCTCATTTGAACCTTAATCCCCATACACTCAAAATATAAATACTTAAAATAATATAGTAATAAATAAATATATTTATATTGACCGTACATCTAGCTAAAGTAGTTGCATTAGAGAATGTACTTATGCTTCTCTATCTCATTGCCCTCCAATTCTAACCTCACATCTCTTTATATAGGTCACCTGAACAATGAACCATTAATCACATAACGGTCATCTTAATATATTCTATTAAGAACTTGAAACCTCCAAAACATAATTATAAAACATAAATATTATAATAAAAACATCAAATAATTAAAAGAATAAAACTCCCAAAATAAATATAGCTGTTAACTATAAATATTAATAATATTTTAATTTCAATTAAAAATTCCAAAAATCTTCCACTAATTTAAAATAATAGTAAAATATCAACAAGTGATTTTATTGTGCAAATGGGCATAGGTCCCTTTCGGGTTTGAACCTAGCTTAGTGTTGATAGTATCGATTTAAAGGAAACTTCAGTGTTATGTTAGGGTGTTTCCACAACCTTGTTCCAATGCCCAATAACTTAAATCATCGAAATACAACCCCTATATTGCAGAACCATGTAGCCTCAATTTCTCAATAAACTCTCATATAGAACCAAAAGGTCATGGTGCTGATTGATTATTAAGTAGTCATAAGTTCCAAAGAAATTTCCTTTTGAATTTGTGTCATCAGTTCAATGGAATGGTCAGATGATTTGAAAGCAACATGCACATGTAAAGTTATAGGGTGTAGAGAACCTCTTTTGTTTTTGGGGGCTAGATAGGGAGTAGAGACCTAACCAAAATAAGACAGCAAGACTTCTCTAATTTCCAAGAACAGTACTAAAGAAAGGTGAAATTGTAATTTAGTTTCAAATTGCCCAACCTTAAATGAAATTTAATGATTTTAGGTATGAAAAAAGAAAATTTTCCTTTACCTTTGACTTCTGAGATGTATCCATGGTGATTTATCTAAGCTTGGAGTTGGGGTTATGGAGTGAAGGGGTTGTGTGATATGAAGTGAATAAGTTGTGTTGAATGACCTACGGCGAGAAGTGAAGCATTGATCTATGTTGAAGTGCAGAGTTGTGAGCTGAAGTGAAGATCTGTGAACTAAAGTGATCGAACAGCTGTGAATGTATTGAATTAGGGATTCCATGAAATGCAATCTCCTTTTTTCAAGTTAATTTGGATTGGTTCGATTTTTCCCATTCAGTTGGTTTGGTTTATAAATTTTTCAAACCGAAGATATTGGTTTAGTTTATGATTTAGGCTCAAAACTGCCAAACCGACTTGTGCCCACCCTTAGTATACTTTGTGTACCATTTGGAAAATTCTAAATCTGATGTACCAAATTGTAAGTGCCACATAGTGAATGCATGTACTTTGTAATCGAACCTTTTTTTTGCCAAGTAACTAGATGTTGTTCACTAGTTTTGACAAGAGTTTACTGTTTAGTGAGTTACCAACATGCAACAATTACTAAACTGAAAATGGTGTCTAGAGGAAAATAAAGAAAATGCTAAACTGAAAATGGCATAAAGTATAGAACCACATAACACGCGCGCTTGAGGACTTAATCACCCACACTGTCGCACAGCTGCACCTATAAAAATATAATTAAATAAAGAGAAAATTAGGCTTAGACCCTTTTAGACAATAGTTTTTACGTAGAGGCCGGGAGTGTTTTAAAATTTATAAGTAAATCCTTTTAATATAGATTAAGGTCCTTTTTCTGATTACCACATCAAAAAATTTAACATGTCAACATTTTTGATTTAAATGATATATACACGTCATCATTTTTTATTTAAATGATATTTTTCAGAAACCAAACAGATGTATGATTGTTATCTTTACTCAATTTTGAATTAAGAAACCAAATAACTGTTGGAGTTTGAATTTACAAACCATATTACGGGCTCTTGATTGTCTATCAATACACCCTTGTTATGTTTTTCATGTACATTATTCTCTAATAAATTAAAAGTGTTTAAATGCATGATGTTCAATCACTTTCCCTTTTGGATGCGTGGAGACAAATGAAAAAATCATTAGTTTATATAATGTATCAACCATGCATAGACAAATTTAAAACCATGGGCCCTTTAATTAACAAGCAGATGGATGAAACTCAATCCTCAAAGACAATGATCGATAATGGAAAAAGAATATGATTGAATATTATATATGATAAAATTTTCTATCTATCAAGAATCATTTGCAAACAAATGGGCACTAGGTACACCATCATATGGTCTGATACATTTACAATCACAAGTGGTACATTTAGTAAATGAATTGGTACATTAATGGTACATTCAAAATGAACTGGTACATTAATGGTACATTCAAAATGAACTGGTAACTGCCTTTATATTTACAAAGTGCAATTAAAGAACCACGCCTTAAAGTTTAGGGTGCAAACATCCCTCATCATGCACCTGTCCATACAAGTGCTCATTGAAACAATCAAAGAAAAGAGAGCAATGTCTTCATCTTTGTACACAAACTATTTAACTGCAACAATTCATAAATTATCATACACATCCCTTCACCAATTCACATAAGTAGACATTTGCAGACCAAACCCACTCAATAAAATCCAAACAAACATTTGCATTTATCAATTAACTGTCATAAATTCACAAAGTAGGAAAAATAAGCATCACAACCAAAATGAACTTGATATCCTGCATCATTGTACCAAAATGAATGATCCACCAATCCTACACACCATGGTTGTTCCAAAAGTAGAGCAACATATGACCTAAATGAACCAACCAACAGAGCAATAAAAAAACACAAAGTACCAACGACTTGTACATCTTAAAGTCATAAGTCACTGCTGCTTGCCAGACATTATTTTTGGGCTGCATTAGTTTCTAAATCATCTAACATCATTGACACCTCAGCCTCATTAACACATCATGCTCGGACGTCAAAGAACTTTTGATATGTTCAAATAGTTAAAAAAAATGGTATATGGATGACCTATATACGGGCTGCTGCGATATCACGCGTTTAGTGGCCTCCTGCAAAATGTGAACAAAAAAAAAAAACATTAAATTTACCTCCTCAAAATCCAAAAAATCAAGGTACATTTAATTCCAAAAAGGGAAAAAAAACCTAAACCTTAGGCTATTTTGCAGGAAATTAGCATTACGACCTTCATTAGTACAACACAGAATCACCCATGTTCATTTTGACACCTTAATTGGTTATGTAAACACATCAACTAGAAAGAAAAACAATAAAATCACAGTTTGAACACAAATGGTGATTCTAAGAAACTAATCAACTGCTAATTGTGCAATTGGTACAACACAGAAAATAAAAAAAATAAATAAAAATCAATTGATACTACACAAATGGTTCCCGCCCACTAAGAATTGCCAAGAACCCTAAAACTTGGTATACAAAAAAAAAACAAATTAGGACATTAAAAAAAAAAAAAAAAAACCAACCACAAAAAACAAAATCAAACACACACAAAAAAAGAATTGACAAAAAACCCTTCATGTTGGACGAAGAAGTTAAATAAGCACAAAAAACTCAATCTGACATTAAACCCAATCTCATGGTACATGGAAAACAAAAAAATGAAAGAAATTAAATAAGTAAAACAAACATAATTTGATCATAAACCCTACCCTATGGTACATGAAACAAATAAATTAAAATGAAATTAAATAAGAACAAGAAAACCAATCCGAAATTAAACTCTATCCCATGGTACATGAAATTCAGGAATTATAAAGAAATTATATACGAACAAAAAACTCAATCTGACCACAAACCGTATCCCCTGGTACGTGAAATCCAGAAATTACACAGAAATGAAATACAAACCAGAAACCCAACCCGACATTATACACTATCCCATGATACATGAAATTCTGGAATTTCAAAAAAAAAAAAAAAACAGAACAAGAAACATAATTCAACCTTAATCCCTATCCCATGGTACATGAAATATAGAAATTTAAGGGAAATTAAATAAGAACAAGAAACCCCATTCCAACATTAAACCCAAACCCATAGTACATTAAATTCATAAATAACCAAGAGATTAAATAAGAACCCTAACCCTAAACCACCCTGAAACCCAAACCCATGGTACATGAAATACATCAATTACAAAGTTATTAAACAAAAACAAGAAACCCAATCCGACATTAACCCCTTTTCCCATGGTACATGATATACATAAATTAAAAGGAAATTAAATAAGAACAAGAAACCCCAATCCGATTAAACCCAAACCCATGGTACATTAAATTCAGAAATAACCAAGAGATTAAATAAGAACCCTAACCCTAAACCACCCTGAAACCCAAACCCATGGTACATGAAATACATCAATTATAAAGTTATTAAACAAAAACAAGAAACCCAATCCGACATTAACCCCTTTCCCATGGTACATGATATACACCAATTACAGAAAATCAAAAAAAAAAACCCAAATGAAATCCCAACTTGAAAAGGAAACGTACATATCATTTGTGGTTGAATAAGTCTGTTCGAATATCTAGTGTCAACCATGGTCCATCTGGTAGAAGAAGGAAAGATATAACTCCAAAACCACAAAACCCAAATAACCCCAACAACATTCTCCCCTACCCAACTTGGTACAATCAAAACTTAACTATACTAGATAAAAGATAAGATCAAATTTTGAATAGAGAGAGAGAGTTTCAGATGATAAGAAACCAAGCTTGAGAAAAGAAAGGAGGAAACCAGGCTGCTGGAGAAACTCATAACGTTGTTTCTAAATTAAAGGGAAAAAAAAAAGGTGACATGGCTGCTGAATAATTGATGACTAGGATTAAAAGGACTTCTATCTATATTCTAAATCTCTACTGGTGTTACTCTAAGAAATGTGTTAACATTGTACCTATCTCTAAGTATCTCTTAAATAAATCCCTAAACAGCCGCAGTCCAAAAATATTATATTATGTTTCATTTCCAAATTCTAAATTCAGAAACAGATTATGTAAGAGATAAGAAAGCATAACAGTTTCTCAGCAGCAGCTCTCTCTTCTCCAAATTCCAATGGCTCTGACTTTCTCACACACGCCTTCACCATCCTCATCTCTCTCACACCTCCAATCTTCTTCACTTCTTCCCTCTTTCAGATTACACCACCCTCTTCTCCTCTCTCCCTCTTGGTCTTCTTCTCCTTCTTTCAATGCAAGACGCACTCGCATTCGTGTTACAGCTTCTACAACTTCCGCTTCTGAGTCTGCAAATGGCGCTGTAGTGACCCCAGAAAAGAACTTGGACTCCACTTCTTATGGAAGACAGTTCTTTCCCTTAGCTGCTGTTGTTGGCCAAGTAAAATCCCGTCTTTTTTTTTTTCTCGCTTAAAAAATGGTGCTTTGGCTCGTTGGTTTTTGTATTTTCTTGGTGAAATATGGCATGGATTTTGATTGTTTTTTTTTGGTTTTTCTCAAGTTTTTTTTGCCTTTCAAATTTCTTGAAGGAATTCTCTCTTCCTAGTTTTGGTAATAGAAGAATTGGTAGGCTAATTTTTCATTTATTTGTGAATGCTGTTTGGATTGGTGTGTCATTTGGGTATATGATGTTGGGATGGTTTTTTTCTTTTATTTATAAATGTGGTGTTCTGGGGGTACTGGAGTTTACCCACATTGTTGGTTGGATGCTATACTTGATATAAATTTATGAGGAATACTTTTGGAGCTGAATTGCTATTTTGACTTGAGAAGTTGCTTGTGAAAGGAAATGCTAACTATTGAAATTTCTAGTTAATTTGTGACTTGTAAGGATAGCAATCATCATGTACTTTTGGTTAATTAGTGAGATTCCATCCATGCACATTTTGTGAATACTTATTGTTTTATAGGATGCTATAAAAACTGCTCTGTTGCTTGGAGCTATAGACCGTGAAATTGGAGGAATTGCTATCTCCGGCAGGCGAGGAACAGCCAAGACGGTAATGGCACGTGGGTTGCATGCAATTTTGCCCCCCATTGAAGTAGTCATTGGTTCAATGGCAAATGCTGATCCAGCCTGTCCTGAAGAGTAAGGATTCTGAATGCTTACAGGTTATTTTGCGACCAGTGTAGATACAGTGGGGTAGTTATGGATGTAAACTCTTTGTTGGTGAAATAATGGTCCACTCATTTTCTTCTTTTCACTAAAGCAAAATGAATTTTGCCTTATGCAATTTGCAACCTATTAATCACATGACAAGCCATGGAACTCTTTTTTGGAGTGTTTTACTCAATTGATGTGATTTGAGCCAGAGACACATCAATGGAACACACTACGTCTTGCATCTAAATTTTTTCACAAAAGGTCAATTTGCTTTACATCTTTTTTCCCTCTTGCATGTTATAAGGCCATAATCAAGTTGTGGCATCATCAGTGTTCACTTTAGGATTAGGCGCTTCTACCCTTGAATTGGTTTTGCTAAAAAAAAAAATCAGACTAAATTGACAAATGGAAGGTCGCTTCATGACCGAGTGGGAAACTACCAGCAAATGTATTAGTTTCTATATGTCAACCTTAGGTTTTTCCATCCATTTTTACTTTTCCATTCTCTGTGGAAACTGCATTATCAGGGCCTGCCATATGAGGTTTAAATATCATATTACTTAGTTACTGATGATAAGATCTTCAGGGTTCAATATACACGTGTTGCTAAGATAGATTTATTTCTTTTCCAATCTTATTTTGGGTGACTTTAATGGAAAAGAAAATTCTCTATCTTGGGCATTAATCTCTTTCAAAGATAATAGTTTGGTTGTCATTTGTAAAGGTGGGAAAATGCTTTAGCTGATCGTGTGGAGTATGATTCTGTTGGTAATATCAAGACACAGATTGTCAGGTCTCCTTTTGTTCAGGTACGTGTCATGAAAAGATCTTTTTATTTTCATTTTATTTTCATTTACGTAAACAACCTACTTTCATGTTGTAGATCCCACTTGGAGTCACAGAGGACAGACTCATTGGCTCTGTTGATGTTGAGGAGTCCGTTAAAACAGGAACCACTGTTTTCCAGCCAGGCCTTCTTGCTGAAGCTCATAGAGGCGTATTATATGTTGATGAAATTAATCTTTTGGATGAGGGTATTAGTAATTTGCTTCTTAATGTATTAACTGAAGGAGTTAATATCGTGGAGAGAGAAGGAATCAGCTTTAGACACCCATGCAAGCCTCTCTTGATTGCTACTTATAATCCAGAAGAGGGTGCTGTACGTGAACACTTACTAGATCGTATTGCAATTAATTTGAGGTACAGATCTTGTATTTAGCTAATGGAGCAAGCTGCCTATTTTTTATTAGCCTTCTCACTCTACTAATGGCGCACTTCTTTTGCAGTGCAGATGTTGCAATGAGTTTTGATGATCGTGTTGCAGCTGTGGGGATTGCAACAAAATTTCAGGAACATAGTACTGAAGTCTTTAAAACGGTTCAAGAAGAAACAGAATACGTAAAAACTCAGGTAGGCTTGAAACAAAATTAGTGGTTTGTTTGCATGCTTGATTTTTATTATCATGATGGAAGGGATAGACTGTTAGATTGTAGGAACATGATGGAAGGGATAGAATTGAGAATAAGAGAATTGGCTGAATTAATTATTTTCATTCATCTCAAGGTATATTTATACATACAGCTAGATTACCATTTAGGTAAGTCAACTATACAACTAATACACAGCTAACACATTAACTCCTAGCTAAATAAGGAAAACCTAAATATAAGCCTATACATACGCTAACTCTCCCCCTCAAGTTGGTGCATAGATATCGCACATGCCCAACTTGGATAACGATGTATGGAATGGTCCACTAGTAACGACATGAGTCATCATATCAGCCAGCTGATCCGCACTCCTAATATAAGGAACCTCAATCACACCAGAATCTAGGTTATCCTTGATGTAGTTCCTGTCAAGTTCAATATGTTTGGTTTGGTCGTGCTGCACAGGATTATTAGCAATCTCAATAGCCGCCGTGTTATCACAAAAAAGCTTCACCGGTTTCTGAGGACCATACCCGAGTTCACCTAAGAGAATTTTGAGCCAAGTAATCTCTGTAGTCGCATGATGAAGGGCACGATATTTAGCTTCCGCGCTAGACAGTGATACTACATTCTGTTTCTTACTTCGCCAAGTCACCAAGTTGCCTCCAACAAATGACACATATCCTGAAGTAGACTTCCTATCCAATTTGGATCCAGCAAAGTCGGAGTCGGTGTATTCCACAATATCCAAGTGTCCATGCCTAGAGAACATAATACCTTTACCTGGAGAAGACTTCAGATAAGCCAAAATACGGGTCACTGCATCCATATGTCGGTCACTCGGGTTGTGCATAAATTGGCTCACCACACTAACTGCATATGATATGTCAGGCCTAGTATGAGCGAGATAGATCAACTTCCCTACTAGCTTTTGATACCTCTCTTTGTTTGTCGGAACCTGATCATGATATATAGCCAGACCATGGTTTACCTCAATAGGAGTATCAACCGGCTTGCAACTTCCCTACTAGCTTTTGATACCTCTCTTTGTTTGTCGGAACCTGATCATGATATATAGCCAGACCATGGTTTACCTCAATAGGAGTATCAACCGGCTTGCAGGCAGAGTTACCAGTTTCAGCCAAGAGATCTAATGTATATTTTCGTTGAGAGAGGAAAATTCCTTGTTTGGATCGAGACACTTCAATGCCCAAGAAGTATTTTAGAACTCCCAAATCCTTCATTTCAAATTCCTTGGCCAAATAACCCTGCAACTTCTCAATCTTACTCGGGTTATTACCTGTAACAATCATGTCATCAACATAAATAATAAGCAAGGTTATATCACCACCATCCCGTTTATAGAACATGGTGTGATCCGCCAAAGCTTGCTTAAAACCATATGCCTTCATTGAGTAGCTTAACCTGCCAAACCACGCCTTCGGTGATTGCTTCAGTCCATACAAGGCCTTCTTCAGTTTACACACCTTACCTCCTTTTGGTGTGAACCCCGGAGGAGGATTCATGTACACCTCTTCTATTAAATCACCATGAAGGAAGACATTTTTCACATCAAACTGTCGCAATGACCAATCTAGATTAACTGCAAGAGAGAGTATAACTCTAACAGTGTTCATCTTAGCCACATGAGTAAAGGTCTCTCGATAGTCAATCCTATAGGTTTGGGTGTAACCCTTGGCAACCAGTCTAGCCTTGTACCTGTCAACTGTACCATATGATTTATACTTCACTGTGAACACCCATTTACATCCCACCGTCTTCTTTTCTCGGGGCAACTCAACCATTTCCCAAGTAGAGTTCTTCTGGAGGGCCTTCATTTCTTCTACCATAGCAGACTTCCACTTGGGATCTCCAAGAGCTTCCTGAAAATGACTAGGAATAGACACAGAAGACAACTGAAGGGCAAAAGCTAAGTGAGACTTAGACAGCCGATGATAAGAGACAAAATCAGACATGAGATAGACAATATTAGAAGATGATTTGGAGAAACTCAACCTCTCAGGTTCTTTACGATCACGAAGAGGATATCTCTTACTCTGACCATCAACTTGGGAATCCAAGTCAGTAGAACTTGAAACTATAGGATTAGAACCCAAATCTGAAACTACAGGATTAGAGTTCAAAACAATATCTGAACCTGAAGCTATAGAAGAGAGAAGATGGACCTCAGAGTCAATCTCAGAAGAGTCATTTGATGGTATGGTAGTGTCATCGAGAGGAGTACTGGGCACAGTAGGGGGCACATCAGTAGCAGCTTTGTTCCTCCTTGTATAACCTTTTTCGAACAACCAGGCTGGTCTTTCACCCCTTCCTTCCTCAGGTTCCACCAAACCTGGAGTCGCAGACTCCTCCCCCTTACCCAAAATCCACAACCTCTTCTCTTCCGACCACAGTTATTCCTCTTCCTTACTACTAATCTCCCCCTGAAGAGGAACCATAGAAACCTCCCCAGAAAAATAGGACACCCGTTCACAGAACTCAACATCCATCGACACATGATATTTACCTGTCGGAGGATGAAAACACTTATATCCCTTTTGGGAAGTGGAATAACCCAGGAAGACACATCGAAGGGCACGAGGGTCAAGTTTATCTCTATGAAGTGAGTGAACATGTACATAGCAAACACAACCAAACACCTTAGGACAAAGATTTAGGGCAGAAGGAATAGAGTGATACCGAGACAACATCCTCAAATTACGGGCAGACATTCTATTGATAAGGAAGACAGCAGTTAGAACAGCATCAGCCCAGAAACACTTTGGAATATGCATAGTAAAACATAAGGCCCGTGCCACCTCAAAAAAGTGCCGGTTCTTACGTTCGGCTATGCCGTTCTGTTGGGGCGTATATGCACACGTTGTCTGATGGATGATGCCATTTTGTTTGTAAAAATCAGCAAGCGACTGATTGACATGCTCTCGACCATTGTCAGAATGAAATACCTGAACCTGAGTATGAAATTGTGTGGCAATCATTTTGTAAAACTGAGGAATAACATGAATAACATCACTCTTAGACTTTAACAAATATACCCAACTCACCCGAGTGCAGTCATCAATAAAATACACAAAGTATTTATGACCAGAAGTAGAAGGAGTAGAAAAAGGACCCCAAACATCTGTATAAACACACGAAAACGGAGTAGAACTTTTATTGAAACTCACTTTAAAAGGAACACGATGGTTTTTTGCATAAATGCATTGTTCACACCTCAAACTAGTAACAAGAATAGAAAGAAATAACTTAGTAGACAAACGTTCAAAATAACCAAACGATGGATGCCCCAGACGACAATGCCATAAAAGGATTTTTTCTTTGTCAGACCTTTCTCCTCCTACTTGAAAACCGTGGCTAGATTTGGACTGCAACAGCCTGGCCCCCTCCAAGTAGTAAAGTCCTCCCCTCTCCTTACTAGTACCAATCGTCGTCTTCGTGAGATTGTCCTGAAACACACAATAAGTAGGATAAAAGATTACAGAACAATTGAGACTCTTGGTAAGCTGGCTAATAGAAAGGAGATTATTAGAGAGAGTAGGTGCAAGCAAAACAGAAGACAGGGTTAATGTGGGAGAAAGAGAGACGGTCCCGGCCCCTGTAATTGGCATAGGAGTCCCATCGGCAACCTGAACAGACTTAACAGGTGAAGTAATTAGAGATTTAAACAAGTAAGAATTACTAGTCATATGATCAGTAGCCCCTGAATTAATAACCCAAGTGTTGTTAGTAGAAGAAAGAAATACCAAGCCAGAATTACCTCCTTGAGAAGAAACTCGAGAGACCTGAGAAGTATAAGATGGAGGGGTAGAGGTATCTGCAACAGCGACCTGAGCAGATTTTCTATTCCTCCGCTCGGCTTGCTTAAGTTTATACCACTCCGGGTAACCATGCTTCTTCCAACATATATCTACTGTATGTTTGGAACTATTGCAGTGAGTACAGAGGCGAGCAGTAGACTCAGAAGAACCAGCAGAAGAGGCTGGTCGAGAATCGCTTTTCTGGATTATCAGGGCTGAAGCCTCAGAGGTAACTTCAGCACCCATTGTGACTTGTCGCTGCGCTTCACGGCGAACCAATGAGTATGTTTCTTCCAGGCTTGGTAGAGGAGAAGTGGCCAAAACACGACTGCTAACTTGATCCAGACTGTGATCAAGACCTGCAAGAAACATATAAACTCGATCTTCCGCAATACGCTTCCTCCGCTTTTCAGCATCAGCCGGACACTCCATGTCGTTAGGCCTCCGATAGTCTAACTCCATAAAAAAGGAGTTCATCTCGTTGTAGTATTCTGTGAGAGGCCGGCCACCTTGACGTAATTGGAAAGTCTTATTCATCAATTCATAAACTTAAGAAGAATCAGAGGCATCAAGATAGCTCCTCTTAACAGCGTCCTAAACCTCTTTTGCTGTACCACACTGAACAAAATGAGACATGAGGTTAGGTGTCATGGAGTTGATAAGCCATGACTTCACCATAGCATCCTCAGCCTCCCACTCATCATAGGCCGGATCATTCTCAGCAGGAGCCACTTTCCTTCTTGAAATATAGCCCTTCTTCTTTCTGCCGGCAATATGCATCTCCAAAATCTTAGACCAAACGCGATAATTCGTACTATCCAATTTGATATGGATTGGAGAAGTGGTCTCCTGAATGGTCACAGTGGATGACATTTTGCTTTCAGGAATCAGAGGAGACTTGGTGTTCGACTGTGCTGGTACTTCATTAGACATGGCTAGGGTTGCTGTTTAGCAAGAAATCGGCTAGGGTTGCTAACCAGCAAGTTCTGTTTGGCTAGGTTGCTGTTTGCGACTAGGGCTAGAGGAACTAAGGTTGCTGTTTGGCTAGGGCTAATCGGCAACTTTGCTGTTTGGCTAGGGCTGATCGGCAACTTTGCTGTTTGGCTAGGGCTGATCGGCTAGGGTTTAGGAAGATAGGCAAGGCAGCCGCAAAAGATAAGAGCTAGGGTTTCTCTTGAAGGATGCGGCAGCTGCAGATCTTCAGAATTAGGGTTTCAGCAAAAAACACAAGATGGGCAGCGGAAAAAAACTTTTGCCTTTACAGCTCTGATACGAAATTGAGAATAAGAGAATTGGCTGAATTAATTATTTCCATTCATCTCAAGGTATATTTATACATACAGCTAGATTACCATTTAGGTAAGTCAACTATACAACTAATACACAGCTAACACATTAACTCCTAGATAAATAAGGAAAACCTAAATATAAGCCTATACATACGCTAACTGATAGAATGCTAGTCTTCAAAATGATTCAAGAAGAAACAGGATATGCAAAAACTCATGTAGGCATGACATAAAATTAATGGTTGGATGAAGAGAAGTGCAGCTGGAGTTTTGTCTGATAGATGCATACATTTGAAGCTTAATGTTGGATTTTATAGGACTTCTATACAGCCCACTATGCTTTTGGGTTGGTGATTGGCACCGGGAGGAAAGACAATAGTTAGATTATGAGTTGGTTGAGTTATGAAGGAGGGGCATTTGCTTTTTTCAGAAAAGAAAAAAGGAAGAGAATCATTAGGAGCTCCATAAGTTATAATTATATGACTCTATCATAGACTTCATAGTGTTAAGAATGTTACGGAGATTTATAAATTAACCATCAACTGGTCCATGCATTTTTATTTAATAGAAAAAATAATGATCTATGCATTTTTATTTATAGAAAAGAATGGTCCATTTATTTTTCTTTTAATACATATGATTCCATGAATGAGGATAAAAACTGATTGATTTCTCCATCTAGTAATGGCCCTTGGATCATTATCAATCTTCATATTATATCTTTTAATAGTGTAAGGAATATACTATAGTATTATGGAATTCACTATCCTGTACTTAAGATGGTTGTAAGTGACATAAAAAATTAATGTATATTATTATGACAACCATCCCGTACATTACCATCTTTATGTAGTATGGTTGGAATTCACTATCCTGTACATTCATAAAATAGCATATATATGAGAAAAAGAAAAATAGCAGTTTTGATTACCATTTTTTTTCATGACAGGTTTATCTTCGAAGATTTTTCTAGCAGTCAGTACAATAAGTTTTCCTAAAGATAGTAAATGTTTGAGGAAACTAGAGTACCAACTTTACTCTTGAAATATTTTGATAATATTATTGATATAGTGAAATATAATGCATGTGTACCCATAAATTGTAGGCAATATATTTTGTTTCATTGAATATCATGGTATATTTGATACTTAGGTCCCATGGACTTTGTGATGTTGCAAGATAAATTTGTTTGATTTGTTTCCCTTTGTTTACATGTTACAGATCATTTTGGCAAGAGAGTATCTAAAGGATGTCATTATAAGCAGAGAACAATTAAAGTACCTGGTTTTGGAAGCCCTTCGAGGTGGTTGTCAGGTTTATACTGTGAAACTCGTTATTAAGATTGGAGAGATTTTGCATGAGTTTCATTTTTCTCCTTTTGGTTAAACAATATCAGGTGAAGCCATGAATCATGCTCCCAATGCATGGGGCGATAGACCCATTTTTTTACTTCTTTTGTTACAAACTTAAACTTTAGGGTTGGCCATGCAGATGTAGTGTGGTGGACTTACACCACAACAGCATTCCTAAATCTTAGTCCTGATGCATTGCCTACCATCCTGAAATATAATCTCCTGTCAAGAATGCCTTCCTTTGTCCACAAGCCTATGGTTGAAACTGATCACCAGCTGTCTGCCGATTTCTATTTTACCCATAATGAGAAAAGTACATTTATCTATAAACCCTCTTCTTTTTTTTCTCCCTTTTTTTGATATATAAATCATGGTCATCAGATTTTGATGTGATAAATATTTCATAAAAAAGCTAAGCCCTGCTTCACCTATTGTTTCATAATCTCCCAACTTTTATTTTGGCATGCCGTCTTCTGGAGTAGAATGCAACCCAAAAGCTCATATGGTTTTCTTTCATGTAGACCCTGTTCAACGTTAAATGTCAGTTTGGAAGGAGTAATATGGGAGTTTGCATGAAGTTAAAGTGCCTTTCCCTCAAATGCGTTTTTGAATTTGGCATCAATCATCATGTCCTTACAATGTCCTACCTGTGCCATTATTTGGCATGCCCTGTCCAGGGATGGATGGGGCGAACTTAAATTTTGGTTAATTATTGTTGCAGTGTTAAAATTAGGACAATACTAGGGCAACATGTGAGAGATCTGTAATGATCAAGAGTAAAAGGAAAAAAAGTGGTGATTCTTATAGCTTAGAAATAATATAATGAAACTCTGCTTACATGATTTATGTTGTCCCAAACATAATCTAAATAAAACATGTGAGATCTTAACAATCCAGAGTACAATGTAAAACAATGCTGATTCTTATTGCTTAGAAAATATAATCTAGATGAAACTTTGTTTCCATGATTTATGTTGCTCCAAGCGACCTGGTGGTTGTGGGTTGGAGTCACATAAACCTCTCTGAAAACAGGTGTATGGCTGTGTACGTTGTGCTATCCCCAGACTCCGTATTGGCGAGAGCCATGTGGACCACCCTTTTATTTTACCTTTTCTAATTCTGTATGCCATCTTATTGTGTAGAGAAAAGGAAATCTCTATTTTTATATCCCAACTTGTCTAAATTTTATCACTTTCTTATGATTCAGATTACATGTTACATGTTTAGTGTAACTGCACCAGAAATTAACCATAAAATTTTCATTGTGAATATCAGGGACATAGAGCGGAGCTATATGCTGCCCGTGTTGCAAAATGTTTAGCTGCTTTTGAGGGACGAGAAAAAGTTACTGTTGATGACCTGAAAAAAGCTGTTAAGTATACTTCTGAAATATTATGCACATCTTCTTTCCATAGTTATGCACATGCACTACTATTTGTGCAAATTACAAAATATTATTATTCAAAGCATACGTGCTACATCATTATTCCAACCAGGGGTAGTACCGTAGTACTATCATTTTCCTTTTAGGAACATGCTAACCATATATACTAGTGTTATAATGTTATTGAGTAGAGAAGCATATAACAATAATAATAAAGAGCAAACAATCCACAATCTTCTTTGAACCTTTTGTTTTTCCACGAAAATGCAGGTACTAAAGTCTCTATGATCTTGTTGAGAACAATAAGAATAGAGAAGAGCTAAATTTTGTTAATCAACTAAATTTGCCTTCAAATGCTACAGAAGCATCTGTACAAATAAGGTCAAAATCCTTGTGTTACGGTATCCTTATATAGTTATATTATAAGGAAACAGAAAATTACTGAAAAAATAGCAAAATCCTAAATTGAACACAAAACGACTTGGGAAATTTTGTAAGTGCCGCATCAACTTAGAAAATTCCTTGTTTTGTTGTCATTAACAAACTGTGGTTCTGGCTTTCCTTTTGTTAAGCCTTTTCCCCCTCTGGTCAAGCTCTGGGATGCATGGATTATTATCATGATTGAACCATGTAGGCGTTCTTGAAAACTCTATTGATCCTATGTTGGGTGTCTGAGGAAATCTAGCTTAACAATTCGACTTGAATTTTAAGGGGAACATGAAAATTTGATCTAGAAAACCAGATTATGTAAAGCTGAGGTTTGGTGGAAAACAGAGAGATATAAATGATGTTATTGGATATTTTGAATGTTAGGAAAACCCAAATAAAAAAAAGGCTTGTTTAAGAAAGGTTGAAATATTAAACTAGGGATTACAATAGCTTCATGGTGGGGGAGTTGACTGAAGGAAAGGCCTTTGGCTTTGCAGTTTTGCCTGTTTGTATGAGAAGATATAACATTATAAAGAGTATTTATATAATCCTTTTCAACCCTCTCTAGATAAGGTAAAAAAACTTCAGTTGAATCCTGATGAAAGATTGGAGTCTTCCATTTTTCTCAAGAACTGTTCAATCGGTTGTAAATAAGTTCAAACAATATTTTTAAGAAATGTAGTAAAAGAAAATCCTAATAAACTCCAAACTTAGTGATTCTCAGTGACTAAATTATCAGAAGACATTCCTAACCTTCAGTGGCAGCTCAATGAGTAAAAGAGCAATATTACGAAGTTATGTACAGTATATGAGAGATACTGACCAAACTATGCAATGAGAATTCCTGACAGCAACCAGAAAAAATATGAAACAAAGATAACAGCTCTGTTGTTGGTCCAACTCCAATGCGGCTGCTAAAGTGGTCCTATATCAGTTGCTCAACTGGCTTAATGTTGATCAACTGTAAGGCCTAATTGGGGTTATCATTGGTGTTAGGTTATATGATGAAAGAAATAAACAACCAAAAGAGAGAGTAGAATGAGAAAGGTCTGGTTCTCTTGATATATTAAAAACATCTTTTAGTTATCACCTTTAGAACCCCATTTTATATAATACTTATAGTATGACCTATAACTCATAACACTTCCATTCAGGCTGGAGCATAAATATCTGTCATGCGCAGCCTTTTACAGAGATCACAAAATGGCAATCCGGTTCAATGTTCTTTGGCCTTTTGTGAAATACCAGATTGCTCGCAACATAATAATAAGCTTGACCATCACAATACATTCTCATAGGAATACTGTTGCACACATCCATTTCTTGTAAAATAGATTTTACCCACAACATCTCAGATGATGTGTGCGCCATAGCCCTGTACTCAGCCTTTGCCCTTGATCTCTCAACACACCTTGTTTCTTACCCTTCCAAGTCACCAGATTACCCCACAAAAAAAGTATAATAACTGGAGATAGATCTCCTATCCATGCAACCTCCTGCCAAGTCAACATTTGAAAAGCCAGTAACATCTAGATTAAGAGAAGGCCTGAACATGAGACTCCTTCCTAGAGCACTTTACAGATATCTTTGAATATGATACCCTACCTCCTGATGGGGTTGATGTGTTGCTCTACGTATATAGACTGACAACTCCTACAACAAATAATATATCAGGTTGAGTGATTGACATATATCAACTTTCCTACATGTCTTCCGTATCTTCTTGGGTTCTCTAAATATTGAGATATATCAACTTTTGTACATTATCTTCTCTGGCTCTCTAAGAGTTCCCCTGTTTCATTATCATATTTGACATCAGGATCCATAGGAGTATAAGTATCAACTGGCTTAGCTCTCAACATTCCTGTCTCATTTAATAGATTAGTGACATATTCCCTTTATAAATCGACACTACGATACCCCCAAATCCCACATCGACTATGTATTAGGAATATCTAGGGTACTTAAGCAAGTCCCAGGAATCTAAATGTTGAATTGATCTAGTTTTGGAGGAGGCCTTGGGTTGTATCAAATGGATAACCGGAACCCATTTCCTATGTGAGGCTTAGGGGCCATAAATATGATGATGGCTTCCTACCGATGAGCAGGGCCTACAAATATAAACTCCAACTGCTGAATAAACTATTGCAAGCCAAGCATATTAATTAACATCTTGTTGGTGCAACTTATCTGTTCATCATATTTCATGAACTAGTGACTGGTTTGCATAATGAAATAACTTACGAACGTTGCATCTTTGTAGTTCTGTCATTTATCAGTATCTGCCACATTACTTTTTCAATTGGGCACATATACACAGAATTTTCATTCTGAGATATTACTACTTCAGGTAGAACTGGTCATTCTTCCTCGTTCAAGCATCACTGAGAACCCACCAGAACAGCAAAATCAACAGCCTCCACCTCCACCACCCCCTCCACAAAATCAAGAATCTGGGGAAGAGGAAGAGCAGAATGAGGAGGAAGAACGAGAGGTTTGTTAAATATTGAAAAAAATTTAAACTTCCAAGTACAAATCATTGCATTGGGCTTCCTTTCCTTTTAGGTGGCCTTTGCTATAAATCAAGTAATAATTGCGGTGTTCCTCAATTGGTATTATTGACTTTCATTTTAAGAGGGAAACACAGGTTTAACTATTATGAACAACTTCCCCATGTAACCAGGATGAAAATGACCAAGACAATGAACAACAGCAGGAACAAGTTCCTGAAGAGTTTATCTTTGATGCAGAAGGGGGTTTGGTGGATGAGAAGCTTCTCTTTTTTGCACAACAAGCACAGAGACGCAAAGGGAAGGCTGGGAGAGCGAAGAATATTATATTTTCAGAAGATAGAGGTCGGTACATTAAGCCAATGCTTCCAAAGGTTAGTCTGCACTTGTCCCCCCTCCTCCCCCGACCTTCCACCTTCTCCACTTCCCTTCCCCTTCCGTTTTCATCATGAAAAAAAAAAAACGCGCTCTTTGATTTTCATGCCCTGTCATAACCTGATGACCTTGCTTTTCTCCCTTTTTCCTTTTCTCCTGATAACTTGATGGGACTCATATGACTGACATTATCTTGCAGTGAAATTTGGTTTTCTTGATTGGAAATTATATATTGATTTTAGTTTTTACTTATCATCTAAACTTACTTTAAATGTGAAAAACAGTGGGCCACTTTTCAGTCCCCTTCTGTGATGAATGTGCAGGCCTCTTCTAGAACCTCAGAAATCTTAGGAATTCATGTTTTCTTTGAATAATTTGCTTTACTGTATTTTATTTTATTTCTGAGAAAGCTTTTTCTTTCACAGGGCCCTGTAAAGAGATTAGCAGTTGATGCAACCCTTAGAGCTGCTGCACCCTATCAAAAGTTGCGTAGGGAGAAGAACACTCAAAGTGGTAGAAAAGTTTTTGTGGAAAAAACTGATATGAGAGCAAAGAGAATGGCACGAAAAGCAGGAGCACTGGTATTGACACCATTACTTGCACTCATCATTGCCGTTTATATATATATATATATATATATGTTGAAAAGTTCTCTAGAGCGGATTTCCGTACTTTTTTTTTTTTTGTGAATATCAGGTGTCGAGCGATCAGGAGTGGCGCTGAGCGCTCGGCGTTGCTTTTAAAAACTGCCAATCGCTTCTTGTAGCAATTGGTGCCACTTCCTCCGCTATTGTTCATATAAGAGTTATCGCTGGTCAAAACTTTCCTCATGCAATACTTAGAATAGTGGAAAGTTTCTCAGTTTACTGTGTCACTGTGTGGCAAAAATGCTCTCAGTTATCACTGGTCAAAACTTTCCTCATGCAACATGTAGAGTAGTGGGAAGTTTCTCAGTTTACTTCATGGCAGGTTATATTTGTCGTTGATGCAAGTGGAAGCATGGCATTGAATCGAATGCAGAATGCAAAAGGTGCAGCACTCAAGTTACTAGCAGAAAGTTATACAAGCAGGGATCAGGTGATAAAAAATTACATTTAACTTTAAAGGGATGAGACCCCGGCCAAAAAAAAAAACTTTAAAGGGATGAGACTACTATGAGTTGAGTCCAAAGGAGATTTCTTCTGATTATTTTTCTTGGTGAAAAAGAAAAAAAATGTAGAGGAAAGGTAGAGTTTGTACCAAGTAAAATTTGACATGTGATTATATTGAATTAAAGGCTTTATTATCTACTTGTTGACCTGGAAAAAAAAAAATTCAACCTAAAAGCTGCAACTGCCATGCTCTATAAATTAGATGATATGCTTTAAAATATTTGCACATGCACATCAGTAATCAAATATTGCCAAATTATAAGTCATGTTTTAGAAAATTCCTACTTTTGATGTCTTTGAATATGTTAAAGTCTGTAAGGTGAAGTTTTTTTTCAGTATGAAATTATTAAAGTCCCCAAGTGCAGAACATCTATAGGGCTGGCTATCAACTAGGTATCAGTTTGAGTATGATGGGAGGTTTTGTAACAGCAATACTACAATAACATAACACAGAAAAATAGAACTGAGAAGGGAATAATTATGGTAGTGTAAAGAGTCCTGTTCAAAAGGTAAGCACTCATATATATTTAGTATTGTATATGCATGTCACAGAAAGTCGTACATTGAATTGTAGAAGTTATTTTACGCAAAAGGAGATGTAATCTTTAATACCTTCAATGTTCAAAATTAGGTTTACATGATAATGATTTTCTTTACTTCATTCATGTAGTAAATCTGATTTTTCCTCAAATTGCTACAAGATTTTAATATTTGGTAATCTATGTGTGCTTCGAATTAGCAAACCATGAAAACAAACATAATAAGAAATTTATTGCTATTTGATATATTGGCCGTCTTGGAAATTCTCATTGTAATAATGTTACTGTTAATATCAAATAGGTTTCTATCATTCCTTTCCGTGGAGATGCTGCAGAAGTTCTCCTGCCTCCTTCTAGATCTATTTCAATGGCAAGAAGACGTCTTGAGAGACTTCCATGTGGTGGAGGTTCTCCCCTTGCTCATGGTCTGACCACGGTATGTAGGCTCCCTTTTGAGTACTGTAATCTCCACCCCCCACGCAGAAAAAAAAAGTCTCATGAATGTTGAAACTTCTATAGTTGTAAAGCCTATGAAGCATGCCTAGAGCTGATAATGTGTCAATAATTCTGCAAAACATGTGTTATAAATACTTTGAATGATTTCCACTTATTTGATGGAAACCATGTATGTTCAAACTATAGTTATGACCCTTTGATGTTTATATTTTCTAGCATCCAGTTTCTCCATGTCTAATTTATCCAAGAAATTTTTATGTATGTATTCCTGGTACTGGCTTAATTTTGTGAATAATATAAACATCTTAACTTGTGGTACCAAGAAACTTCGTGTGTACAACAGCTATCCTTTCTAGAAACTGACTATATTCTAAATTCTAAACTTGTTAGGCTGTTAGGGTTGGGTTAAATGCAGAGAAGAGTGGTGATGTTGGACGTGTAATGATTGTTGCAATAACTGACGGTAGAGCCAATATATCACTAAAAAGATCCAATGACCCTGAAGCTGCTGCTACTACTGATGCCCCAAGACCTTCCTCGAAGGAGTTGAAGGTAAATCTTGAGCACTTTTGTTGGCACATGGCGTATTAATAATAGCAACTCTGGGCCTCCCAACACATGGCCTAACTGACATGATGGTCTATGTGAAACCTCACTGTTAGATTATAGCGGGCCACCTGATTTAAGATTGCATAAGACTTTGTCCAAACAATATGTTCATAGCTAAATAAAAAAAGGGTTATATATCAATGCTTATGAATGACCATATCTCATCATTCTATATATTTATCAACTGAGATTCACATATATTTTCCAGACACTCAAGAAATAAGATGTTAATGTAGTTTTTATGGTAATTCTTACTCGTGCTTCTTAATGAAGGATGAGATTCTTGAGGTTGCTGGTAAAATATACAAAGCAGGGATGTCTCTCCTTGTCATCGACACTGAAAATAAGTTTGTTTCAACTGGTTTTGCTAAGGAGATTGCCAGAGTCGCTCAAGGTTCTTTTACAAAACTTCTGTCGCTCATTCTTCTTCATCTGTGAAGACTGTAACATAATCTCATCATAAGATTCTCTGCAGGAAAATATTATTACTTGCCAAATGCCTCAGATGCTGTTATCTCAGCTGCAACAAAGGACGCTTTATCGGCTCTGAAAAACACATGAAGCATTAGAAATTGTGGTTTCCTGTTGGTTTTTTTTTGCTAGTATGACCACAGGAGCAGCTTAGTTTCCTATCTTAGATGTATTTCTTCATTGTAGTGTTACATATTTACACATGTATTTAATTCGTTCTTTGTTGTAAAATTCAGACTGTTCGTGAATCTTGGTGAATATATTGAAGGACTCCTACCTTAGATGATAGTGGCGCCTCTATCATCCGTTGTCAAGACTGCGTCTATTCTTGTGTGAATGTGTTGAAGAATCCAACTACATTGGATAAATAAATGATTTACACATTCTGCATCCCTTTTGCACATTAAATCCATTTAGGCCTTTAGGGGATACACACCAATGAGGTGTCCTCCTTTGCACCATGTCCCATGTATTCACTTTCCCATGAGCAATAATCCAAAAGTCAGAACCCGTAACCTTAGGTAGTACTCAGTAAGGGTGGGATCGGTTTGGTAACCGAACCGATTGGCCAAGATCGACAGCTGAACTGACTTCGGCGGAATGGCCAGATTCACCATCGTCACCGACAAGAACAGTTATTGCTTGTTTCGGTGTCGGTCGATTTCAGTCGGTGGAAATCGGTTTTGGAGAAAGGCGAGAGGCAGGGAAGTTTGGCTGGTTCGCCGGTGACTTTGGCAGAGGCACGAGAGAGGAAGGCTCGACGGTGGCAGCAGAGCTGGTGGCAGGGAAGAACCGACACGAGTAGGGACGGCGATGTTGCAGGTCGGGTGGAGGCTGGAGCTCGTGAGCAGGGACGGTGACCAAAAACTCTGCAACCCGCGAAGAGTAAACAATGTTAAATTATTTTACCAAAAATCTGAATTTTAACACTAACCCATCCATTCCTAATTACATTCTTTAATTAGTAACTTTCCTTTTTTCATATTTTCATTCACTCTTCAGGAATATTGATGCTTTGATTCTCCGGCCATCCAGGAAATATACTTGCCAATATAATAGCTTAATAAGGTCAATCTAGCACTATCAAACTCACAATTACCATTACCACTACCATCCATGGCAAAACATGTTGATCAATACTATGATAACATTTTAATCATTTTATTACCCATTCTAGTACTCCTCACAATTGTCCACATCCTTGTACGTTGTTACAGGAAAATAGTCCCAACCTGGTATATTGGTCCAAGACAGTACGTAGCCCCCTTGGTTGTAATTGGTTTCTTGACAATATTCTTCATCGTCTTCCCTGAAGCCACATTGTTTGTTTTCATTATAATGCCTACCGCCATCGGAGCTTGTAACCGTATAATATTTGGGCTCCTGGAAGAACGATTAATGGCCGAGTTAAGGAGGCCGAATAATCTTCGCCCAACAACAACTCCTCCAATGCCACGGGAACCACAGCAGCAGTAGGAGCAGAAATCTTGCCATGTAACTTTCAGTTATCGAATGGATGAGAAGATATATTGAGTTTTGCATGCAGTGATCAATGTGTTATTTTCTTGGAGGATTTTGAGGAAGAAAACAATTACGCCGTGCTTGTTGAGTGTAAACACACGTTTCACCGTGTGTCTCTAGCTACAAACATATGGGATTGTCCAGCTAAGTCCAGTTATTGTCCACTTTGTCGTCCAAGATGTGTACCTAGAAACATATGGGATTGTTTACTTTGATATTTTATTGTACCACCATGCTCAATCTTGTGAGTGTCTTTTTTTTTTTTTGGTGGGCAAATTCAAAATTTACTAAATCTTGCAACACCAATTTTTTATTTTTTCTAACTTTATAATAGTATAGATAGATTAATAATCCAATTGTTGTTGAAGATCAAAGGTGCAATATATTTTATTTTAGCCGTAATGAGTTACTACTTGTGAGACTTATTTTGAATTGTAGTTCGATGATCATATCAAGATGATTTAATTGTGATTGAATAAATAAACAAATATAGTGATTTGGATAGATACTTAAACTGATGACTATTTAATCAGATGGTTAAACATTTTTTGATTTGTCTAATTTTTTGCATAGATGATCCTTAAATTGATTAGAAAATAAATGGTTCTAATCATTAAACTACAATGCAAAGTGAATTTCACCAATAATACTTTATCATAACTAAAATAAGATATGCCTAATTTAAAAGGCACTATATATTTAAATATATATGGTAGGAGATACTTGAAGGTTGAAATATAAATGAAATTGTGGTTGCAATAAAAAGTGTATAATAACTAGGGCAATTTTATAAAATAACAAGTAAGTTAGTCTCCAAAAGAGACTATTTAGTAAAAGGGAAAATTTTAGCAAAATGCCTCGACTGTACCATTTTCTTAGTTGAGGATGTGACATTCAAAGTATTATAATTAAGGACTCCTAGTTTACTTAAGTACCAATCAAAAACTTTTTGTCAATTCTGTCATAACTTCCATTTAAAATTGGTCACGTGACCTGCATGTGACCAATTTGTGGAGGCAAAATCTTAGCAAAAGGCCTCGACTTTTATCCATTGTCTCAGTTGAGGATGCGACATTCAAAGTATTCCAATTAAAGACTTTTAGTTTACTTAAGTACCAATTAAGGACTTTCCGTCAATTTAATCATAAACGCTGTTTAAAATTGGTCACGTGATGTCGTGACCCGCACGTGACCAATTTTTGGGGGCAAAAACTTATTTTTAATCACTTTTAAAAAATAGAAATACAAAAATTAAAAGAATTGAAAAAAATATATATATATATTAAAAATAATTGGGAGGGACTAGGGAGGATGTAGAACCCTCCCCACCACCAACCTTCAGCCATACCCGCATGTTGAAAATGGAATGGACGACATTGAGGTTGACGAGGTCCGAGTAGAGCTTGAGAGCGTTAGTGAGGATCTTGTTCTTTTGGAGGTCTTCGTGGAGTTTGATTTCGAGTTGACCA
>QANW01004475.1:943643-956754 GCA_003254865.1 Dryas drummondii | reverse complement strand
CTCTCTCTCTCTCTCTCTCTCTCTCTCTCTCTCTCTCTCTCTCTCTCTCTCCTTTTTGAAATTCCAGTTTCCCCCCTTCTCTTCTCTCACACAGAGACAGAGGTAGTTGGTGTATGATTGCATGAACAGTTCATCATTGCGATTTCCGTTTAGGGCTTCTGAAATATGTCCACCGTAGGATTCATTTTCATTTGAAATTTGCAAATTACAATCTAATCTGAAAGATATCACTAATTTCTTCGTTACTCTTTTTCTTTTTTCTTCATTTTGTTCGCAGATGGAGGCTCTCTACTCGAAACTCTATGACAAGTACACAAAACTCAAGGTATGATTATCCCGTGCTCTTTCACATTTATTTTATTATTTTTTGGTGCTCCCTTTTTCTTGATTGTATATTAAATTTGAATTTTGCTATTAGGGTTTCTCAGGAAAATATGAGGTTAAGGAAATGGAAAATAAAATTAATTTAATTTTTTTCTACTTATTTCTGAATTTTGGGTTGTTTTTGAACATATGCATACGAACCAACAAGCCACAAACATTTTAAATTTTGAATTTTTTAATCTAATCCATAGTATCAGCGTTCTTTGCTTAATTGGTGGTGGTTATTATGCTATGTCAGACGAAGAAATTGTCGGAGTTGGATCAGCTTAATAAAGATCAAGAAGTAAAGTTTGTGAATTGTGTCCATGGTAGGTATTTCTTTACCTTAGAATTTGTTTTTATCATTATTATTCGTCTAATTTTTACATGTTTTACATGATTATGTGCCACAACTAAAGGCTCAAACTTTAGTGCTTTTCTCTGACCCAACTTTGTGGTTTACTCTCTTTGTTGCAGCTGCAGAGGAGTTAATAGAACATTTGAAAACTGAAAATGTGAGGTTGCATTCACAAGTTAATGACCTGAGAAGTGAAGTGGCTTCTATTAGGTATGCAATTCTAAATTCCACTTTCATTCCAATTAGTCAACCTTTATTGTAGCGGAAATAACAGCCTCTTAAAACATATGTTGCATTAATTTCAGGTCCACCAAAGATGAACAATGTTCCGAGTACCAGAAGCTTTTAATGGAAGAGAATCTAAAGAGTAAGTCAACACTGTTTTATTTAATTAATGATGCCTGTTAACTATAATAATCCATGTGAAAGCATCTGGGTCCTTGAGTTTCTTTGTCTGTTTTTGGGATGAGCTTTATAGGAATTATCTGTTCATGTACATTATGGAAATTGATCTTGGCGATGCCTATATTTGCATTTGGAAAATTCATGATGACAGATTTTGCATATAGTTGTTAGAAATAATACTAGGGAAAGATGGTTTTTATTATTAAACATGTGGAATGTTGGTGCTCAAGTTCTTGTTGAAGTTGCCACTTGCAACTTAGTTCAGGATATCCGGGCTACCATTAACCTGGATTTAATAAGATTGAAGACTAAAATGAGCTGAATGAGAGTTTTATTTGACTTTTATTTTTTAGAGTACTGTTGTCTTGAAGTTTGTATCATAAAAAGCTATGTTAAACTTAAAAACTAAATGATGGAGAAATAGCTGATAAGAGAAAAATATTTAGTTATTACGAACCAAAAAAAAAGTTATTAATCTGAAAGCAATTGGATATTAATGGTAAGAGTGATAATGTTTCTGTGCTACATCGCAACTTCTGCTTGTTAGGAAACCAGAGTTCACCTGTCCCATTTTTATTTTCATGGCCTTTAGTCATTCATTTGATTCTATAGGAATGAAGTATCAGGATGACCTTTAAAAAGTTCATAGAAATGAAGGGAAAAGAGGTCAGATTGACATCAAATATGGAAGGAACGACATTGAAAAGATTTTTGAATTGCTAGGGATTCCTAATGCTTCAATTGGTTTGAGTATTATATTGTATCATGTCTCATTTGTTTTTTATCAAGAGGGTATGGTGAAAGAATTGAAAGCTTCAATGGCAAAACCTCAAGACCTTACTGGCCTTTCGAGTTTACTGGGAAATAAGATTGCTAAATTATTGTAAAGTTTTTCACTTCTGCCTTGTTCGTTCAATCATAAAGTATAAATTGTTTGTAGGAAATATGGTAATTTTATGTATTCTATGTGTGACAAAAGCATTAATTTTTTGTGTGTTTTTTTTTTTTTTTTTTTTTTTCTTTTCTACTTTGTTTTAGTCTAGCTTATTCTTAAACTAATGTTGAATATATTAGTTTATAAATTATAGTCATACGGAAGTCCCATTTCACCATCCCAAAAGTCAAAGAGAAAAGGGAAAGAAAGAAAAGTCACCTAGAAAGAGAAACAAAAGGAATAACTTGTTGCGTGTGACTAGTATTTCTTAAATTTGGATTACCTTGGTAAACATGATTTTGAGGATTCAGGCAAACATTCAGATAAGTTGAGTGTATATATATATATATATATTCATATTTTTCCTTTTGTAATAACTAATAAGTATAACATACAAACATACACTCTTTAAATAGGATACATAAAATATGTTTAAAATTCAAACTGGTAGCTGTTTTCTTTACAGAGACAATGTTAGTAACAGTTGAACTTGTAGGGGACTGTTTTCAATGGATAGATCACTTAATTTTTTTTTTTTAAACTGGTTATTTCTTGAGACCAAATCATTTTAATAATCTTTTGGAATACTCTGCTTCCTTAGTGTATTAAAATGTTATGGCCACCTGCAGTCCAACTTTTGGCACTATGAATTAGTCTTTCTAAATGTATTCAACACCGATCACCATGTTCTTACCATTGTGGTACATTCTGTAGTTTACTTTGCCTGAGCCTTCACGTCTATCATTTGATACCTCTTTCTTTTATTGATGGCTCAAATTTATGGCAGATAAAGAACTTTGTGAAGAAGTAGAGAGGCTCCAAAAGTTACAACAGCTGGGAATTTTGAGCAGATTGAAGGATAGCAAAACAGACAACAGAGAACTGTGTACGCCTGGTGGTGGTCGAGTATCAGGAGTAGGCAATTGCTCACAGAGGAGGAAGACAAATAAGCGTAGGAGGCATTCTGGGTCTGAGACAGGGGATTTGGTTATGCCTTCTAGCAGTCATGAAGATGATGAAATACTAAGTGAATCTGCAAAAGACTTGCACAAGGAAGCTGTGCCTAGGGAGCCTCTTGTTGGTGTTCAGGAGGTATTTCTGAACATTCCATCTGAGTATGTATTTTTAGCAGAAACTTATTGGCTTCTCTTTCTTCTCTGACTAATGTAAACTTTCAGCCACCATGCTGTAAAACTATTCAAGGATCAGGTATGTGTCTAAAATTGAAGTTTCTTCTATTTTAATTATATATATGGCATTGGATTATTTTGTGTTATATGTGGTTTCCAGGTGGCGGTATAAATCAGACTGGCCCAGCTAACTGCCTTTTTCAAGTGCTTGTTGAGTACCTGGTGGGCTTAAAGTTCTCCACTGTTGGTCAAACTGAAGAAATTTGCATTTCAGCTGTGCATCAATCAAGTGGTAATCCTTAGAATATGAAAAAAGATCTTCAGTTCTACATTATCTGTTTTACTCTGTGAAGATTCTATTGTTTTTCCGTTTGCCATATATCCTATAATTCCTTTAATAAGCTCAAGGATTTTTTTTTTGTTTTTTTTTAAGGAATGGCATTATATCAAAAGGGTCACGTATAGGATTGAACCATGAATTGATAACTATCTAGGTTTAGTTAACACTTCTGGAAGGCAGCATGGACAGTTAGATATTTGAATTGAGTCAGAGCTGCTGATCAGCCAAGCCACATCTTGACTACTTAGGCTTGGCTTGCGATTAATTCAATCAAGCCGGAAAATGATTTAGGATCAGATGTCCTTATGAGATCATTTAAGTGCAGCTGATGTCTTGGAATTGCTAAATATGATAGTCTTATCTATCCTTCTACAGACTTATAATTAAAAAATTGTTCCACCCAGAAAAGGAGAAGCTGAGAAGAAAAATTGATGTAACAACTGTTTAGTTTCTAGTGAAACTGAACCCACAAATTATCAAGGGGAAAGATGTTTTCAAGATTAGGATTGCAATTGTAGGTTTAGTTTTTTGTGTCAGTGTTCATTTGTCATTTTGGTTAGATTACAATTGAATATCAGATGTAGGCTTGTAGATAAAGGTCCATGTATTAGTTCTGAATTTTGACATAACCTCCTAGGCTCCTATATAATCCTCTAAGATGACCCCCAACTATTTAAGGTGTTGCACTTAAGGGATCTGTCTTGATATTTGGGGGCCATTATGAAGTCTTGTTTCCATATTTTCCTGTTTCTATTAATCTCTTTCAACTTAATATCAAAGTTGATGATTATATATGGTTGTAATAGGTTACTCCTTCAGTCTTACATGGGTGAACAGAGCTGCTGGGGAGGAAGCAGAACTTCTGTACCGTGCATTATCCTTGGGGACATTTGAGAGGGTAGCACCGGAATGGATGAAGGATGCCATTATGTTCAGCACAACCATGTGCCCTATCTTTTTTGAAAGGGTATCCCGTGTAGTGAAGCTGCACTCCTAATAATGAGTGGCTGGGTTTCTGTTTGTGACAGTGAAATTCTGAGTTGTTTCTGTAAATAACAAATGTGACAGTGAGAATGTGAAAAGAAGAAACTGACTGCCTTTGGGCTGTATACCAGGAAACTGACCGCATGTTGGACTTGTAGTAAAGTTAAATATCTCCTTTGTAGAGGAAGTTGATGCCCATTGGTTTAGTTTGTGATTTTCTTGAGAAAACAGATCTTAAAATTTCTGATTTGCTCCCTTGATCCTCTCCTGTAGCTTGAGTTTGTTAGAGTGCTGCTATTTGCACACCCCTAATTTTCTCTTTGCACACAATTTTCTCCTATACACCCCTTATTAATTTGTCAAATATAAAATTTCTTTTTTACACACCCCTATTATGATCAAAATACCCCAATCTCACTAATATGTCTAAATTTCTCTTTACATACCCTCTCAACCCAAACATTACACACCCCCACAAACACATCTACACTACACACCTCCCTTCCTCACCCCATCTCACCTCACACAACTAACCACCAGCACCCACCATTGCTGACACCCATCTCCGGCTTTATCACCACCGTCATCGCCGTCGTCAGCACTGCCGCCGTCAGCACCGTCGTCATCAAATCTCTGCCACTCTTATCCCCACCACAGCCACTAGAAGTGAGTTTCTCAAATAAATTAGTTGTAAATGTAAATCTAATACTTTTTTATTTAATTTGAATTAGTTAATCCATCCCAAATACCGTTTTCGTCTGTTTTACTAGATTTGTAGGGAGGATTTGGGGTTTTGGAGTGAGCATTTTCGGGGTTTGAGTTTTCTGATTTCGCAGCTCGTTCGGCATTGGTCTGCCGAACGAATTCATTTTATTCGGCAGCCAGCTACCGAACTAAATGAATTGGTTCGGCAGTACCCTACCGAACGAATGCAAAATGTCGGATTTCCATATTTTGGTTCGACAGGTGACTGCCGAACAATGAATATTAGTTCGGTGGTTACCTGCCGAACGAAATGAATTGGTTCGGCAGCACGCTACCGAACGAATGCAAAATTTCGAATTTCCCTATTTTGGTTCGACAGCCATCTGCCGAATGGTGGAACTGTGTTCGACAGTCAACTGCCGAACAGTTGCCACTTTGCTCGGAAGTTGACTGCCGAACCACCTGTGTTGAAATTTTTTTTTTTTTTTTTAAGCTTTTAAAAAATCATATATTTGCTAAAACAATTTTCAATTTCTTGTTTGAAATTATAGGATGGACAGAAGAAGAATCAGACGTGGTGCATCTTCATCTAGAGGGGAAGTCCCCGATGTTGCCGATGATATGCAAAGAACACGACCCACAGCATCTGGGCGAAGAAGGCTAGTACAAGCACGAGCTAGTCGTGAGGCAGTTCCTGAACAAGCTGAGGTTCCGGTTGAGGATTACAATGAGGATAATCCCAACGAGCTTGCTGAGCCTTTCCCGGGAGGTCCCATTGACACGTCCCTGCTGAGGAGTTATGGAACTCACGTAGCTGCTGAAATTTGGAACAACGAGGTATGATCTTTAACAGTTGGTATTTTATTCTTGTGTAACTTGCAGTAATAATGAGTGAATTTCTTTGGTTATGTTTGAATTAGGAACGGGAGCCTTTGAGGTGCATGTCCAAAACCACCAAGCTTCGTGAGTGAAAGTTGTGGGCCAGAACAGATAATGACCGGTTGAAGGGATATGTCCTTAATTCTGGGTTGACATCACTGGTGTAGTGTTCTTATCGGACAGTTGACAAAGTGTTGGTGTCCGCTTTTGTTGAGAGGTGGCATCCGGAGACCAATACATTCCACCTGCCTTTTGGTGAGATGACCATCACACTAGATGATGTAGCCAACATTTTAGGCATTCCGGTTGGTGGTGCACCAGTGGCTACACTTGTCGAGGATAACATTACTTCTGAATATCTACTAACTGCATATTTAGGAGTTAGTGGGGATCAGGCATCAGAGCAGTTGATGGACTTTGGTGGTGAGTACGTACGATTAGAGTGGTTACGTACGTGCTTTAGTGATGTCACTGATGCCGACTCTGAGCATGAAATCCAATGTGCAGCCCGGGCGTATCTGTTGTATTTATTGGGTTGTACCCTGTTTGTAGATAAGACTGGCACAAGGGTACAAGTGCAATATCTCAGACTGCTCACTAATCTAGACACCGTTAGCCATTACGCATGGGGCGCTGGATGCCTAGCATGGTTGTNTGAGGAGGCGCGCAGTATACCGGTGAGGCGGCCATCGGATACTGTGAGAGGGTACCTCGATTGGTTCACCTCTATATTACATCCAATCGTCCACAACCCTACTCGCAGAGGTGCATTTGACCCACACGCTACATCGGATATTGCATACTATCGGGTACGTAAATTTACACAATAAATTTTCTCATTTTCCGATTGCATCTGTTAATATTCGCATATTTTGGCTTTTAGGAGCGCGAGGCTCGGATGCTACGGATTACCCAGCCGATTATTGACATGGGAAGAAGTTGCTATCACACGTCCTACTTACCTCTATCAGTCGGTTCAGAGTTTGCAACATATTTTACAGGGGACGCACTTGCAGGACACTATGACATACCAACGCGGTTCGAGACGGCGTCCCCGCCAATGATTATAACTTGATATTTTTGTAGTTTCTGTAACTAGATAAGGTTTTATTTATGTCAAATACTATGGTTAATTTATATAATTGAATCCACCTCATTTTTTATGTGAAATACTTAGGTTCATGCAAAACAAATATCCACATACTTATATATATTTAAATCCACATACTTATATATATATTTAAATAATACAATAATCTCATCATAACTCAATGTAAATGCATCAAGTCCAAAACATAATCAATCACTATCAAGAGACACTGGTTCTTGTGTGGATGGATCACTATGGCACACAAATTCTTTGAATTGCTCAAGGCGATGTTGGTATCTAGTATACCACATTTTTGCGCTTTCGGTGGCATGCAAGGTCCACACAGTAGGAATAGGTGGCATGGGGTGATCCGGTACTAAGTGTACCTATAAAATAGCATTACACATGAGTTCAATAAATATGGAATAAATATCCACTAAGTGTACCTATAAAGATAATTTAAATATCCAATAAAACAAACCATGTAGTTCAATGTGTACCTGTACGAAATGATCGTCATTGACAAAACCGATACCAATCTCACGAATCTCGGATCCCTCTAGTATATCTGGGTGTACGCTAAATGGTAGGCATGTTAAGCATAACGACCTAGATACATGGGTCACCACTACACCATAGCATGTCGCGATAACATATCCCATCTCCGGCATGTCCATCCAATAATCCTTTGGTGCAATAAGAGGTTCTTCAAAATACTCAATCGAATGCTTTAGCTCAGCAACTCGAGATCGACCAAATATGGACTCATATAGGATGGACAATGACCGTAACGAGTGGAATAAATCTATACGCACTTTCCGCCACGCATCTTCACCCAACCCCAATGCCAAAGCTACGACTCTATACCCACAATGACCGTCGGATTTCACATCAGTGGCACCGGTAATGAATGGCCTAATGCTAGCTTTGAATTGCTGTGTATACCGGTGGGTCGGAACAGATGGCGTGAGTGATGTCTTATATGCCTGTAGAAAAATATAAATAAATCCGATTATGCAATGAGTATTAGTAAAATAAAGTAAGATCATCCAAATGAATTATATACCTTCAATTTTGATACTCTTGCCTTTGGCATCTTCTTTGGTGAATTGGTGCCAACTGTACATATTGTAGGTGATGGTGAGTGGCTACCTTGACCCGAAAGTGCATACTCGAAGGCAGATGGCAAACGGCGGGTAGAATTTTCGGCTTTACTAGGGCGCCCTTTAGTCTTTACCTTCGCACGCGGTTCTTTTAGCACCGTTATCTCTGGATTCATAAGCTCTTCTATTTTCAAACTCATCATCCTCTTAGTGTCCTCATTCTGTCCTTCCATCCATATTGCTAGTCTATCAAGTGTTGACTGAACCGGTGGATTTGACACTATCACTTGTGGTTCGTGAAGCATATCCAACTTTCTCCAACGGGGATGCACTGAATCAAGTGGAATACGCATCTTACGTCGCCTATACGACAAAATCTCATGTGCACATGGCAAACAGTGTGTATGGCGAATAGTGCAATCACACGGTAATGTTCCAGTCGGATTTGAATCGGCCCTACAAAAAGAAAAGAATTATATTAGTCAGTAAGCATCACATTAATGAAGTGTTCATGGTAGTAATTATAGTTGAGTTAGTATCCAAATTACCGGCCAATCTCACAAGCAATTATAGTCAATGCCGCCATAGATACATAACCAATCAAATCTTTCAATTCCGGCTGTCTCATTTTGACTTGGACAAACGTTCGACTCTTCTCAAATGATGCCTTGATGTGTGTATGCTGCAATACTAACAATGAGTGTATATGTGCCCAAGAGGTATCAAAGGGAAGCTGGCTAGAGCCAAGTTCCCTTTTTAGCTTCGCGTGTGCACTTTCCGCCCTATTAATAGAGTCAAGTTAGTTTATATGCAACACAATATAATAATTAACCAGTAATGCCAAATATGTGAAAGTGTTTACCTATTGGAAGTTGTATTACCAAAATGCATACATGTATCTGTCCATACAGCCACAAACTTCTCCTTGAAAGGTATCAACCAAGTGTCCTTCAAATAGTCAATAACTCCAGGAACCCAACCGAACTTAGATTCAATCTGCTGTAAGTCTCTTAAATACACATCTTCTGACGTTGAATTTACCAAGGAATACCATGAACTATAAAACTTATCCCAATCATCCTTGGTTCCAAACTTTTTCTTGCAATTTGCCATCACATTTTTGCTAATGTGCCACCTACACAATAAATGTCTAGCAGTAGGAAAAACTGCAGAGATTGCATTCATGAGTGCTAGATCTCGGTCTGTGACAATCACACCAGGAAGACAATCATCGCTGAGTAACGACCTCAATCTAGTCAAAGCCCAAATGTAATTGTCTTCCTTCTCATAACTAATGTAAGCAAATGCAACTGAGAAAGTCATGTTTGTGGATGTGACCCCAACAATCTCAAAGAGTGGCAGACGGTACCTATTAGTCTTATACGTGCAATCCATGATCAATACATGTGGAAATGCACGTAAGAGATCAACACAACCAGGGTGGCTCCAAAACAAATCAGTCACAATATCATCACCACCAGAACATCTATGCCACTCAAAGTATTTGTGTTCAGATAACTTACTTAGCAAACACTGCATTTCAGTTTTTCCAGCCTTCTCTTTCACCCTATTGCGGTGTCTGACATTGTATATTGTTTTGATTGTTGTTGTATTCGAATAATCCCTTTCCTTCAAGATGGTCAGAATCTGCTTCGGTTTCACTAAACTCTTAGACATATCCACCAATAAAGAACTCTCTGTTTCAGATAATCTCCCCACAAATGAATGTCCTTCACCAGTAACTAAAACTCTATGGTTATGCACTCCACATACCACACTTAGCATCCATTCATCCTCATTACCAGTTTGCACACCCTTTAATGAGAAGGGGCATCCACATCTTTTTGTAGTAGAGTCCCTACCATCCTTAGGACGTTTTACTATACAACTATCAGCATCATACTTGGATGGCCTATGGTGACCACTTCGTTCGCAACCAAGGAACACTCTAGCTTTCTTCTTCCCCACCCCTGCTGTATTAGACCTCATAATGACAATGACTATGTTGTTCGTCCTTCCTTGTGCACGTCCCCAGCTAACCAATGCATCCCTCGAATGAAATATCTACACATATGTAATTTACATTATTCACATTTCAACTACATTTGCAAATATATTTCCNACTCTAGCTTTCTTCTTCCCCACCCCTGCTGTATTAGACCTCATAATGACAATGACTATGTTGTTCGTCCTTCCTTGTGCACGTGCCCAGCTAACCAATGCATCCCTCGAATGAAATATCTACACATATGTAATTTACATTATTCACATTTCAACTACATTTGCAACATATATTTCCCAAATAACAAATTCATACCTCGTTTGTTGTGAATTCATTACTATAGTCACGTGAGTATTCGGTCAAAACCTTGGCCTCGACCTCGACCTCGACCTCGGCCCCAATATAGTCCTCAACCTTGCTGTTTCGAGTAGAAGCACCACCATATTGCTCAAATTGTTCATCATCCTACACATAAAACATGAAAAAAATGTTAAAACAGTACGTTCGGTAGAAGGTTACCGAACGAAATGAACTGTTCGGTAGNTGTCTTCCGAACATATGTAAAATGTTCGGCATGTGTCTGTCGAAATTTATAAGTTCATTCGGCAAACAGTCACCGAGTGGATTTTTTAAAAATTTTTTTATAATTTTTTATAATTCAGAAACGTTCGGTACTGGTTCGCCGAATGAACCGCGAACAGAAAATGAAAAAACATGAAAAAAAAACCCAAAAAATTACGATCATACCTCGTCGGAAGGCGAATAAGGGACGAGTGAAGGCTCCATTCGATCATGAAAACTAATATTTATTTCTACAATCTTATTGCGTATATGTGACCAAGAGAGAAAACTTAGGGTTTAATGGAGGAAAAATGAAGAGATGAGGTTATGAGAGGAGGGGGTGTGCAATGAGAGTTTTAGGATGATTTTGGCTGAGGTTTAAGAGTGTTGGGTGGGGTGTGTAGGAGTGTTGGGATGGGTGTGTAAGGAGAGTTTTTTTTTTTTCAAATAATAAAGGTTGTCCTTTTTGGTCATTTCCATTTGTGTCAATTAAGTAATTTCACAAATTAGGTTGTTAGGGGTGTGCAAAGAGAAAATTAAGGGTGTGCAAATAGCAGCACTCGTTTGTTATGGGGATTGGGTCGTCCTACATTTGGGTTGGGCCATGATCGAACAATCCAATAGTGACTGGGTTGTCAATTATGGGTGAGGATGTGGATCCTGATTGAGATATGCTATATGCACACCCCAATTTTTCTCACATCACACTTTTTACTCACTACACACTGGGTGTTACTCTAAATTTCAAACAATTTTTCTCTAAACTGTTTTTGAAAAGACCTCACATATATAATTTTTTTTTTAAAGTAGAAAAAACAAAGAAAAAGGAGAAAAAAAGTTGAACCTAGATTGGATCCAGCAAGAACTAGCCTACACCCATGGCTGAGTTTGAAGTAGGGGTCGGCAATGGGCCGGGCCGGGTTCGCCCGGCCCAAATTTTTCGGGTTCGGGCCGGGCTCGGGCTTGAATGATAGAAGCCCAATAGGGCTTTCGGGCCGGGCCGAGCCGGGCTTGGGCTTTAATACACAAGGCCCGCCCAACGGGCTTTGGCTTGCGGGCTTGGAGGGCTGGGCCGGGCAAGGCCCAAACGGGCGGCCCAAATAGGTCCAAAGCATGTTTAGACACATATATATGTTCAAAAAAAATATAGCATTTTGGCTATATTGTGATTTGAACATGAGACCTTACATGACAAACTTCAACTCTCAACCAACTGAGCTGACCAGTTTATTTGTCAAGTTCATGAATCATAACATATTTAATAGTTATTTCGTTTGTTTACTTCAATAAATTATTAATATACTTATTAAGTTATTCTATAATACTATTATGTTAGTAATAGTGTAATATCATAAATAATAAACTTTTAAAATTATATACAACATTACAACTATAATAAAACATAAATGTACATATGTTTTATTATATATTTTATTACATATTTTTATAAACAAACGATGCAATTGTGTTGTCAACGATCTGAACCGTTCAAATTTTAGTTCCTCACTCAAAGATAATTCGTGCAAAAAATTAGCTTAATCGGAGATGTAAAAGTCACATAATGGTGGTCGAATTAATGAACGATCGTGGTTTTTCTAATGATGATCGAATGGGTAGATGAATGTCGATTTAGCCGATTTTTTGTACGGATGATCTTTGACTATGAACATAGAAAATGAACGGGTTAAATTGTTGAAATCACGTTGTGGCCTTCATAATTATGGAAACAACAAGGTTTCAACGGGAAAGTTATTAGAATTATACTCTTCAAGTGTATTTATATGTAGAAGTTCACATATCGATCGTGTTTTCAACGATCCGAACCGTTCAAGTTTTAGTTTCCCACTCAAAAAGAATTCTTGCAAAAAATTAGCTTAATCGGAGATGTAAAAGTGACGCAACGGTGGTCGAATTAATGAACGGTTGTGGTTTATCTAATGATAATCGAATGGGTAGATGAATTCCGATATGACAATTTTTTGTAAGAATGATATTTGAATATTAACATAAAAAATGAACGGCTAAGATTGTTAAAATCACGTTGTGGTCTTCACAATTATGGAAACGACAATGTTTCAACCGGAAAGTTATTAGAATTATATTCTTCAACTCTTCAAGTGTATTTATATGTTGAAGCTCACATCTCGATCGTGTTTCCAAGTTTCCAATGATCCGAACCGTTCATTTTTTAGTTTTTCACTCAAAGATCATCCCTGCAAAAAATTAGTTCAATCGGAAATGTAGAAATTAGATAATG
>QANW01004475.1:837354-931265 GCA_003254865.1 Dryas drummondii | reverse complement strand
GGTTAAACAGTGAGTGAAATTAGATAGTCTATTTCGTTGCTTTGTGTGCTTGTGTGCTTGTGTGTATTTGATTGCTAGGACTTGATTTGACTAGGACTTGGTAAGTCTAGGCTTGAATCTTGAGGATGGAATTGGTGAATGGATTATGCATTGAGGTTATAAGTTAGGATGTGAATGATTCGAGATTGAGGTTAATAGCTGACGTTTAGGCAATTGATTTGCCAGAATGAGGATTATTATTTATTAATGGATTTAAGATGTGAATTCGAGGATTTATGATTTATTTTGATGCTTGGATGATTGGTGATGAAATTATTGTGTGATTGAATATTTATGGGTTTTATTGTGGATTATTTTCAGCATGGAAATTGAAGGATTATATTGAGGAGTATTGTTTAAGTCATTTCACTCATACGAGCTCTAGTGAGCTTACCGGGTTATTTGTTTGAATGACCCGGTGTACCATGGATATGGTGCAGTGCGGTTAATGTTTTGCAGGTTAAGCAGGCTGAGGAGACAGTGAGGAGAAGTTGAGGCAGTGGGACCTACTATGTTTTGATTTAACTGATTTTATACAGTGATTTTTACATACATGTTTTTGGGCTCACACTCTGATTTATCAAATGTATTTATTTATTATGTTAAGTGCATGGCTCATTCTTTGAAAAGAGGTTTAAAGGACAAAGTTTCAGTGTATTTCTGGGCCTTAGGATCGGGGCGTTACAGATTGTGTTGCTTCTCTATATTGATGATATTGTCATCACCGGGTTTAATTCTTCTATGCTCGGTCAATTCATTCAATCTTTGGGCTGTGAGTTTGTTATTACAGATCTTGGTATTTTTAATAATTTTTTGGGGTTGGAGGTATCACATGTGTTGTATGGGTTTCATATCTCCCAAACCAAATATACTTTGGATATTTTGCTTTGGCATGATATGTTGCATTGTAAGCCGAGTGCAACGCCAGTGTCAACCAAGGCTAACCTTTCTGCTCATGTGGGTACCTTTTTCTTGGACGCCACCTCCTTTCGGTAGCTAGTGGGTAGCTTGCAATACCTTACTCTTTCCCGACTTGACATTGCATACATAGTTAATCATGTTGCTCAATACATGAGTAAACCGCGTGAACCTCATATGATTTTAGCAAAGCGCATCCTTCGGTATTTAAAGGGATCTCTTGGTTTTGGTATCTCTTTCACTAAATAACAAGCTCTCTATCACTCAAAACCCTTCTTGGATGATTGGGCTGGTTGCTCGGATTCTCGCCGCTCAACAACAAGTTACTTAATTTATATTGGTGATAATCTCATCTCTTAGTGCTCCAAAAAGTAACTCACTGTATCCCGCTCAAGTGCCGAGTCTGAATACCATTCATTATCACATGCTTGTGTTGATCAAGACCGTTTGGTTATCTTACATGCTTCATGAACTTACGTTTCCTATTGTGTTTCCCATCATCCTCTACTATGATAGCCTCAGTTCTGCTTATATGGCTACAAATCATGTCTTTCATGCACGCACAAGGCATATTGGGTTGGATTATCACTTTGTTCGTGAGTGGGTCACTTCTGACAGTCATCGGGTTCTCTTTGTTCCCTCTATTGATCAACCGACAGATCTTCTCACCAAAGCCCTCTTCAAGCAACGTCATCTGTTGCTTCAATCCAAACTTGTTCGTCAAGGACCGTCAAGTTTGTTGGGGGGGTGTTAGTTAGCAATTGTATATGGGCTTATTCTCTTGTATTACTTTTGCCCTAAGTCTATGGGCCTCCCGTGTACTTGTATATATATGTCACGCCTCAATTCTAAATAAAATTTAATATCTCGGAGTGAAGCATGACTTACGTCCTAATCGCAGATTAATAAAATTATTTCTATAATTAAGACGTGGAAAGAAAATAAAATAAAATAAAATAATTAAAGAAATTAAGTAAAGTAAAAAAAAAGACTTTATTTAGCAAACTACTGTTCCAAGAGTACCATACTAGATGTTCATCTTCTTATATATTACAATTTATTGATAAACAAACAAAACATAGTACTCCAGCAAATTCTCTAAATTTTCTTTGGATATTCCACATCATCGGTCATATTTCCGTCATCTGCAAGATCTATTAGGGTGTGAGCTTTTAAGGCTCAGTAGGGTATATAGATCCCTCATGACCAGTTATCACATTTAATCAATGTTTCAGTAAAAGAAAATAAAAACAGATAATGATGACAGTTATATGCAATGAAAATGTGGGTACTCATTTCTTAACCATTCCCGTTGACACATACCCAAGACAAATAGGTCTACACATCCCATATCGTGCATCCTTCCACTGTGGCCTCCAATGTCCCAAGTATGAGCCAACACTCGTCTGTCCCTTAGGTGTTGTTTTGCAAGTCCTACCCACTCCATCTGAGTGTTGCTTTTGTTTGTCCCGTTTGAGTTAGCCATATAAATGCAAGTAGTTAATTTGTTAATTTGTTAATTTTTAGCCTTACACTGTTAACCAAAATATTTGCTTGCATTCAGCGAAAAGTGAGTGAATATAACAAAAAGTATGCATGCAAGTGAACCTCCTCAATCTCTCAAGGACGATGTTCTAACCCATGTATTTTGAGCTGAATGACTAGGGTAGTTCGAGCACTCGGGTTAATTTGGAGCGACACCAACAAGATTCACTTTACAAGGGAGTAAGATTAAAGATCTTCAAACAAGGAGCAGCCATAAAGTTATTTTATTTTTTTGCTTTATCTAAAAGCAATGAACTCTATTACTCTAATTATAGAAATCCACTAGTATGAAAAGGTTAAACTTCATGCACAACCAAGGCCCTTACTTTTTTGTTGTGATGTGAGCTGTGGTTCAATTTTAATTAACACCAAATGATGAACAATATATATGATTACATGAGAGATGCATTCTTTTCTCGCTAATCATGACATAGAAGCATAAATTATTTGCATATGACATTTTATAAATTTTTTTTTTTTTAGGATCAAACTACTATAGAGGACACATTGGAGCATTATGAAGATACTCCACAAGTGTTGTATGTGTGTGTGCCTTTTTGGTGTGTAAAAGATTCAAATTGCTTTATGATTTGAAGAACAAGTAACAGTATTACTGTGATTTTAAATAAGCTCATTTAAAGAAATCCTTAAAGAAAGCTTCCTAGATATATATATATATATATCGAGTAATGATCACTCGCTCACCATAGAGCGAGGAATTCCCTGCTCTCCTAACCATCCAGCAACGAATTTCAATGATCGGAACTATACATATATTAAATTATGGGTAGAGACTATAAACATTAATAAAGGAGTCAAGTTTGAATAAACTTCCTGTTTCAGAAAATCCTTCAAAAACCACGTTAACTCTAAAACCTCTCGTTACTGTTTGAAATCCCCCAGTTTTAAAATCATTTCCAAACTTTAAGAGGGTTATGAAACTAATGAGAGTCAAAGTAAAGATAACTTAAAACACTTTTCTCAAAAGCCAATCATTTAATTTATCAAAATCATAGTAAAAATCGAAATCATTATAAAACTCGAAAAATATTTCTCACTTAAAATCCATACTCAAACTCTGAAAATACCAATTTCATTTTCCACCATGCTATATACCCTGAATAATCCTGGCCATACACACGCGTGGAGTAAATCCAACACGTGCAGGCAATATCCTGGCCATACACACGCGTGGAGTAAATCCAACACGTGCAGGCAATATCCTGGCCATACACACGTGTGAATAAATCAGCACGTGCAGACAATATCCTGGCCATACACACGCGTGGAGTAAATCCAACACGTGCAGGCAATATCCTAGCCATACACACGTGTGAGTAAATCAGCACGTGCAGGCAATCCTGGTCATACGCACGCAGAGCGGCCCCCAAAGGGCGAAGCATCCCGACACACGGCCCAAAACCTATATGTGCATCGTGATGGGTCCCAAAGACCTATTATATCTGAAACCTGGAGGGTACTGCAAAGGTGGTTTGAAAACCATTTTTAATATCTCAATGCCACGCAAAATAATTTCTTAAAAATGAAAAGTCTCAATGAGATTCTCACACCTTTTGCCATCAACTCAAGGCTTTCTCAAAACTTTGAAAATCAATTTCCAATAAATTCTTGTTTAAAACAAGTTTGAAATCGCATCTTTCTCTCGACTCTTAAAACCAACTTAATTCATCAACCTCATATGAAAATCATGTAATAAGACTTAAAATAAGAATATTAATCAAACTAACGGAAATGTAAACTTGAAAATCATAATCATTTATAACAAATTCAACCCCAAAATATTTTACTCAAACTATACTCAAATAAAACTCGGGATAAGCTAATAAATTCAACCATAAAATAAACAAAATATTTTAAAACAAAAGTCCACTCACAGTGAGAATCCTAGCTTCGATCCTCCGCCGAGACGTTTCGGGCCGCGGTCGTCTCGCCTATAAAATAGACAATCGACGAAATATAATTAATTCCAACACAAGACACTTAAACGTAGAGGAGTGCTCAACTTAACATCACACCGGACTCCCATTCTAGCTCGACAATTTCCAACTTCCACTCATATACCCAAAACTCCTACATAAACACTCCGGAAGCTCTCCGGCTCAGCCTAACCAAAAACGTCATAACCAAGATCAATAACTCACTCCACAATTGCCCACAATTAATCATTTATTCACGAATGACAGCGGGGGTTCGGACTCACTGCAGGAGCTGTCCCAAGTGGCTGCCCCAACTCCAATTCCAACCAATTTAATTTAATTCCAACCAAACCCATTAATTTTCTCAGTCCTAAACAACTATTGAGTTTCCTAGGGAAGAAATTTATCCTAGGCGACAACACAATAGCCCCCCAAATCCGAAAACCCAAGCTAACCCGAAATGGCATCAACCCCCAACTCCAACTTCCACAAATACTCAGAATTTCATAACCTTTTTAAATTCAAATCTTCAATTGGGGTTCAAACAGGTGAATATTGTCCAATAATTATCCAACAAAAATCCCTAAAACCAGTTTTCAAGAAAGCCCAAAATAGCCTTAAACCCCACAAATTCAATCTTCATCAATTTCTCAAAATCAGACAACCAATTCATGAAAGAATGAAAGTCCACTGAGAAGGGAAGAAAACCCACCTAAAATCAATTCGAACGGAGGCCAGAGGTGGCCGGAATCGCCAAAGGAAAGGGGCGGCAGTGGGCTGGCTTTCAATCGCGGTTCGTGTCGCAGTGGTGGCTGGCCGACGCAAGGAGGTGCTGGGATGTGTTGGCGCCGGGCGAGGAGTCGACTGGTGAGCTTGGGTCGTCGGGAAACTCGCCGGAGAAGATGGTCCGACCTGGTGGTGTTGCGCGCCGAGAAGGGGGAGAGAGAAAGAGAGACGCGAAGGAGAGAGAGAGCACGGGGAGAGAGAGAACTGGGCCAGTGGGGTTAGCTGGTCGCCGTGAAAATGGCCGGAGCTGGCTGCGCCGGTGAGAGAAGAGAGGGGGAGGTGAGTGAGCTCGGGGAGAAAGGGAGAAGTGAGTGTGCGGGAGGGAGAAGGAGAGAATAAAAAGGGAGAGAGAGAAGATTCTAGAGAGAGAGAGAAAGTTCTAAAAAAATCTGATTTTTAAAACCCAATTTTATAAATTTACAACATTGCCCCTCACTTTAAACGCCTATATCTTTCAAACCGTAACTCGGATCGAAGCGTACCGCGTGTCTACAAACTCGTGGACTCGAGACCTATCTAACGGACCCAAAGTCAAAATCAAAATCTCATTTATTTTAAAAGTCAACTTTTGGTCAAGCTTAAATTTAAAACAATAATAAAATAAAAATTTTAAATCCAAACCCTTTTTATTTTCCGAATAAATTTCAAAATCTTTAAAATACAATCCAACATATTTTATAAACCTCTTAAAAACATAGTTAAATAAAAATTTAAATTTCTAGTGAAAATTTAGGTCGGGTCGTTACATGTATTCTAGAAGTTTCACTATTGCTACATCAAGACACTTCTTACATTCTACATCATCAAGGTCACCTGTGCATTCAGCTGCCCCATAAACTAAATCATTAGTGTTAACACCAAGCTTTCGGCTCCCATAAGCAAACAAGTTTGGACTAATAGATGCTCTATAACATAATTGGGTTAACAACTCATTAACTTTTTTTTGAAACAAGGGATTAGTATCAACGAATTTATTATTCTTAAAAAAAATCCGTTAGTTGTGTAACTTATACCAAAAAAATCAAAATTCGAGTATTTTAAGAGGCAGTCATTGTACCAAATTATAGCTCCTTGATTGTAAGGGCATCGCTTACGTTGCTTCATGGGATACATATTTTGCAATATTTGCGGGAGATGGTCCTCCAACATTGTCCTAGCCCATATACAGATTCATGATTCTTTTCATATTCCACCTTGGAGCGTATTGCATATCCTTTAATATAAATATTTTTATTTAATTGTACGAGTAAATCATTCAAGTTAACCTCAAAACTCTCATTGGTTGGAAATTGTAGCTTACTAAAACATGTATGTTCCATATAAAGACCTTCAACCACATGTAGAAATATGAAGAAACATAAGAGACTTGGAGCTGAGATTAATAGTTTTGAGCAAAACATATTAATAATAGAATTGAACTTTAAGTGTATTAATTGATTATTGTCCGATCTTAAAATATAAGCATAAAACTAAAATGATGTATGAGTGTCTATGGTTATATGCATGTATATATAGTAGATTTAGTAGTAATAGTAGCTAGTATACATATGTTAAGAGCTGTGCTAAATATGTTGACATTTGCAGTTTATATGACTTAAGAGTCGTGCTAAATATTTTAATGAATATATGTTTAGCCAATTCGTACATGAAAAAGCCGTGCCTAGCTGTACATTTATAAGAAACTAAATTTTAAATTTCTTTTGACCAACTTCTTTCAAAAGCAACAACATTAATGCAGTAGGTTATCATCTTGATTACGTTTTTATAGGTTATTCTATTTATATATATTCAATTAATTTACAATAATAATTAGGGAAACATTATCCGCATACTCGAAAAGTCAATCATTATGCATTTCTTCTTTTTGTTTTATTTTATTCTATCAATTTAATTGTTAAAACTTACCCTTAGTTGCGTAGGAAAACTGCTCAAAAGCCCTTTGACTAGGGTCTTTCTATGCTTTAGGACAAAAATATATTGAAATGACAAAAAGGGGTAAAGGTGATATGTTCTTGCTAAGTAGTGGTCTTTGTCATGCTTTTGATAATGGATATAGTGAATATGCTGGAGGTGGAGTACTAGGAAGTTCTTCATTACAAGGTGTTTGTTGAGCTTAATTTATTTACATATTTATCCTCAAATTAATACATTTTTGTCAATATCTTTTAGCATTTTTAGTGTTTTAATTTACTTATCTAATTATTTATTAAGTTGTTAGATTTTATTAATTTCATGAATTTTATGAGGCTTAATTTAGTTAGTGTTTTATTTTTGTAGAATTTACTTATGAAAAGCCCAAAAAGAAAATAAAGAAGAACAAAACAAAAGTCCAAAAGAAGAAATGAAGCCCAGCCCAAACAAATGGAAGGCGAAGAGTCACTAAGCCAACATCACCTTTCCGCCTTTTTCTTTCTTCTCTTTGATTAATCTTCTCTCATCCTCTGATGGAGCGACACGTGGCGAAGATGGAATCAACCCAGCTGCACCATTTCTCTTCCACCTAGCAGCACAACTCCAGCATTCTTTCACACGCTTCCCCATGTGAGCCAAGCTAAGCCACCTCTCCAGCCGCAAGCCATCTTATTTCTCTCTCCCTCATGATTGCTTTCCAGCCGCCAGCCGCAAGCCAAGCTGCGCCGCCCCTTCTTCTGTGCCAAAGCAATCACGCGAATTGCTTGATTAATCAAGCATTCAACCAATCAGTAAGCACCACGTGGCCATCTTCCAGCAGCTTCCGGATTGCTTCAGCGCCTCTTTGTGTTGATTCTGATCTCAATAGCTGTCACCAGCACTCCCCCTTTTGATATTTTCTACCTTAATATTTGCCTATAAATAGGAACATTTAGCCCCATCTTCATATCTTTTCACCCTAGAATTTAATTTGTTGTCTTTTCTAGTATTCTCCTAATATTTCTCTCTCAAGCCATTTGACTATGATGTTTGAGAGAGAATATAATGTAATTTTTCTTGCATTTTATTTAATGAAATTTTAATCTTATGTCACTCTTCTCTATTCTCTTTTTTTTTTTTTTTTTTTATGCCTTTTATTTTATGTAATTCTTTATTTTATTGTTAACTTTAATATTATGTCTCTTTTCTTTCTTCTTCTAATCTTCTATTTACTTTATGTGTTTTATTTTATGTATTTATTTATTTTTATTATTCTTTATATTACATGCTCATTGATTTCTTTCTTTATTTTTATTTAAGATATAAGATCATGGGTGATCGCTAAACCTCCTTACCAAGGTAAGAGGGAAGCACCACTATAAAAATTATTAAATGAGGTCTTTATGTTAATTTTCCCCTTGTTTAAGATCTTACAAGCTTTAGATTTTGATATTAAAATGAGATAGAGATCCTCTTTCACCCATAATGTCATATATGATGGGTTGTTAGATCTTCTTTCCACATTTTAGCTTTATGGTTAATTGTTTTAAACACAAACTTTTTTAACTATAGTTGTTCTTTAGTTTTGGTTCACTTGAGTTGCTTAAAATTTGTACTTTCTAAGCAAAATCAAGATTTACCATATAAATCTTCAATTCTTGTGCTTAATTCATATTTATTTTTGCAAGAGGGCATCAAGTGACTCTTGGGTGCTCTCCCTTAAGGGGAAATTACTAAACATTTTATTTAATATGTTCATAAGTGGTGTGGAACCCTAACCTTGGTTCTTATACCGTTGTTTAGTTTCTAAAACAAAAAAGTTGTTATTTTCTTTTCTAGATTTAATATTTCAATTCTTGCACTTTTATTTACCTTATTCTCTTTTCATCTACTTTATTTGCTTTTTAATTTAATTGCATTTTATTTTAAGTTGTCTCACAAACCAACAAAATTTTCAAACTAGGTTAGCTTTAAATTAATTTAAGTTTAAGCTTAGTGTATCGTTTTTCATCACTTCTTGAGGTTCAACCTCGTTAATATACTACTCGATTCATATATTTGCAAGTAAATAAAATTTTACAACAAGTTTTTGACGCCGTTGTCGGGGAGTGTTTTGATACACTAGTTTAGGCTTTTTGTTAGTTTAAATCTTCTACTAATTTTCATTTATTTTGTTTTTCTAAAAAACGAAAAAACAAAAAAAAAATTGAATTTTCCTTTAATTAGTATTTTTTTTTAATTTCCTTGTTCTTTTTCCCACTTTTATAAGTGCCGAAAAAAAATAAAAAAAAAATATTTTTTTCTTTACACTTTCTTGCATCTCTTCTCTTGTAGGTGCCAAGAAAAGAAAGAAAGAAAAAATTTATATATTTATTGTTTACCATTTATAGTTTATTTTATATTTTAGTAATCTTCTTTATTTTGTGCTTGTGATAAATATAAATTATTGCTTTTATTTAGCCTATTTGTTGTTGTCTCTTTCTTTGTAGTTTCCATAACTAGTATATAACATCATCTTTTATTTTCTTTACCATTAGTTTTGTCTTCTTTGCCATCTATTTAAAGAAAAAAAAATTTATATATATAGTAGCATATTTATTTCTTTGTTGTCTTTAAGTTGTTGCATCTAGTTTCAATTGTAGAATTTCTCTTCTTGCTTTTATTTATTGTGAAAAAAAAATCAAATATTTTTGTCATTTAGTATAATTTGGTTAGATCTTATTTATAGTTGTGTTGTGCATCTTATCCATTGCAACATTAGATAAGGTAATTTTTATTTCCTGTTATTTCATTTCTTTTTTCCTTTTTCCACCTCTTGTTTATTTTTATTTTAGTTTTATTTCCCTTTCTCCTTTTATTATAGTTTTAGTATTTATTCTAGTATTTTTTTTTTTTTAGTATTTGCATTGGGGAGAAGTTTGCAAATGTGTGGTCATCAAGAAAAGGGAATTGCTAGCAAAAGTTTGGTTGCCTTCTCCTAGTGTGGTGTGACTAATGTCACCACACTAGTGGTATACTCTAAACTTTTTTTTTTTTTAAAAGTTTTCTTAAGTGGTGTTTGTCAATTATTTGTGCAATTTCAATTTCCATATATTGTTGTTTTGTTGGTTGTTGCATCTTCAATTAGCATTCTTGCATAATAAACTAGTAAGGGCATTCACCCCCAACAAGATAAGGATTGGATTTCATCACCAAGTCCTCACCCACCTAGGCTAACCATCTCTTGCATTTGTTAATCCCAAACTCAATTTAATTAAAATCATGTAAACATTGGCCAAAGGGTTCACGAAGCTCATAGGACCCTTTTGGAAGGAGTCAATTAGTGGATACTCCGGTGAGTGTTTTTGGAAGTACAATGTCTAGAAAGGTTCTTTAAGGTTGCAATCATCTTGATGCTTAAAGGGGACTGGTTTTTAATAGAGACCGTCTGTGACTCCTCCACCCCTTCCGGAACCGGCCTGGTTGTATTTTTGAGAACCTTATATCGGTACGCCACTAATTCGCTTTGAAAGGGAGGAGGAGATTGTCTAGTGCTTAATCAAGATTAGGATTGTCTAAAAGACACCTCCCAAGGCTAAATCAAAGATAATTAAATTGCTTGTTCAGATTAACTCTTTATTTTGTGATTTTGTTTAGTTGTGTTTGCTTTGTTTGTTAGTTTGTTCATATTTTCGTTTAAAAAATGGTAGTTAATTAATTAATTAAAAAATGAAATTCTTTTCTTAAAATCCGTCTAGTGTATGCTTGGTCTCCGTTCATTGAATCACGATTTAGCACCATTTAACCTTGAACTTGAGAGAACACTTAGACATTTAAAGAAAAGAATTGAACCGATAATTGAAATGGGTGAAAACATTGAAATTCTTCCGTTAAGAGAATATTTTGCTCCGGTCATCCTTGACACCCCTTCTTGCATAGTCTTGCCCCACACTACCGCAACTCATTTTGAGATTAAACCACACATCATTCAACTGTTGCCCTCCTACCATGGTTTGGATCGAGAGGACCCGTACACACATGTTAAAGAATTCATTGAAATTTGCTCAACCTCTAGATACCAAAATTTTCCCGATGAGTTCGTGCGTCCTCGTTTATTCCCATTTTCAGTCAAGGACAAAGCAAAAGCTTGGTTAAACTTCCAACCCCCCGGCTCCATCACTTCATGGGATCAACTTGTTAAAAAAATTGTCAAAATTTTTTCCAATGTCTAGGACTAACGCGCTTAGGAGAGACATTTTGGAGTTTAGACAAAAAGACGATGAGCAGTTTTATGAGAGTTGGGAGCGATTCAAGGATTTAATTTTGAGATGTCCTCACCATGGTTTTGAGACGTGGCGTTTGGTGCAATATTTTTACAACAGTTTAACTTAAAAAAATTGCAATATGGTAGAATCTATGAATGGGGGTGCGTTTTTAAATCTTAGGGAAGAGCAAGCCTATGATTTTTTTGAAAAATTGTCTGAAAATTCTCAACAATGGAATTTCTCCAACCCACATGATAGACAAGCCAAAGAACTAAAGCGTGAGAGGTTGTATGAAGTGAGAGGTGATGTAGACTTATGGTCTAAAATTGAGAGCATAACAAGAAAGGTAGAGGCCTTAACTTTGAGACAAACCATGAGTGCCGTTAATCATGTCCAAAGTGAGGTTTGTTCTCATTGTGCTAGCCCGATGCATAATGTTCAAGCGTGTCCTTCCTTGTATACTTTTTCCGAGAGTAATGTTGAGCATGCAAATGTACTTAACAATTTTAGGAAGCCGTTTGTGAACCAAGGTACCTTTTCCGAGACCTACAATCCCAATTGGAAGAATCATCCAAATTTTTCTTGGAGACAAGGCCAACCCCAAATACATTTAGGAGGAAATTCAATGCCAAACAATTCATTTCGTCCTCCTAATCTCTCATATTCCCATGTTTCCCATGTTCCTCATCCCACTTCTCAAAGTGTTGCCCCACAACAAAATCCATCATCACCTTTAGAGGACACACTCCAAAAGTTCATGCAATTGATCGGTCAAGCCTTTGTTGAGGTTAAAACTTCCTCCCACCAAAATACACAAGCCATTACAAAGCTAGAACATCAAATTGGTCAATTAGCTAACATTGTGGGGGAGAAAGAGGGGAAAATTTTCAAGTCAACCAATTTCTAATCCAAATGGTCAATTTCATGTTGATGCATCTAGTTCATCCAATACTCATGAGCATGTCAAGTCCATCACAACCCTTAGGTCGGGTAGGCAAATTGATAATAAGGTTCAAATGCCCAATTTGGAAAAAGAAAATGATGAAAATGAAAAAAATGAAACAAATGGAGTAAGTAGTTTAGAGCCTCATGTTGATCACATTGTCAAGTCAAAGGAAAAAAAGCCTTTAATTGTTGGTCATTCTCCACATTTTGTCCCCAAAGTCCAATTTCCTCATAGGTTGGCTAAGACAAAGAAAAATGCACAATTTAATGACATCCTAAAAGTTTTCAAGCAAGTCCATATCAATATCCCCTTCTTAGATGCCATCAAACAAGTGCCTTATTATGCCAAATTTTTGAAAGACCTTTGCACCATAAAAAGGAGAACCAATGTTCCAAAGCAAGCCTTTCTCATCGAACAAGTTAGTTCAATTATCGAGCATCGAATTCCGGTTAAATACAAGGATCCCGGTTGTCCTACCATTACATGCACGATAGGAACTCATCATATAAGAAGAGCATTGCTAGATTTAAGAGCAAACGTTAACCTTTTACCATACTCCGTTTATGTGCAACTTGACTTAGGAGAGATGAAACCAACCTTGGTAACTCTTTCTTTAGCGGATAGGTAGGTTAAAATTCTTAGGGGAATGGTGAAAGATGTTTTGGTCAAAGTAAATGAGTTTTATTTTCCCGTGGATTTCATTGTGCTTGACACCCAACCCGTGACCAATGCTTGTGATCAAATTCCAGTAATTTTAGGACGTCCATTCCTTGCCACCGCAAATGCCCAAATTAATTGTAGGAATGGAGTCATGAATTTGTCATTTGGGAACTTAACTATGGATCTTAATATTTTTAACATAAGTCACCAACCACATGAGGGTGAGGATAGTATTTGTGAGGTTAATTTAATCGAACAAATAGTGGTAGACTCTTTCCAAAGGGATAGTGTTGAGGACTCACTAGAAGCATGCTTAGCCCACTTTGGTTGTAACTTTGATTTTAATGAAGCCGTAGAAGAAGTAAATGCACTTTTGGACTCCACGCCTATCATGAACATCATCAATTGGAAACCAAGGGTAGAACCTCTTCATCTTTCCAAAAATCCTCACTTCCTTCCACTGTTGAGCCACCCAAGCTAGATCTCAAACCATTACTTGATAATCTCAAGTATGTGTTTTTAGGATCTTCCGATACCTTGCCTGTGATCATAGCCTCCGATTTAAATACTGAGCAAGAATGCAAGCTTGTGGAAATTTTGAGGGAACATAAGGAAGCCATAGGTTGGTCCATAACTGACATTAAAGACATTTTTCCATCCATTGGCATGCATAGGATCCACTTAGAGGATAACACTAAGACTTCCCGCGAGCCCCAAAGACGTTTAAATCCTGCCGTGAAGGAAGTAGTGTGGAGTAAGGTTTTGAAATTGTTAGATGTTGGTGTCATTTACCCCATTTCCGATAGTCATTGGGTGAGCGTGTCCAAGTTGTTCTAAAGAAGTCTGGCGTCACTGTTGTGGAAAATGATGACAATGAATTGATTCCAACACGAGTGCAAACCGGTTGGCGTGTGTGCATAGATTATAGGAAATTGAATACCGTCACTAGGAAAGATCACTTCCCTCTTCCTTTCATTGACCAAATGCTTGAGATGTTAGCCGGTTATGCCTATTATTGTTTCCTTGATGGTTATTCTGGATATAACCAAATCCCCATTGCACCCGAAAACCAAGGAAAGACCACCTTCACTTGCCCATTTGGTATTTTCGCTTACCATCGCATGTCCTTTGGGTTATGTAATGCACCTGCCACCTTTCAAAGGTGCATGATTTCTATTTCCTCCGACATGGTAGACCAGTTTCTTGAGGTTTTTATGGATGATTTTTCCATCTTTGGGTCTTCTTTTGATGAATGTTTGCACCATCTTTCATTGGTTTTAATTCGTTGTAAGGAGAAAAATCTTATTTTAAATTGGGAAAAATGTCACTTCATGGTCAAAAAGGGTATTGTTTTGGGGCATATCATTTCTTTTAAGGGAATTGAGGTTGATAAGGCTAAAGTTGATCTAATTTCTAATCTTCCACCTCCATGTACTGTTAAGAAAATTAGATCTTTCTTAGGACACGCCGGTTTTTATCGAGGATTCATAAAAAATTTTAGCAAAATTTCACGTCCCTTGTGCAATTTACTTGCCAAGGATTCCTCTTTTGTCTTTAATGATGATTGTATTCGTGCCTTTGATAAACTTAAATCTTTGTTGACCTCCGCTCCCATCATTCGACCCCCCGTGTGGAGTGAACCCTTTGAGATTATGTGTGATGCATCCGATTACGCCATAGGTGCCGTTTTGGGACAACGAGTTGGTAGGTTGCCCCAGGTCATTTGCTATGCAAGCAAGACCCTCACTGATGCCTAACTTAACTATTCCACCACTGAAAAAGAACTTTTGGCGGTTGTCTTTGTGTTAGACAAGTTTAGGTCTTACTTTTTAGGCACAAAGGTTATTGTTTATTCTGATCATGCGGCTTTAAAATATCTTTAGTCTAAAAAAGATGCTAAACCCCGCTTAATCCGTTGGATCCTCTTGCTTCAAGAATTTGACATTGAAATCCATGACAAAAAAGGGTCCGAAAATGTGGTTGCCAATCATCTTTCTAGATTGATAGTTGAGTCATGTAAGGAGTCCATTCCCATCACTGAGACATTTCCTGATGAGCAACTTATGCTTATTTCCCAAACACCATGGTATGCAAATATTGTGAATTTCCTTGTCACTAATGATATGCCTTCCCATTGGACCAAGCAAGATAGATGTAAGTTTCTAGCTAGGGTCAAGCATTATTTTTGGGATGATACTTACTTGTACAAATATTACCCTGATCAAATCATTAGGAGATATGTCCCAAATATTGAGCAATCCAATATCATTTCTTTTTGTCATGACCATGCTTGTGGAGGCCACTTTAGTGCTAAGAAAACCGCCACCAAGATCCTTCAATGTGGTTTCTATTGGCCTTCCCTTTTCCATGATGCCCATGTGTATTATCAATCTTGTGAGAGATGCCAAATGTTAGGGAGTCTCACTAGGAGAAACATGATGCCTTTGACCCCAATCCTTGTTGTCGAAATCTTTGATGTTTGAGGCATTGATTTTATGGGACCTTTTCCTAATTCTTTTGGCAATTTGTACATACTTGTGGGTGTGAATTATGTGTCCAAGTGGGTAGAGGCAATTGCATGTAAAACCAATGACCATAGGGTAGTGCTTCGTTTCTTGAAGGAAAACATTTTCACTCATTTGGGACCCCACGTGCTATCATTAGTGATGGTGGGAAACATTTTTGTAATAAGCCATTTGAACATTTAATGAAAAATTATGGCGCCACCCATCGAGTTGACACCCCTTACCATCCCCAAACGAGTGGTCAAGTTGAGATTTCTAATAGGGAGATTAAGCATATCTTGGAGAAAACAGTTAACCCATCTCAAAAAGATTGGTCTTTGCGACTCATTAATCGATGCATTGTGGGCTTACCAAACCACTTTTAAAACCCCTATTGGAATGTCTCCTTATCGCTTAGTTTTTGGGAAAACATGTCATCTCCCTGTTGAATTGGAACATAGAGCATTTTGGGCCATAAAACAATTTAATTTTGCTCTAGACAAAGCAGGAACCCATAGGAAGCTCCAGTTAAATGAGCTTAAGGAACTAAGGAATGATGCATATGATTGTGCTAAAACTTACAAGGACCGTATGAAGGTGTTCCATGATAAACACATTTTAAGGAAAACTTTTTGACCTAATCAAAAAGTCTTTTGTATAATTCTCGTTTGCATCTTTTTCCTGGTAAATTGAAGTATCGTTGGATTGGTCATTTCTTTGTTTGCACTATTTTTCCTCATGGGGCAGTTGAAATTGAAAATCCTAAAAATGGTGATATTTTTAAAGTCAATGGTCAAAGATTGAAACCATTTCTTGAGTTCCAAAATGATGAGATTGAGGAAGTCTTACTTTGTGATCCTATTTATCATGATTGATGTGCTTTGTTTAGTTCCTTAATTTATGATTTTTCTTTTATTTTCCTTTGTTTTTCTTTCTTTTTATGCATATATTCTTTTCATATCTTTGAGAATTACCATTCATTATTTGTTGAGCGTCATTGTTGGTAATTTCAAAGAAATGAGAGTATCCTCTTTCAGGTAATTTCTTTTCACCATTTTCTTTCTTATTTCTTGTCATTGTCATGTTTTTCCTTTCCAATCATTGAGGACAATGTTTGATTTAGGTTTGGGGGTAGAGTTTTGAAATTTTACTTGAATTTTCTAGTACTTTCCTAGTTAAAAATAAATAAAAAATTTAGTTTTGTTTTTGTGTTGATTGCTTCACCATGATGAGATTGATTTTCTTGCATTCAATGCTTAGCTTTAGGAAATACATGATTCTCTACTTTAATATTTTGGCATGCAAAATAAGAATATCTCTCACTAGATTTCCTATTATTTTTATGATATAATCATTTTTCAATTCTTGAACTTGGAATATTTTTACACTTAAGCTAATAATTGCATTTTGAAATTGAAGAGTGAAATTTGAATTGAATTACCTAAGGAAAAATAGTGGAGACTTGACCCTAGTGAGCTTAGAGCCATTCTATTTTTGTGAGTGTTATACATTTATCTCTAAATTTTTCTTGAGTCCACATTTTGTCATTGATGAGCTCATTATTCTTTCTTGTTTGGTCAATTACTTGAAAATGACATTGAATTTTTAATCTTTAAGCTTCTTTAGTTCAATTGAAGCATCATAACCATACTTGACTTTGGAAATGATTTTAGGCCATTTTTGTTTTAGTTGAGCCTTTCTTGTTATCCTTTGTCATTAAATAAAACTTTACCACTAGTACCCCTTTTGAGCCTTAGTTTTAGTCTTTTTCGTTTTTTAAACACTATCACCTTCTTTTCTGAGAATTGTTAGAAAAAGTTAAAAAAAAAAAATAGAAAAAAAAAAAAGCATAATGTTATTAGTATCTCTCTTTATGTTATTATTCTCTTCAATAAAAAAAATGAGAGAAAAAGAAATGCCTAAGCATCATTTTATTTTCAAAATAAACTTTCTCAAAAGTGTCTTACATTTTTCACCTTAGCCTTACATTACAAGCCAATAAAAGTCCTATTTGATTTTAGGAAGAGTTTGGTTAGAATGTGGAGAGAGAATGAGTAGGAATTAAAGTGCTTAATTCAATATTTTTCATGTATTTGATTCCCTTTCATGAGATCTTTTATTTTCTCTATAAATCCGTTCTTCATGATTTTTATATGTGAGTTATCTTTGAAAATTGTTCACATTTACTCATACTCACATATAACTTGAGAAAAAATAATTAAATCATCTTCATGTGCTTAATTTAAGAGTGATTTATCTTGTGAGAATTGGAGTCAAATCATATTTTCCAAAGGTGATTTAATTTTATTTTACTTAGAGGTTAAAATTTGCATTCTTGATTGGCTTTATGCACTTACATTTTGAGTTTATAATCTTTAAAGATGATTTTACCACTTTGAATAATATTTAATCTTTTGTTCATATTCTTAAGTGCATGTTTAAGTGTTAAGGTAGTTAAATTTTGTTTCCAAAGTTTATGCATTTGAGTAATAGAATTTCTCTAAGAAAAATTGAATGAATCAATTTCTTTTTATTATAGTTTTGCTTGAGGACTAGCAAAATATAGGTTTGAGGGTATTTATTTGTTGAGCTTAATTTATTTACATATTTTATCCTCAAATTCATACATTTTTATCAATGTTTTTTTAGCATTTTTAGTGTTTTAATTTACTTATCTAATTATTTATTAAGTTGTTAGATTTTATTAATTTCATGAATTTTATGAGGCTTAATTTAGTTAGTGTTTTATTTTTGTAGGATTTAATTATGAAAAGCCCAAAAAGAAAATAAAGAAGAACAAAACAAAAGCCCAAAAGAAGAAATGAAGCCCAGCCCAAACAAATGGAAGGCGAAGAATCACTAAGCAAACATCACCTTTCCGCCTTTTTCTTTCTTCTCTTTGATTAATCTTCTCTCATCCTCTGATGGAATCAACCCAGCTGCACCATTTCTCTTCCACCCAGCAGCACAACTCCAGCATTCTTTCGCACGCTTCCCCATGTGAGTCAAACTAAGCCACCACTCCAGTCGCAAGCCATCTTCTTTCTCTCTCCCTCATGATTGCTTTCCAGCAGCCAGCCCCGACCCGTCGCCACCCCTTCCCATCCAACCCCAACCCCAATCCAGCGTGCACAGAGAAGAGAGGGAGGTCAAACTTTATATCCGAATCCAGATCAGACTCCCTCATTTCAAGCCCCAATTTCCACAACCTAGACCTTTGTTTTTTCTGAAACAAAACCTAAACCCATAAACCCACCATCCACAAAACTAGTAATAGAGAGATAGAGAGTGAGAGAGAGAGAGAGAGAGAGAGAGAGATACAGACAGAGAAATAGAGAAAGAACGAAGAGAGAGTCATCGTCAGAGGTGGGTCAGGGCTGGGTGGCGAGGGGGCTGCGATATCCATCTCATCTTTTTTTTTTTTTTAGTTTCAAATTTTAACCCTTTTAATTCTTTTTGTTTTTGTTGTCAATTTAATCTTTTTTGAATTTTATTTCAATTTTAATTTTTTATGTTTTCAGTTTTAATATTTTTTGTTTTGAGGATTAATATTTTCAATTTTAATGTTATTTAATTTTAAACTTGTTTAGTTTTAATCTTTTGTAATTCTAAAAAAATTAGTTTTAAATATTTTGACTTATTTTAGTATTAATCTTTTTAATTTTTGAGTTTTACTATTTATTAAATTAGAAATTGAATTAAAATGTTATTTAATATGAAATGACCAAATTATCCTTCATTTGGACGGAAAATGTAATGGAGTTGACGGATTATCACACAATAACAGAAATCCTAAATATATGTTCTACATTAACACAAACCCAAACGCGTGTCCTGAACTAAGATTGACCTCAAAGTATGTGTCCTTTTTGAAAAATTGTCCCTATTAGAAATGAGCATGACCGTAATTAATTCAGGGAAAATTTTAGCAAAATTACGTGACATTAACACTATTTCACAGTTGAGGATGCCACTTTCAATTTGTTCCAATTGAGGACTCTACTTTCACTTACAGTTCAATCAAGGATTTTCTGTGACTTTTGTCTTAACTGCCGTTTAAAAATCATCACGTGGCATGCATGTGCGTGAACTAGAAGAGCATTTTCGACTTCTCCACCACCATTAACCACTACAAGAATATTGTCAATAGATATCACTCATTTTATATCAGATTTGAATATGACTGATATTGTAAAAATTATAATATCAGATAATTTTTTAGCTGATTTCTAAACTCTATTGGATATCACATGATTTTTTTCAACTGATATATAATATTTTCATTTTTCTAAGAACTTATAAAGACATCAGTATAAATTATTAACTGATATCTTANATGCCATCAAACAAGTGCCTTATTATGCCAAATTTTTGAAAGACCTTTGCACCATAAAAAGGAGAACCAATGTTCCAAAGCAAGCCTTTCTCATCGAACAAGTTAGTTCAATTATCGAGCATCGAATTCCGGTTAAATACAAGGATCCCGGTTGTCCTACCATTACATGCACGATAGGAACTCATCATATAAGAAGAGCATTGCTAGATTTAAGAGCAAACGTTAACCTTTTACCATACTCCGTTTATGTGCAACTTGACTTAGGAGAGATGAAACCAACCTTGGTAACTCTTTCTTTAGCGGATAGGTAGGTTAAAATTCTTAGGGGAATGGTGAAAGATGTTTTGGTCAAAGTAAATGAGTTTTATTTTCCCGTGGATTTCATTGTGCTTGACACCCAACCCGTGACCAATGCTTGTGATCAAATTCCAGTAATTTTAGGACGTCCATTCCTTGCCACCGCAAATGCCCAAATTAATTGTAGGAATGGAGTCATGAATTTGTCATTTGGGAACTTAACTATGGATCTTAATATTTTTAACATAAGTCACCAACCACATGAGGGTGAGGATAGTATTTGTGAGGTTAATTTAATCGAACAAATAGTGGTAGACTCTTTCCAAAGGGATAGTGTTGAGGACTCACTAGAAGCATGCTTAGCCCACTTTGGTTGTAACTTTGATTTTAATGAAGCCGTAGAAGAAGTAAATGCACTTTTGGACTCCACGCCTATCATGAACATCATCAATTGGAAACCAAGGGTAGAACCTCTTCATCTTTCCAAAAATCCTCACTTCCTTCCACTGTTGAGCCACCCAAGCTAGATCTCAAACCATTACTTGATAATCTCAAGTATGTGTTTTTAGGATCTTCCGATACCTTGCCTGTGATCATAGCCTCCGATTTAAATACTGAGCAAGAATGCAAGCTTGTGGAAATTTTGAGGGAACATAAGGAAGCCATAGGTTGGTCCATAACTGACATTAAAGACATTTTTCCATCCATTGGCATGCATAGGATCCACTTAGAGGATAACACTAAGACTTCCCGCGAGCCCCAAAGACGTTTAAATCCTGCCGTGAAGGAAGTAGTGTGGAGTAAGGTTTTGAAATTGTTAGATGTTGGTGTCATTTACCCCATTTCCGATAGTCATTGGGTGAGCGTGTCCAAGTTGTTCTAAAGAAGTCTGGCGTCACTGTTGTGGAAAATGATGACAATGAATTGATTCCAACACGAGTGCAAACCGGTTGGCGTGTGTGCATAGATTATAGGAAATTGAATACCGTCACTAGGAAAGATCACTTCCCTCTTCCTTTCATTGACCAAATGCTTGAGATGTTAGCCGGTTATGCCTATTATTGTTTCCTTGATGGTTATTCTGGATATAACCAAATCCCCATTGCACCCGAAAACCAAGGAAAGACCACCTTCACTTGCCCATTTGGTATTTTCGCTTACCATCGCATGTCCTTTGGGTTATGTAATGCACCTGCCACCTTTCAAAGGTGCATGATTTCTATTTCCTCCGACATGGTAGACCAGTTTCTTGAGGTTTTTATGGATGATTTTTCCATCTTTGGGTCTTCTTTTGATGAATGTTTGCACCATCTTTCATTGGTTTTAATTCGTTGTAAGGAGAAAAATCTTATTTTAAATTGGGAAAAATGTCACTTCATGGTCAAAAAGGGTATTGTTTTGGGGCATATCATTTCTTTTAAGGGAATTGAGGTTGATAAGGCTAAAGTTGATCTAATTTCTAATCTTCCACCTCCATGTACTGTTAAGAAAATTAGATCTTTCTTAGGACACGCCGGTTTTTATCGAGGATTCATAAAAAATTTTAGCAAAATTTCACGTCCCTTGTGCAATTTACTTGCCAAGGATTCCTCTTTTGTCTTTAATGATGATTGTATTCGTGCCTTTGATAAACTTAAATCTTTGTTGACCTCCGCTCCCATCATTCGACCCCCCGTGTGGAGTGAACCCTTTGAGATTATGTGTGATGCATCCGATTACGCCATAGGTGCCGTTTTGGGACAACGAGTTGGTAGGTTGCCCCAGGTCATTTGCTATGCAAGCAAGACCCTCACTGATGCCTAACTTAACTATTCCACCACTGAAAAAGAACTTTTGGCGGTTGTCTTTGTGTTAGACAAGTTTAGGTCTTACTTTTTAGGCACAAAGGTTATTGTTTATTCTGATCATGCGGCTTTAAAATATCTTTAGTCTAAAAAAGATGCTAAACCCCGCTTAATCCGTTGGATCCTCTTGCTTCAAGAATTTGACATTGAAATCCATGACAAAAAAGGGTCCGAAAATGTGGTTGCCAATCATCTTTCTAGATTGATAGTTGAGTCATGTAAGGAGTCCATTCCCATCACTGAGACATTTCCTGATGAGCAACTTATGCTTATTTCCCAAACACCATGGTATGCAAATATTGTGAATTTCCTTGTCACTAATGATATGCCTTCCCATTGGACCAAGCAAGATAGATGTAAGTTTCTAGCTAGGGTCAAGCATTATTTTTGGGATGATACTTACTTGTACAAATATTACCCTGATCAAATCATTAGGAGATATGTCCCAAATATTGAGCAATCCAATATCATTTCTTTTTGTCATGACCATGCTTGTGGAGGCCACTTTAGTGCTAAGAAAACCGCCACCAAGATCCTTCAATGTGGTTTCTATTGGCCTTCCCTTTTCCATGATGCCCATGTGTATTATCAATCTTGTGAGAGATGCCAAATGTTAGGGAGTCTCACTAGGAGAAACATGATGCCTTTGACCCCAATCCTTGTTGTCGAAATCTTTGATGTTTGAGGCATTGATTTTATGGGACCTTTTCCTAATTCTTTTGGCAATTTGTACATACTTGTGGGTGTGAATTATGTGTCCAAGTGGGTAGAGGCAATTGCATGTAAAACCAATGACCATAGGGTAGTGCTTCGTTTCTTGAAGGAAAACATTTTCACTCATTTGGGACCCCACGTGCTATCATTAGTGATGGTGGGAAACATTTTTGTAATAAGCCATTTGAACATTTAATGAAAAATTATGGCGCCACCCATCGAGTTGACACCCCTTACCATCCCCAAACGAGTGGTCAAGTTGAGATTTCTAATAGGGAGATTAAGCATATCTTGGAGAAAACAGTTAACCCATCTCAAAAAGATTGGTCTTTGCGACTCATTAATCGATGCATTGTGGGCTTACCAAACCACTTTTAAAACCCCTATTGGAATGTCTCCTTATCGCTTAGTTTTTGGGAAAACATGTCATCTCCCTGTTGAATTGGAACATAGAGCATTTTGGGCCATAAAACAATTTAATTTTGCTCTAGACAAAGCAGGAACCCATAGGAAGCTCCAGTTAAATGAGCTTAAGGAACTAAGGAATGATGCATATGATTGTGCTAAAACTTACAAGGACCGTATGAAGGTGTTCCATGATAAACACATTTTAAGGAAAACTTTTTGACCTAATCAAAAAGTCTTTTGTATAATTCTCGTTTGCATCTTTTTCCTGGTAAATTGAAGTATCGTTGGATTGGTCATTTCTTTGTTTGCACTATTTTTCCTCATGGGGCAGTTGAAATTGAAAATCCTAAAAATGGTGATATTTTTAAAGTCAATGGTCAAAGATTGAAACCATTTCTTGAGTTCCAAAATGATGAGATTGAGGAAGTCTTACTTTGTGATCCTATTTATCATGATTGATGTGCTTTGTTTAGTTCCTTAATTTATGATTTTTCTTTTATTTTCCTTTGTTTTTCTTTCTTTTTATGCATATATTCTTTTCATATCTTTGAGAATTACCATTCATTATTTGTTGAGCGTCATTGTTGGTAATTTCAAAGAAATGAGAGTATCCTCTTTCAGGTAATTTCTTTTCACCATTTTCTTTCTTATTTCTTGTCATTGTCATGTTTTTCCTTTCCAATCATTGAGGACAATGTTTGATTTAGGTTTGGGGGTAGAGTTTTGAAATTTTACTTGAATTTTCTAGTACTTTCCTAGTTAAAAATAAATAAAAAATTTAGTTTTGTTTTTGTGTTGATTGCTTCACCATGATGAGATTGATTTTCTTGCATTCAATGCTTAGCTTTAGGAAATACATGATTCTCTACTTTAATATTTTGGCATGCAAAATAAGAATATCTCTCACTAGATTTCCTATTATTTTTATGATATAATCATTTTTCAATTCTTGAACTTGGAATATTTTTACACTTAAGCTAATAATTGCATTTTGAAATTGAAGAGTGAAATTTGAATTGAATTACCTAAGGAAAAATAGTGGAGACTTGACCCTAGTGAGCTTAGAGCCATTCTATTTTTGTGAGTGTTATACATTTATCTCTAAATTTTTCTTGAGTCCACATTTTGTCATTGATGAGCTCATTATTCTTTCTTGTTTGGTCAATTACTTGAAAATGACATTGAATTTTTAATCTTTAAGCTTCTTTAGTTCAATTGAAGCATCATAACCATACTTGACTTTGGAAATGATTTTAGGCCATTTTTGTTTTAGTTGAGCCTTTCTTGTTATCCTTTGTCATTAAATAAAACTTTACCACTAGTACCCCTTTTGAGCCTTAGTTTTAGTCTTTTTCGTTTTTTAAACACTATCACCTTCTTTTCTGAGAATTGTTAGAAAAAGTTAAAAAAAAAAAATAGAAAAAAAAAAAAGCATAATGTTATTAGTATCTCTCTTTATGTTATTATTCTCTTCAATAAAAAAAATGAGAGAAAAAGAAATGCCTAAGCATCATTTTATTTTCAAAATAAACTTTCTCAAAAGTGTCTTACATTTTTCACCTTAGCCTTACATTACAAGCCAATAAAAGTCCTATTTGATTTTAGGAAGAGTTTGGTTAGAATGTGGAGAGAGAATGAGTAGGAATTAAAGTGCTTAATTCAATATTTTTCATGTATTTGATTCCCTTTCATGAGATCTTTTATTTTCTCTATAAATCCGTTCTTCATGATTTTTATATGTGAGTTATCTTTGAAAATTGTTCACATTTACTCATACTCACATATAACTTGAGAAAAAATAATTAAATCATCTTCATGTGCTTAATTTAAGAGTGATTTATCTTGTGAGAATTGGAGTCAAATCATATTTTCCAAAGGTGATTTAATTTTATTTTACTTAGAGGTTAAAATTTGCATTCTTGATTGGCTTTATGCACTTACATTTTGAGTTTATAATCTTTAAAGATGATTTTACCACTTTGAATAATATTTAATCTTTTGTTCATATTCTTAAGTGCATGTTTAAGTGTTAAGGTAGTTAAATTTTGTTTCCAAAGTTTATGCATTTGAGTAATAGAATTTCTCTAAGAAAAATTGAATGAATCAATTTCTTTTTATTATAGTTTTGCTTGAGGACTAGCAAAATATAGGTTTGAGGGTATTTATTTGTTGAGCTTAATTTATTTACATATTTTATCCTCAAATTCATACATTTTTATCAATGTTTTTTTAGCATTTTTAGTGTTTTAATTTACTTATCTAATTATTTATTAAGTTGTTAGATTTTATTAATTTCATGAATTTTATGAGGCTTAATTTAGTTAGTGTTTTATTTTTGTAGGATTTAATTATGAAAAGCCCAAAAAGAAAATAAAGAAGAACAAAACAAAAGCCCAAAAGAAGAAATGAAGCCCAGCCCAAACAAATGGAAGGCGAAGAATCACTAAGCAAACATCACCTTTCCGCCTTTTTCTTTCTTCTCTTTGATTAATCTTCTCTCATCCTCTGATGGAATCAACCCAGCTGCACCATTTCTCTTCCACCCAGCAGCACAACTCCAGCATTCTTTCGCACGCTTCCCCATGTGAGTCAAACTAAGCCACCACTCCAGTCGCAAGCCATCTTCTTTCTCTCTCCCTCATGATTGCTTTCCAGCAGCCAGCCCCGACCCGTCGCCACCCCTTCCCATCCAACCCCAACCCCAATCCAGCGTGCACAGAGAAGAGAGGGAGGTCAAACTTTATATCCGAATCCAGATCAGACTCCCTCATTTCAAGCCCCAATTTCCACAACCTAGACCTTTGTTTTTTCTGAAACAAAACCTAAACCCATAAACCCACCATCCACAAAACTAGTAATAGAGAGATAGAGAGTGAGAGAGAGAGAGAGAGAGAGAGAGAGATACAGACAGAGAAATAGAGAAAGAACGAAGAGAGAGTCATCGTCAGAGGTGGGTCAGGGCTGGGTGGCGAGGGGGCTGCGATATCCATCTCATCTTTTTTTTTTTTTTAGTTTCAAATTTTAACCCTTTTAATTCTTTTTGTTTTTGTTGTCAATTTAATCTTTTTTGAATTTTATTTCAATTTTAATTTTTTATGTTTTCAGTTTTAATATTTTTTGTTTTGAGGATTAATATTTTCAATTTTAATGTTATTTAATTTTAAACTTGTTTAGTTTTAATCTTTTGTAATTCTAAAAAAATTAGTTTTAAATATTTTGACTTATTTTAGTATTAATCTTTTTAATTTTTGAGTTTTACTATTTATTAAATTAGAAATTGAATTAAAATGTTATTTAATATGAAATGACCAAATTATCCTTCATTTGGACGGAAAATGTAATGGAGTTGACGGATTATCACACAATAACAGAAATCCTAAATATATGTTCTACATTAACACAAACCCAAACGCGTGTCCTGAACTAAGATTGACCTCAAAGTATGTGTCCTTTTTGAAAAATTGTCCCTATTAGAAATGAGCATGACCGTAATTAATTCAGGGAAAATTTTAGCAAAATTACGTGACATTAACACTATTTCACAGTTGAGGATGCCACTTTCAATTTGTTCCAATTGAGGACTCTACTTTCACTTACAGTTCAATCAAGGATTTTCTGTGACTTTTGTCTTAACTGCCGTTTAAAAATCATCACGTGGCATGCATGTGCGTGAACTAGAAGAGCATTTTCGACTTCTCCACCACCATTAACCACTACAAGAATATTGTCAATAGATATCACTCATTTTATATCAGATTTGAATATGACTGATATTGTAAAAATTATAATATCAGATAATTTTTTAGCTGATTTCTAAACTCTATTGGATATCACATGATTTTTTTCAACTGATATATAATATTTTCATTTTTCTAAGAACTTATAAAGACATCAGTATAAATTATTAACTGATATCTTAACACAACACTTATAATTTTTTATCCTAATACTCAAACTTACTGATATGAAATGTATTTTTTCTAACTTAAATTTTTTTTGTCCTACTCCCAAGTCCCAACACTAACACTTAGACATATACAGATATACTAAAAATTAAAAACGTCTATCTTAGCTCACTTCTCTGTCTCTCTCTCTGTCTCTCTCTCTCTCTCTCTCTGTCGCCGTTGCCTCCTCCTCCTCCCCCTTCTCCCTCTAGTCTCCGTCTCCTCCAACACCCAGCCAAGGACCCGATTCGAACCCTAAACGTGTCAAACCCATTTCCAGCGATCCATCGTTTCTGGTGGCAACAAGGTCTCGCGCCAGGTTCAACCTTCTCTCCTCGGTGCGCTGAACCTCCCAACCTACTCTTCAATCTCTCATATCTACTCCCTCTGATCCGTCGTTCACCAAGGTCTTTGGGGTTTTACATAAAGTTTGGATTTTCATTACATTTTTCTCCAGCAATTGAGCGACCCACTGCCCTACCATCGGAGCCACCACCATTTTTGGTGATAATTTTATTTCTCAGTTTTTTTATTTATTGATAGTTTTTATTTTAGTTTTTTGTGTAGTTTTGGGTAAGTATGTTGGTATAATTTTTTGGGGTTAGGGTTTGGATTTCAGAGTCTTAAACAGAGAGATTCAATTTGGTTTGATTGTTTGATTTGGCCCATGTACCGAGATCTTCATCGAGTCATCGATCCTCAGCCTCCACCTCTTTGAGTTCAAGCCCAGACCCACCACACCTCTCTTGTCTCATTGGGTAAACGCTTTTGAGAAGTTCTTTTATCAAGTCTTTAATTTGTTATTGATCAATTTTTTTTATTGATTAAGTTTTCAATTTGTTAGGTTTAGTTGAGGTCTACCCCTATTTGTTCATTCAATGAACCCAATGGATCGATTGTTCATTACAAAATTAGGTGTAACTATGTAAGAAGTGATTCATTTGTGTGATAGTGTTAAGCAGATAAGAATGTCCAATGCTTTTTTTTTTCTTTCCTAACGATTGGCTTGCTATTTACTTTGCCCAGGTTCAAATTATTTTACTCTTGAAATTTTTCTCTGCTTTTAGCTTTACCTATTAAGAAAATGTTCTACTTATTCATGTTCTACATCTTTTTGCACTTAAAAGGGACTGTTCGTACCTCTTGAAATTTGGAGATTAGCAAAATAATATGGTATGAGAGCCTTTTTACATGTGGTGAGTTATTACAAGTTATAATATGAATAGTCTTCAACTTAATTGTTTTAATTTATTAATTTTCTGTTTAAATATGGTGGCATGAGATGTAACAAATATAATTTTAGATCCAATGTTTATATTTGTTTTTCGGCGAGGTGTCAATTGCACAAGTTCTATCTCTGTAAGTTTAATTTAACTGCTGCTCCAATAATTCGGCTTGTTATTTGTCCTCTCTTGTGTGATTTTCTGTAATGCTCTACATTGTGTGGCAGCATGCCTCATTTTGTTAAAATTGTCATTGTAAGTGCTTAATATCGATCATACTCTTGTGGAGATTAATGGCTCAGGTTGATCTCAAACATCTCCAATTTGGTCGATTTCTAAAAAATGGTGAGACGTTATGAGGCAATGGTGACTCTTGCAGTTATATACAATCTAGACTTCACTTTTGTTTTGAGGATCAATACTCTTTTAGCCTTACTTTTAGTGAGCAGCTACATTTGGAAAGCTTAAAAAAGGTGAAATTACTGTAAACATTATCTAGGAGACCCAAAGAGTGAAGATACCAGCTAATCAGTAGTCGCCATAGGACATGTGAGTAAACTCTGATGAAGTATTTGATAACATGATTGAAATAGCAAGTTCTTTCTAAGTATTTCTAAATAATTTGATTTTTAAAAGATATATAGCATGGATAGCATTGTGTAGTTGATACCCCATTACTCCTTTCTTCACTCCAGGGATTCTATTATTAATTAGAGTCATTGCTCTTACATTCTGTGTGACTCCGACTGCATCATTGGTTGCATGCGACTCGAGTCGACAACCATGGCTGCATTTCAGGTCTTGCAGATTTGGTTGGCAACATCCCTTCTAGTTGATGGGCTGGCTGTTGCTGGACAGGTTGGGAAACATTTCTTTAATGAATTTACCTACTGCAATGATGTTTAATTACTTCTTAGTTTTGAGATGATTTATTCCCTATATTTTAAAATCATTAAAAAAAACCCCTTGCCAAAGATGAAAATTGCCAAAGTGCATTGCTTTATTAAAATCATAAAAACACTTCTTATGAGTGAAACTGTTTTGTCTTATGAGTGAAACTGATTTGGATCCAAAGTTTCTTTACTGTATTTCATGTGCAGCAATTTTGGTTTATTATTAAATAAAATAGCCTAAAGTTGTAAATTTTCATTATAATAGAAAGTATAGCACCACCTTTACGTACATGTTCCAACCACAAATTAAAGGCCGTCTCCTCTCCTCCTTTACATGTAGAAGTTAAAGCAAACTATATTTTCTTTCCTTGTGTGTATTGTTGTGATTTTGTTTTAAATCTTGGACCATTTGTTCAGTATATTAGCCAATAATATTAAAGACCATTGCATTATGCTTTTTCAGGTCTAGTGTTCATGAGAAGAGCTTATGTATATTTATTCTCAATCAACACAACTTTAAGATGTGAATGATTCTACTCCATTAGCTAGATGAAGTTGTCAGCTTTTGTATCTTCAAATTAGTACCATCAGTCATACCTTAGTAATTCTTTATGTATTTCTTTAACTATAGAACTACTTGTTGGATATTATATTGTAATCCTTTTTGGATACTTTGAATGTTATTGGTGCTTAAAATATGAAATATACGGGAATGAAAGATTTTATACTTGCACAAATTTTAGGCCATTTCAAAATACAGGCACAATTGTATATTTAATTCATTCATATCCTTTTTAGGTGAAAAAAAAAAAACTAATATATATTATACATTCCAAATCAGTTTTGGTCTAAAAATTGAAATGTTATGTCATTTTGATATCAGATTCTCTTTCAGACCGGATATATAAACAATATTTAGATATCAGAGTATATTCCATACCTGATATTGATATTGAGATTACATATCAGATTTTATCATATACCTGATATTGATACCAAGATTTTAAATCATATTCTACTTCAAACCTGATATTGCTATCATGGTTTTATATCATATTCTACCTCAAATACGATATGTATTGATCAAAACTATTGATATTCGAATTTTATAGATATCAAAAATAATATCAAAAATGATATATAAACAATGTTTACATATGAGTTTAAAACTGATATCTAAAATGTGAACATTAGATATCACGACGCGCTATATCAGACGGCTACCCAAATAGATATCAGTCCACGACTGATATCTATCGACATTTTTGTTGTAGTGAACAAATAATTCTACAAAAAAAAAGGCAGGGAGGATGGAGAACTCTCCCCACCCCCAGGCTTGACCCTCTCACCTCCACCTCACCTAGCTCCCCTTCTCTGGTTGCCAACCCCTTGATGAGCACTTGATTATTACATATAAGACCTTTAAATTTATATTTGTTATCATTTTTTTAATTTAAATTGAGCTAATTAGATATAATTTTATATTTTAGACCAAAGCCCAAAATTATTCCTCATATTTGATTAAAGAGATTTGCACAAATATCACCCAAACTATAAGGGGTGTTTGCATTTACCACCCAAACAAAAAAAAATTTACTATTTGCCACCCACACTTTGTACCGAGTAGCAATGTGGCACCTAGATGACATTTTTTGTTAAATCATCATATTTTTCCACCAAACTTCCTATTTTGTCCTTAGATAAAAATTTAAAAAATTTAAATTTTTCTCACTCATTTTTATTCAACAAAAGTTTTAGTCAAATTAAAAAAATCAAAAATTTAAAACACACCTAATTAGTAACCCCTCCCCCCCAATGTGATTGCAACCAAGCCATCTTTTCGGTGCCGGCGCATCCCACGACGGATCTGCAACTTCCCACACTCTCCCATCTTCTTTCTCTCCTTCATCTCTCTGCAATAACAATGTATTGAAAATTGTCTTTTTTTTTTAGGTCAAATAAGCTTTCATTCAATACTAGAAGGTTCAAGGGCGATAACACCCAACCCATGAACAAGATACAACAGATTAAGAGAGAAAGGGGTAGGGTCAAGGTGGTGGGTGGTCTCCGGGGTGGGAGGTAGCCGGTTGGGGGAGATTGCCGACTCGCGCGGGGGGTGAGGGAGGGATGGTTAGGGTGGGGCGGAAGGGAAGGTGGGTGGTTGGTGCAGTGGGTGGGAAGGGGAGGGGCGGGGCGGGGAGGTGGGGAAAGGTGCTTTGCAGGCTAAGTTGGGTGGGGGTGGAGGTAAAGGTAGAGGTAGAGGTAGAGGTGGGGAAGGGGCATTGTTGCAAAAAGATGAAGGAGAGAGAGAAAGAGAGACTGGTGGTGGGGGGGGTCACTTTTTAAGTATTTATTATTTTTATGAAGAAATTATAAATTTGATCTACTTATTTTATATTTAGTTCAATTTTGGTCTACGATCTTTTTTAAGTTCAATTTTGGTCTACGATTTTTTTAAGTTATAATTTTAAAATCTTTTTTGTTGTGTTTTCTTTAATTATAATTGAAGTATAAATTATATTTGAAAGTTTTAATTAGGTGATATATTCACTTTCAGTGATTGGACCCCAATTTTTATTTTATATGATCATTCAGAAACTAGTCAAACAGACGCAACTCTGACGATGCAGTAACTAAAATCTGAAACTACATATTGACTTGTAAAATTAAAACAAATTTAGTATATATCACAAGTCAGAACACACCAAGAAATTGAGTGACACCCTATGCACTCAAAGGATCCATCAATATAGGCATCCCAGTGCTATCAATAACTAAAGTGGTGTATGGACAGATTTAACAAACTTTCATTTAGCATTCATGGTCTAAGTTAACATGCTTAGAGTGAAGTGTGTGATCTTGTGAAGTTATTTTCAGATTAATAATTAACAACACATAGGAAACAAATCACAAACAAGCCACAAGATTGTTCACCCAGAAAACCACTAACGGTTAAAAACTAAGGGTCTTTCCAGCTGACCAAGCAATCCAATAATAAGGGTCTCAATACAAGAAATCACACAACAAGCTCATACACTCTAGTTCTAGTACTAAGTGGCAGTTTCTTACCATTGTGCATTCTTGTGCAAACTCCTTGAAGCTAGCAATCAATCTTCATGTCACTGGCAGCACCTCCTTGGGCTCTTCAACGCACGGCACCGATTGCTCCCAAGCAAGTGGATTCAATGATATAGATGAGAAATGATGTGCAAATCTGGATTGTATAAAAATCAGCCTTCTCAAGCAAGAGACATGAAAAGGCTAATGGAGAATCCTTCAACTAAAAATCTAAATGAATGTGTTTGAAAATATATGAAAAGATTTTAACTAAGACTCAAACCCATTCAGATTTTTGATGAAAAACAAGTTAAGAAAATCATTTAGTTTTTGGAAATCAAAAGCATTTTCTTACTTGATAAAGGATGAGCACACCCCCAAAATACCAAGCATTCACACACGAAAATACCCACTGAAAATATGCTCATCAACACCAACGAAAAAGTCTGAACGGATCCCTCATATACCCGTATACCACACACACTATTTTCATGTTTGCCCGAGCCACGTGGAAGCCAATCAATGGCTGTCCACAAGAGACGAATGAGGGGCATATTCCTTTTGTCCTAAAGGGGTATCCTAGTATTGCTAAGGATAGGAATGAGGAGTTGTAAAAACAAATATTGCTTTATTTTACAAAAAATCAGAAATGGAGAAGATAATGAATAGTGCTGAGGTGTGTGTAAGTGTGTGGCGTAAATGAATGAGATACAATCAGATCTGATTGATACAGTGGGGGAACCAAGTCATGTGCAATGCACATGCATGTTTAGTAAAAACAGAAAATGAGTTTTCAATGAAATGGGCTTTAATAAATAAAATCCGAAATGGCCCCACTGCAGTGACTGTCACATAAGTATCAGCCACTGTACGTGAAAAACATTGTTTTTTATGACTAGTCAAATGGACAAAAAAACTGATATTTTCATGAATTGAATGAAGTGCAGTATACCTTGAGTCTTTGTTCATTCTTGACTTCTTCAATACAACTGATCTTGTCCTTAATCTAGCCTAGAGCTTGTGAGTGATTAAATAAAAATAAATACAATGGTTTTGACAAAGAAAATAGCCAATATAACAAATTCTAGAAACTAACAATCTCCCCCTTTGGCTTTCCTTGACAAAACATCAACCCATTCATCTCACAAGACTCTCAACACTCAGCCCAACACTATGTTATAATGTACCTGCAAGAATAAGTACTTGCACATCACAAAATATGATAGTACAACAACCAATGCAGTTTAAACACAGCAAGCAATGTAGATTAAACAAATACATTCTTCCCCTTTTTGTCATGGAAAGACAAAAGGACATACATAAAAAAAAATAGGAGTGAAGTTCAAGAGCATAGAAAGTTTGAGAAATATTCAAGAGAGAAATACATGCTTAAAGAGTAAATTCCACAAAAGACTGACTCCCCCTAGGACTGATAACCAGCAGCAGCAATAACAACATCTCTGTACCCGGCTTGCATGGCAAGTTCAAAGTCATCTAGAGGCTGAAGAGCGGCTGAGCTCGCTGGCACTGGAGAATCGGTGGGGTCCATCTCTGAAGTGTCATCGGAATGATCAGGAATGTCAGCATGTGGATCAGCATCCTCAGTATGGAGCCCATCAGAATAAGGAACAATGGCAAAGGCCACAAAGTGGGCCGTGTGAGCTGCTAGTTGGGCCATGAGATTCGCAATAATAGCCGATTGACCTTTGACCTTTGCAAGAAGGGCAGCGTTCACTTGTTCAAGAGATGGAGCCTAATCACCTCGCTTTTTGCGAGCAAAAGTTTCACTAACCTTCATGACTGTCTTCGTATAGTCAGCCATAGGCTCAGCAAATGTATCCAGGCCAGCCACAGAAGTGACACCACTGCGGGCACAAAGGAGGTGGATAAGGAGAGGGAAAATGAGGGCACCCTTGTGGTCACGACCACTACCGATTGTCTTGGTCTAAATGTGTTCATAAATAAGGAAGCCTAAAGGAACATGATCCTTATTCAAAAAAGACATCATCACTTAAATTTGCTCCTCAAAGGGATGCGAGTTGTGGGAGGTAGGGATAATATTGTGACGCACAAAATCCCACAAAAACCTGTGAAAAGGTTTGAATTTAGACTTCTCTAGTAACACACCATCCTTTAAAGGGGCAGCAGGGTTAACATAGGCCACGGCCTGGAAGTGAGCAGCAGTATATGACCTAGAACGTTCTAAATATTGCAGATAATCAGAGTGGGTAGGTTGTTTTAACCCAAGAACCTGACAAATCTCACTAGGCCGAAAATAAACATCACAGTTGCGCACATAGACATTAAAACCTGTTCGGGCAATGTGACTTGGGAAATTGGCATAAAATTCCTGAACTATGGTGAGGTTGTAGGAAGGGACTGTGTGAGGGAGGTCATTCAAGGTGGAGACTTGATAGTCACAGAGAAAGGAGAAGACTTGGCAAAAGAGATGGAGATTGAAGTCCTCTAACCTGTAATGGCACTCAGTGACCACAGATCGAGAATGCACAACGCGAAAGAATCTCTTTGACCACCGAGTTGTAAAATGATTCTGCCCATTGATGAAATATCGCTCCTCACAATCCTCCGTCATGGATTGTCGTTGACGGCTGCGAAAGGGGATGATGGTGGAACCCGACATGGTGAGAAGTGCGACAGAAAGAGATTTGGCAAATTGAGGCGCAAGAAGAAAAATGCAGGTCAAGTTGCGACACAGACCGAGTTGCGAGAGGGAAGGTGCAGACTAAGTCGCGAGCGAGAGGGGGAAAGCTGAATCGCGAGAGGGAGAGAGAGAAGGACGTGGCAAGAGAAGAGAAGAGGAGATGATGGTTTTGAAATTTTAGGGATTTGAAAGAAAAGAGGGGCGCGTGGACTATAAGGGCTGTTAGAGATAAAAGACAAAATGAGAAAATGTCTGAAAAGCCCTTAATGAACAGTAATCCAAGGTGCAGAATGGTCCTGTAAAAGTGACTCTGTGTGACTGTTGTAGACCAGACAAAATGGAAAAAGTTCGTACAGAACATAACTAGGGCATAAAACAGTCATGGAATTTTGACGAAAAGATAGAGGAATCCTGGAAGAGTTGGAAGCAATGACACATAAGAAAAATCTATGAGTTAGATGTGCTTCAGGGATTTTATTTTTGACAAAAAAAAAAATTTGACAAAACAACAAAAACAATTGAAAAGAATTAACCACCAATGTCAACACTCTAACAGATATGGAAAATGAAAATTGCAAATTTTGTGCAATAAAATAAGCATATTTGGGATATATGGAGATCAATGCTAGCATTCAAGACTTGTTCTAGATGGAAAAAAAAATGTCAAAGACAACCAAAAAGGTTGAATAAGTTTCATCCACAAAAAGAGATTAGAATTTGACCACTCAAGAGAATTTCTAATTTGGGAACAAATCTTGAAAACAAAGTTTTTCAACTCATGACAATGGCTATGAGAAAATTATTTTCATTTGTTTTGTTTAGGCACATCCCAAATTAAGTGCAATGATTTGATCCAATTTTGCGACTCTTTACCCTAGAACACCATAAAAACACCTTATTTCTCCTTAGGGTCGTGACTTTTTTGGTCACACTTCTTTTTTTTAAATTTTGTATGATACACATTTGTTCAAATGAGGAAAACTTAGCTTAAGATGGGTCACAAAGGAGGAATTATATTGAAAGGCTAAATTGCATCCTCAAACAAATTGTCTTTGAAAAGTATTTAACAAGTTTGATTGACTATGACAAAGTATTAAATAGAAAGAGACCTCAAAGCTAACATTGGACAAGAAGAAAGGATTACGCTTATTGACATGACACATGTGATGCAAGAATCTTTTTTAATATCAAAGAGAGTGTGACAAGTAATGTTAAGACCTTTCAAAATGGTTATTAAAAAAACGAAACTACTTAAACCAAAGAAAGGAAACTTAAACAATGAAGCACATTTAACTACAAGGGATCATGCATGTGTACAAATGCCAATTGACTTCCAAAGACTAATGTGCTTTGGATTCTCTAAAGCTTTTGTAAAGATGTCTGCAAGTTGCTGTTCGGAAGGAACAAAAGTCAAAATAAGAGTTTCACTCTCCATAAGATCTCTAATGAAATGATGTCTTATGTCAATATACTTGGTTCTAGTATGTTGCACCGGGTTCTTGGAGATATCTATAGCACTCATGTTATCACAATAGATGAGAAATGTTTTCTCATCAATTCCATAATCGGCTAACATTTGTCTCATCCAAATGAGTTGTGTACAATAACTCCCTGCTGCTATGTATTCAGCTTCAGCAGTTGACAAAGAGACAGAATTCTGCTTCTTGCTATGCCAGGACACTAAGTTATTTCCAACATAGAAAGCAACACCCGAGGTGCTCTTCAAATCATCACTACACCCAGCCCAATTGGAGTCACTAAATCCAACCAATTTAGTGTTGGTGTCATGAGTATACCACAACCCATAGTCAAGAGTCACACATACATATTTGATTATCCTTTTTTTTTTTTTTGCAAACAAATGAGATTCTTTGGGACCACTTTGGAACCTAGCACACACTCCTACCGGTAATGTCCGGTCTACTAGTCGTGAGGAAGAGGAGACTTCCTATCATGCTTCTATACAAGGTTTGGTCCACTTGCTTACCACTTGGATCCTTATGAAGTTTGGAGCTTTTACTCATTGGAGTAGTAGCCACTTTGGAAGACTCAAGCCCAAACTTTTTGACCAAGTTTCTAGTATACTTAGATTGGGAGATAAATATCTCACTATCTACTTGCTTAACTTGCATCCCTAAAAAGAAATTCATTTCACCAACTAGACTCATTTCAAATTCACTATACATTACATTAATGAATCTCTTAACATGAAAATTTGAAGTTGAACCAAAGACAGTATCATCCACATAAACTTGAGCAATCAAGACATCATTTTTTAACCTTTTTACAGTTAGGGTCTTGTCAACCGACCCTCTTTGATAGCCATTGGACAACAAGTGATGAAAGAGTCTCTCATACCAAGCTATTGGAGCTTGCTTCAGCCCATACAAGGCTTTCCTCAATTTATAAACAACATCTCTCATGTGAGGATCCTCAAAACCTTTTGGTTGTTCCACAAAAACTTTCTCATTCAAGTAACCATTTAAAAATGCTGTTTTAACATCCATTTGATACAATTTGAACTTAAGATGGCATGTAATGGTACAAAGTAGCCTAATGGACTCAAGTCTAGCAACGGGTGCAAAAGTCTCATCAAAATCAATACCCTCTAATTGAGAGTACCCTTGAGCAACAATCCTAGCCTTCTTGTTTCTAACTACATTCCCAAATTCATCAGATTTATTTTTGGCTGGTCAAGTGTTGGCTGGTCTTTCTACAAGAGTCCACACTTAGTTTCTCTCAAATTGGTTCAATTCCTCATGCATTGCACTCACCCATTCCTCATGATTGAGTGCTTCTTTGACATTTTCAGGTTTAACAATAGACACATAGCACACATGAGCAAGTTCATTGGCCATTTGTTTTCTAGTCCTAACTGGCTGGTCTAAAGAACCTAGAATTACATCTTCACCATGGTTACACCTCACCCATCTTGGTTTTTCAGATCTATCACTCATAGTTTTGTCATTTTGTTCGCTCTCTGATTTATCAAACTCAACACCTTTTGAGTCATCAGTAAGTTCATCATTGCCTGACTTAGACTCTTCTTTAACTAAATTATCCTCTTTTGGATCATATTGTGGGAACAATCCATCCTTATCTGCAGCCATTTCAATAGATGCATCATGATCATTTATTTTTACATTTATGGACTCCATCATTGAATTTGTTCGCAAATTGAAAACTCTGAAAGCTCTACTATTTGATGAGTAGCCTAAAAACAAACCCTCATCACTCTTAGAATCAAATTTCCCCAAATGTTCTCTATCCCTAAGGATGTAACATGCACTCCTAAACACTCTAAAGTGTGTAACCTTGGGTTTCCTACCCTTCCACAGTTCATAGGGAGTCTTTTTGGTTCCCGGCCTAAGGTAGATTCTATTTATGATGTAACATGCTGTGTTGATCGTCTCAGCCCAAAAATGTTTAGCAAGATTTTTGCTATTCAACATCACTCTAGCCATCTCAATCAAAACCCTATTCTTTCTCTCAATGATTTCATTTTATTGGGGTGTTATAGGAGCTGAGAATTCATGTTTAATACCCATTTGACAACAAAACTCAAAATTGAGAGTTTTTAAACTCAGTTCGATGGTCTGATCTAATTATGGACAGGGTTGATAGACTTGACATACCTTCACTTTTTAGCAGTTTCACCATCTTGAAAAAATGATGAAAGCTCTTCGACTTGTCCTTAAGAAATGACACTGAAGTGTACCTAAAAAATTCATCTACCATGACTAGAATGTATTTCTTTTTACCTATTGACAAAGTTTGGACAAGACCAACTAAATCAAAGTGAATTAGTTCAAGTGTCTTAGAGGTGTCTATGTCTTTGACCCTTTTGTGTGGTTCTTTGGTTTATTTCCCCATTTGACATGGACCACAAATAAAAGTTTCGGGCTTTCCTATCTTTGGTAGACCTCTAACAAGCTCATGCTTAGACAACTTGTAAAGGTCATGAACATTAATGTGACCAAGTCTTTGATGCCAAAGAGAGCTAGTATCATCAATAGCTCTATTGCAAGTATTCTCAATTTTTCTAACATTGCCATCAAATACATAACAATCATCCCTAGACCTAGGGGCATTCAAGATCTCCCTTCCTTGGGAGTCAACAATTCTACATCCACTCTTGGACATACACACATCACCACCTCATTCATCACATAGTCGGCTAATACTAAGTAAATTAGAATTTAGCCCATTAACAAACCTTAGATTTTTCAATTTGGGTATACCGGGAATGTGTACACATAGGACTTCTCTCCTCCTCCAAAAGTCACACTAGCACCATCATAAGGAGCAAGTGAGGTAAAAACCTCCTTATCTCCCGTCATATGTTTGGAACACCCACTATCTAGGTACCAAATATTCCTCTTAGTGGCTGAAAAAGCGTTTAAGGTTACTAGACATTTAGTGGAGCTCTTCACAACCCATCTTTGATGTGGACTTGACTTATTTTTGGGAAGTGGGGTAACAAGTAAGGCAATTTTGGTTACCTCTTTAAGTAGATTGTTCACTTGCTCTTGTAGAGAAATATTTCTCTTTGGTTCATTTGATTTTTTTCCTCTAAGTTTGTTGCAATTTGGTCTAATGTGACCCTTGATATGACAATGATGACAAACTAGGACAAACTTCGTTTTTCTAAGTGAAGTAGAGCAATCAATTTGTGTGACACTTGGTGTAGCTTGACTTAACATAGAATGAAATGCATTTTGATCATTGTCAATGAAACCTAGACCCTTTTTGACTCCATGATCAGATTTTTCCTTGACAAAAATGGTCTTTGTGTTAGATACACTAGGACTATTTTCACTAAAACCCAAACCGGCCTTGTCCCCATGATGCTTTCCAATCCTAAGCATCCTATTAACCTTTTCAGCCCCAATGGTGAGCTCAACAATGCTCTCATTTGCATCATGTACTTCTTTTTGAAGTTTCTCATTCAAGGATTTAAAGTAGATGTTGCTCTCCTTGAGCACTTTGACTTGACTTTCAAGATTTTGTTTCAAGATAACCACACTTTCTAATTCACTCTCTAATGACTCAATCTTCTCACACAATTTCAATTTAGCATTCTTTAGTTTCTGATTTTCTTCCTTTATGCTAAGAGTTTCGGTGAAAAGTAAGTCATACTTATCATAGAGTGCAGTGTAAGACTCATCATCAGGAGCAAATTCTGAGTCAAACCCACCATCAACTTGTTCAATTTCCTTGATTGATGCAACAAATGCAACTGCATCACCCTCAATGTCGGAAGAGGACTCACAATCATTTGAGTTTTCACTCTCACTATCACTTTAAGTGATCTTCATGGCTTTATTCTAACTTGAAGAATAATTCTTTCTATTATTTGCACATTCTATTGCTATGTGACCTATTCCACCACAAGTGTAAGATTTCACATCTCTCTTGGTTGTTCTTCCTTCCCTAAAGTTAGATTTCCTCTCTTGTTTTCTCTCAAATGAATTCTCTCCTTAAGGTTTGAATTTGAACTCCTTAAAGTTGTTACCACTAGACCTAGCTTATCTCCCTTTATTTCTAAGAATTCGCCTAAATCTCTTGACGAAAAGAGCAACCTCATCATCGGACATGGATGATTTTTCACTCAAGTTTTTACTCATCTCTTGACACTTTGCAAAGTAATATCCTTTGACTTCTTGCTGTCCCTTTCATCTATTTCAAGCTTCATCTCAAAAGTTTTAAGCTTTCCTACCAATTTACCAATTTTAAGTTCATCCAAATTTTGGACTTCTTGAATTGCATGTTTCTTAGATTGAAATCTCTTAGATAGAGATCTAAGAACCTTTTGGACAAGGGTAGACTTCTCATATGGTTTACCTAAGGACATGGCTTCATTTGTGAGGGCTTCCAACCTTTCATAGAACTCGGAGAATGACTCGGACTCTTTCATCCTAATTTCTTCAAATTTGGCATGTACCATTTGAAGCTTAAATGACCTAACTTGTTTGTCCCCTTCATGAACAACCCTAAGTTTGTTCCAAGCTTGCCTAGCTGTGACACAATGTTGTATGTGTGCAAATTGGGAGGAGGATAGTGCAGTGACAATAGCATTTCTAGCTTTCTTGTTGGAGCTAGAGGCCGTGACTTCGGCTAAAGACCATTCGGACCTAGGCTTAGGAGTTTCAATACCATCAACAGTTCGTGTGGGAGGAATCCATTCAACAGTGAGATACTCATATGCCAACTCGTCATAGGCATCAAGGAAAATTTCAAATTTCTCTCTCCAAGCAGTGTAGTTGCTGCCATCAAAGAATGGAGTAGAGTTGCAAGACCCTGCAACTCGATCTCTTTCCATCTAGACACACCTAGAAAACAAACAACACCTTAGGACCTCTCTATTTGCTTTTAGAGTAGCCCTCTGATACCAATTGAAAGTTTTAATTAGGTGATTTATTCACTTAATAAACTTGATTAAATTCACTTTCAGTGATCGGACCCCAATTTTTATTTTATATGATCATTCAAGAACTAGTCAAACAGACACAACTCTGACGATGCAGTAACTAAAATCTGAAACTCCAGATTGACTTGTAAAATTAAAACAACTTTAGTATATATCATAAGTCAGAACACACCAAGAAATTGAGTGACACCCTATGCACTCAAAGGATCCATCAATGTAGGCATCACAGTGCTATCAAAACCTAAAGTGGTGTGTGGACAGATTTAACAAACTTTCATTTAGCATTCATGGTCTAAGTTAACATGCTTAAAGTGAAGTGTGTGATCTTGTGAAGTTATTTTCAGATTAATAATTAGCAACATATAGGAAACAAATCACAAACAAGCCACAAGATTGTTCACCAAGAAAACCACTAACGATTAAAAACTGGGGGTCTTTCCAGCTGACCAAGCAATCCAATAACAAGGGTCTCAATACAAGTAATCACACAACAAGCTCATACACTCTAGTCCTAGTACTAAGTAGCAGCTGCTTACCATTGTGCATTCTTGTGCAAACTCCTTGAAGCTAGCAATCAATCTTCATGTCGCTGACAGCACCTCCTTGGGCTCTTCAACGCACGGCACCAATTGCTCCCAAGCAAGTGGATTCAATGATATGGATCAGAAATGATGTGCAAATCTGGATTCTATAAAAATCAGTCTTCTCAAGTAAGAGACATGAAAAGGCTAATGGAGAATCCTTCAACTAAAAATCTAAATGAATGTGTTTGAAAATATATGAAAAGATTTTAACTAACACTCAAACCCATTCAGATTTTTGATAAAAAACAAGTTAAGAAAATCATTTAGTTTTTGGAAATCAAAAACATTTTCTTACTTGATAAAGGATGAGCACACCCCCAAAATACCTAAGCATTCACACACGAAAATACCCACTGAAAATATGTTCATCAACACCAACGAAAAAGTCTGAACGGATCCCTCATATACCCGTACACCACACACACCATTTTCATGTTTGCCCGAGCCACGTGGAAGCCAATCAATGGCTGTCCACAAGAGACGAATGAGGGGCATATTCCTTTTGTCCGAGAGGGGTATCTTAGTATTGCTAAGGATAGGAATGAGGAGTTGAAAAAACAAATATTGCTTTATTTTGCAAAAATGAGAAATGGAGAAGATGATGAATAGTGCTGAGATGTGTATAAGTGTGTGGCGTGAATGAATGAGATGCAATCAGATCTGATTGATACAATGAGGGAAACAAGTCATGTGCAATGCACATGCATGTTTAGTAAAAACAGAAAATGGGTTTTCAATTAAATGGGCTTTAATAAGTAAAACTCGAAATGGTCCCACTATAGTGTGTGTCACATAAGTATCAGCCACTATACGTGAAAAACATTGTTCTTTATGACTAGTCAAATGGACAAAAAAACTGATATTTTAATGAATTGAATGAAGTGCAGTATACCTTGAGTCTTTGTTCATTCTTGACTTCTTCAATACAATTGATCTTGTCCTTAATATAGTCTAGAGCGTATGATTAAATAAAAATAAATACAATGGTTTTGACAAGGAAAATAGCCAATATAACAAATCCTAGAAACTAACAATATTTCATCATTTCTTAGTCATAGGAACCAATTTGGAATATTAGAATCAAAGAGAATTGAAGTTTGGTAAAGTTAGAAAAATCTGAAATTTTTATAGGAAAAATTGATAGTTTCGAGTACTCTATTTTGGGGCCAATTATCATGAGTTTTAGAACTCTGATTTATATGATCTGTATATGGTTGTAAAGATGAGATGTATAGCTTTAAAAAAGTATATATTTACTGAATTTGGCTGAGATTTAATAGGGTAAAAGGTTGGACAAATTTGAAAAAACAAATCTGGACGTTTATTGAACAAGTGGAACAAAAAAAGATCGTGGACCAAAATTGAACTAGGTATAAAATAAGAGTTAATTACACTTACACCCTTTGGGGTTTATCATTTTTTCACATACACCCCCTGAGGTTTCAACAATTACACATATACCATTTGAGATTTCAAAACTGTTGCATATAACCCCTTATAGTGAGGTGAAAAATGATGATAAATTATGCAAAAAGACATACTAAGAGGTTAAATGGTATAATAAGATTACTCAAGGTGTAAGGTCCAACCTCAATACAAATATTTTCTTTTTTATTTATTTATTTTTTTCTCTTATAGAGGGTTATATGCAATAATTTTGAAACCTCAAAAGATGTATGTGTAATTTTTGAAACCCTAGGGGTGTATGTGAAAAGACGATAAACCTCAGGGGGTGTAAGTGTAATTAACTCTATAAAATTAGTAGACTAAGGCCCCGTTTAAGATTGTTGTGGAGGACTCAAAAACTGCTGTGGATGACAATTCTCAATCACCCACAACAGTTTTGGTGCTTAGTAAAAAAATGAAAAAGTGTTTTGCCCCACAATTTTCAACTCACCACAGCAAAAATAGAAAGCAAGTTTGTAGGTGCTTTTGAAAGCTGCAGTGAATCACAGCAACAATGAAAATTTTATTTTACCCATAATACCCTCATTTTAGTAATTATAAATAGCCACAGCAGTTTTACATTACAATTTACTAAACACATTCATACTGCTTTTTGTACTCACAGCACTTTTGAAAATATAGTTTACCAACACTCAACTACTTTATTTCAAGCTAACTTACTTCACAATTGTTTTTTCTCATAGCAATCTCAAACTAAGCCTAAATCTCTAATTATCTATATTTTTATTGTTAAAGTTTTTCATTTTTCATAATTTAATTTACCTGTAATATAAGTATTTTTACTTTTCTTAGCTTTTTTAAATGCCCAATATGTGATTTTTCAAAAATAACCCTATGATTTAATGGAATTATTGACAGAAGGTAACGTGGGTACCACATTGCTACACAGCGCAAAATGTGGGTGGCAATTAGTAAAAAAAATTTGTTTGGATGGTAAATGCACACACCCCTTATATTCTGGGTAGTATTTGTGCAAATTTCTCATTTGATTATTTAAATGGGTTCAGTCTTTATTTTCATTAAACCATTCATTATCTTTGCTTAATTGAATAGAGGATATTATATTTGAGTTAATCTAAATGAGTTCAATACATTCATTACATGAGCGGGGTGTGCAAGTGACTTTTTGACAATTGGGCTGTAGTAAGAAATTAAATTTCGAAATTTTCGGCAAAATTTCTTCGAAAATTTTGTTTTTTTAGGATGTCGAAATCAAAACACATGTTTAATAATTTTTCGGGAAGATTCCGTCGAAATTTTTGAAATTTACCGAAATTTATCAAAATTTTCATATTTTCTCCAACTTCAGAAATTCACCAAAAATAGCTCAAGACTACATATAATTCACCAAAAAATTCTATTAACTCGTATTGATGAGTACTAATTTCCTATAACCTAAAAATAGTCAAATTGCTTTCAAAAAAATTATAAAAAATCCTACTCTTATAATTTAATTCTGAAAAAAAATTATAATCATCAAATTCTTGAATTTTTATTTTCTAAAATTCATTTACACACAACCAAGCTCTAGAACCACAACCAAAGGTCTAAGTTAGTTAGAATAAATTTAAAGAAATTTTTTAATTCCTTTAAACAAACCTTAAAACAAATTTGAAAAATTTAAGTAACAAAATTACCATAAACCAAAATTTGGGTTGTTACACTTAGTGAAGACAAAGCTTGGCTAGGTAAGAGACACGGGAAAAAAAGAAGTAAAGATTAAAAAAAAAAAAAAGACTGGAGAGAAAGGCACGGGAAAAAAAAGTAAGGAAAGAAAAAAAAATGAGGGGGGCTTTGGGGCCTTTTGGCAATTGGAAAGAAAAAAAAAAGTTTGAGATTTCGTTTAGTTATTTTAAACCTTAAACTTTAATACATTTTTATATAAAAAAATAATTAAAAGTATCCTAAAGGGCTTAAAACCTAATATCCTAAAAAATATAGTGTATATCGGGTTTAATGTATAGATTATAGAAAATAAAGAATATTAGGGTATATAGAATATATAGAGTATTAGAGTTTAGATTTTAGATTTTAGTATATAATTAAATTATACAGTATAAAAAATATACTAATTTTGTTTATTCATTATACTAATTTTATTTAACAGTATTTGCTTCAGCGCGCATTATATTCACCTTATATCACATGAAACCTACTATATAATTTGATTTTTTATCAATTTAGTAGATAATATGTTAAATAAACATATGGTAAAGTTTCATTCAAAATTTCCGTATTTTGATAGCAATTTCCGTTATTTCCATCTAATTTATGTCGAAATTTAAAAATTTTCAAAATTTTCGTCGAAATTTCCTCAGAACTCAAAATTTTATTCCTTAGACTGCAGTTGAATAGATGAAGATGAAGGCTATAATATGAATTGTAATCCTCCGAGATACAAAGGGTTCAGTATTGCATTCAATATATAGTAAAAACATACAAGAGACCTAAGATACAAGACATCCTTTATACGGAGGATAAGTGATACATAAAGAGATAATAGCAAAGCAAACATTATCTAATAGACTCTAATGATGATCCAGTAGATGGATATGACCCAGGGGATAAAGACGTAGCCTTTGGATGAATTGGGGACTCTTGAGGCTCTGGCGTTGGATAGACATTGGTTGATGATAATTGTTCCTGCAAGCTGAACAGAGAAAGAAGCACCAGAAGCTTGGAAGTAAGATCGTGAAAACGAGAAGAAGGCAACCCATTGGTCATGATGTCGGCAATTTGATCATGAGAAGAAATGAACTTGATAGTGATTTCATTACGAACCACTTTCTCACGGATATAATGATAATCCACCTTCACATGTCTAGTGCGAGAATGGAATATAGGATTAGAAGCAAGAGAGATAGCACTTACGTTGTCACACCATATGGAAGGCTTGGACAAAGGAAGACGAAGATCTTTGAACAAATGACGAAGCCAAGAGATAGATGCAGCAGTATATGCGAGTTGTCTATACTCTGCCTCCGTGCTGGAACGAGAAACACCACGTTGTTTCTTAGATTGCCAGACAATTAAATTAGAACCCAAATACAAGCAATATCCACCAGTAGACACCCGATCATCTGGATCACCCGCGTAATCCACATCACAAAACCCATTAATGTGCAAGGATCCAGGAGTGTAAAGAATGCCATGAGTAAGAGTACCCTTCACATACCGGAGAATACGTTTAACTGCAGCCCAATGAGTAGTAGTTGGTGCATGTAAAAACTGGCATACTTGATTAACAACAAACGTTTTATATCTGGGCGAGTAATGGTAAGATACTGAAGAGCACCCATGGCACTCCAATAAGGAAATGGATCAGGCAAGGGAGCACCATCAAGCAGACTAAGACGATGAGAAGTGCAAGGAGTGGAAACTGGCTTGGCCTGAAGCATGTCATGTTTGATGAGCAAGTCACGAACATACTTTTCCTGATTCAAAAACATTCCTGCAGGCGAGCGGGTAATGGCAACACCCAAAAAATAATGAACATTGCCAAGATCTTTCATAGAGAAAAGGCGAGCAAGCTCAGTAATCAAAAAATTAATAGTAGCAATGTTAGTTCCAGTAATGAGAATATCATCCACATAAATAAGCAAATAGACCACAATGGAACCATGGTGATATGTGAAGAGAGATGGGTCAGCAGATGAAGGCTGAAATCCCAATTCCTCCAAATAAGCGGAGAAGCAAGAAAACCAGGCTCTAGGTGCCTGTTTAAGAACATAAAGAGAACGTTGAAGCTTAAAAACATAATAGGGGTGAGTAGAGTCCTCAAAACCACGAGGCTGCTTCATATAAACATTTTCAGAAATGTGACCATGTAAAAACGCATTTTGAACATCCAACTGGTTAATTGGCCAATTAAAATTAACTGCAAGAGCCAAAATCAACCGAATAGTAGTGTGCTTAACCACGGGACTAAAAGTCTCACCATAATCAATACCTTCCTGCTGATGGAACCCATTGGCCACCAAACGAGCTTTATAACGCTCAATGGAACCGTCCCATTTTTGCTTGATGCAAAAAACCCATTTATTTGGAAGCAAATTAATATTGGGCGGAGGAGGTACCAAAATCCAAGTACCGGCCTATTGTAAAGCAGAAAATTCAACCCGCATGGCCTGCCGCCAAGCCTCATGTTTGTTGGCTTGCAAAAAAGAACTAGGTTCCACATCAATAGGAGAAGATAAAGATGTTAATGCCCATTTAGGATTAGGCTTGACAATCACATCCTTACCACGAGTTTGCATGGAGTGAGTGTTGGTGATTAATGATGAACCAGTACCAGGTTGTGAATCAGACAAGGAAAGAAAGAGTGGTGGTGCCTCTGCCTGACTAGAAGCAACAGAAGCCTGGGTGGTGTTAGGCACGAGCTCCCCACTCCCACCTGCGGAAGCAGAAATAGGAACACTGGGAGCATCATGAACCGAACGCACAGACACGGAAGAAGGAGAAGAGAGTGCAGGCGTGGATGAGATCCTGATAGATGTCGTAGTGGAGTGATCACCACACGGAGAAGAAGAGACAGGTGGGGGAGCCGCGACTAATAGAAGAGTAGAGGGCAAAGACACCACATGTTCAGAAAGAGAAAAACAAAGAGAATCCGTAAATGGAGAAGACAATAATGTAAAAGGAAAAAGAGACTCATTAAACTGAACATGATGAGACAAATAAACTCAACCCGTGGCATGATCAAGACAACGATATCCTTTATAATTTAAGGAATAGCCGAGAAAGATACATTGTTTGGATCGGAAAGCAAATTTATGAGGAGTATAAGGACGTAAATATGGATAACAAGCACAGCCAAACACCTTAAACATCGAATAATCAGGTTTTCGATAGGAAGGCATATGATTAATAAGAAAAGTAGCAGTGTGCAAAGCATCCACCCAATAAGTTAATGGCATATGAGCATGAGCAAGAACAGTTAAAGTAGTATCTATACGATGACGATGTTTTCGTTCAGCTACACCATTTTGTTCAGGATGGTGTGGACAAGTGATTTTATGAAAAATACCATTATCCGTTAAAATAGTTTGAAAACGAGTACTGAGATACTTGCCACCACCATCACTTTGCAATTGTTTAATGGAAGAAGAAAATTGAGTGGAGAAATATTTAAGGAAACGACAAAAAACATCATAAACATCACATTTTCTGCGTAAAGGAAACACCCAGGTATACTTGGTAAAGTGATCAACAAAATTAATAAAATAGCGAAATCCATCATGTGATAAATTGAAGATGTCCATACATCCGTATGCACTAACTCAAAAGGACTACTAGCAACAAAATCCAAAACACCAAAAGGTAACTTAGTAGATTTGCCTATCGGACAAGAACCACAAAAAAACTTGTCTTTTATTGAAAAACCGAGATCAAAACGTAAAATATTCAAAACAGCAGAAGACGGATATCCTAAACACGCATGCCATTGATGCACATCAGCTTTATTGGAATGATAAACTTTGAGACTGGAATCGGAGCGAGGAAGAACAATGGGATAGAGCCCATCTTTACTCATGCTGTGGAAAAGGATCTTCCCCGAAGTTCAATCCTTCAAACAAAAAGAAGCAGGAGAAAGCAAAAGGTTACAATTATTATCTTTAAGAAAATGATGAACATAAAGAATATTGGCGGAAGCATGAGGAGAAGGAGAATAAAACTTAGAATCATGAATAAAATTTTTAAAACCAGTTTTATGAATGTTCAAACCTGAACCGGTAATCACACCACCAACAGTATCTCCTTGAAAATCTCGTGGATGTTGAAGATTATCAAGCATATGTGTAATATGAGCATTAGCACCTGTATTAAGCAACCAGTGATTTGGATCCTGTCCACCGTGTGAAGTGGCAGCCATGGCAGAGAGTTTACTTGCTGGCACTCGGCCTTCATAAGCATGATTCATACGTTGGTAGCAATCAATAGCAGAATGATTTGTTTTGCCGTAGATTTGACACTGAACACGCCCAGTGGAATTGTTTGTGGCTATATGATTGCTATTTGAAAAACCAGAAGAAGAGGAACTCGATGGAGCTGGACCAAGAATAGAAGCATTTCGATTAGTAATTGAATTACCAACAGAACCGGCAGCAAACATACCAGGAGTAAAACGCCGATGGGGTGAATATGGATTAGTAGCAGGGCCGTGAGCAAACGCATGTGGAGACTCATGGAAACGAGACCCCTGGTGGTTGTGAGCCTGGTAATTGTGAGAACCTCGACCACCACGACCTCCACGACCTCTGCCACGATTAGCACTCATGGCTTGCAATGGCGGTTCGGGATCATGTCCCAAGAGCCCTTGATTCCGATATCGTCGTTCAGCAGTCAAAAGCAGAGATTCAAGACCGTCAAGCGAGATCAAACTATCACGAGCTTGAGCAGAACTCATTGTGTTGTCATATAACGGACCAACACCGTCCATGATAATGGAAACCAACTCATTTTCAGGAACACGATGTCCTGCCACAAATAAGATATCGGAAAGACGATTAATTTTCTCACAAAATGTAGAAATAGAAGCATCACCTCGTGTAGTACGCAATAATTCATTGCGTAACGCCAGAATTCGATGTTGAGATTGAGAGGCATATCGTGCCTCAAGTGCCGTCCAAGTATCATGAGCACAAGTACTCAAAGCAACTCCTCCCATAATAGGTTCAGAGAGAGAGAGGTGTTGATAAAACTAAGCACAGTCTGGTCCTTTTGAATCCACTCTTCAAAGGCGGGATTCACCACATCTTGTTCAAGAAAGGCAGGGGGACATTTGCTGGAGCCATCCATAAAACTCCATATACCCCTGCTCTTAATGAGTGGAGTGACTTGAGCACGCTAGGCCAGAAAATTAAGTTTAGTAAGTTTGACAGGAATGGTAGGAAACAGAGAAGTGATAACAGTGGTGCTGGTGGTGGACATGATTGGAGGTGCAACAGGTGAAGCTGGGATAGGTATTTCATCCTGATTGGTGATAGGAGTACTGGGTTGTGAGATAGAAGCCATGAAATACAGAAAAAGAAAATAACCAGAGTATAAGGAAGTCGTGTGACTTTTATGGCTCTGATACCATAATATGAATTGTAATCCTCCGAGATACAGAGGGTTTTGTATTGCATTTAATATATAGTAAAAACATACAAGAGACCTATCTAAGGTACAAGACATCCTTTATACGGAGGATAAGTGATACATAAAGAGATAATAGCAAAGCAAACATTATCTAATAGACTCTAATGATGATCCAGTAGATGGACATGACCCAAGGGATAAAGACGTAGCCTTTGGATGAATTGGGGACTCTTGAGGCTCTGGCGTTGGATAGACATTGGCTGATGATAATTGTTTATCAGGCTAATATATATTGACAAACAGAGAGTGGCGTGGGACCCATTGTCTACACTTATGGCAGGGCTACTTCTCAATTGAGCACAAGAAGGATAGAAGCAATTGAATTGAAAGGCTGATATAGAGAGGGACCGAAGTCAACCAAAAGAGAGAAAAGAAAGAACGAAGAAAAAGTAAAACACTTCAAAGTCAAAGGGGGTTCTCTTGGTTCAAAAAGGAATGGGCAAGAACGTTTTCATAGAGGCAGGATGCGAGTATGTGCCCAATTAAAGATGAGTTCTATAAATAAAAGCTTGTTGGCACAAGACAGAACAGAGAAGAGGCAAGTTTAATAGAGAACAGAGTTTTTGGTGTGGTACTGCATATTTTCTGGTTTTATTATTTTTTCTTTCATAGATTTTCTTATGATTGTTCCCATAACTATGTGGAACTAATTTTCTTTGCTAGGGCTACGAAGTAGCCTTATCATGAATACTTAACTTTCTTTAGTTAATGTTAATTTCCAGTTTTTCTCCCTTATTGAGTATCTTTTGTTGTGTTTAATGTATTCTTTGATTTGGATGCTTGATCACCATCTAAGTTTGAGTTAATTGGATGCAAGTTATAGCATATGCCATGCTTTACTTGAATTTTGCTTCTTGCAATTGATACCATAAATGCCTAAGTAGATGCTATGTAGTTAGGGTTTGTGTGATGTTTTAACAATTTCCATAGTACTTAATGGATTCTTATGAGTTTAATTCATCTAGATGTCATAGAGGATATGTAAGGGTACTTTTAATGTAACCTGCAGATGCCATGGCCATTAAATGTTAAGGGAAATTGATCATCAGTATGGGGAATTACTTGATGTTAACAAGCTAAGGGAGTTAAGTATGATTGGTTACGGTGAATTTGGATGCTCTAGTGTTTTGCCTACCTGAATTTTAATCCTCTTTTTACTGTGAACCTGTGTTCTTAGGTTCTAAGTTGTTTCCTTTAATTTTTAGTTTTGACTTAAAAATTCACAAATCAATTTTCTCTTACTAAAGCCCTTCAATTTAGAATTAGTTTCAATTTAATTGGCAAGAATTCCAAGGATTAATTAAATCAATCTCTGTGGGACGATATTCTTGCTTATTTTAGCTATACTATCTTCTGATCTGTATACTTGCGAGCATTAAAATTTGAGATAATTTAACTAACCTGAAATTCGCAACACCCCTCCCTCCCCCGGCGACTTCGTTTCGGCCTGCGCTGCTCTCTCTCTCTCTCTCTCTCTCTCTCTCTCTCTCTCTCTCTCTTACTTGGTGTTCTTTACCAAGTAATGGTGATGAATTAAGCCATTGATTACGCAAAAAAAATTGTAAATGGCAATTGACAAAGACATAAAAAATCACTGTCCCACAGTTTGGGGCCTGCTTTAACCGTTCGAAGCACTCTCATCCAACATCTAATTTATGTTTAGCGCACTTGAAATATAAGAGAACAAATTAGAAATAAAAGACAAATCCAATATTAACTACATATATAATAAGAAAATCCGATAACAACGCCTGAAAAATTAAGATCAAAATCAGTTCCCGTAAAAATTCAAGCTAAATCTCGGTCCTATATCAACATGGAATCAAAAAATCAATCTATAGAATTCACAACTAGCAATTCGAGTGGATCCGTAAAAGAAAAACTATGCAGGTTTGATCAAGGCATCAACTGCAACTTTGCAATAGAGCAGACAATGGGCTCCTCCATCTTCGCTGCTAAAGACAGGCATGTCATTGAAAGCAGCTAAAACGGCCACCCATTTTTCTGTTTCTGCAGCAGAGCAGAAACAATTAGACAGGTCCTCTCTCTCTCTCTCTCTCTCTCTAAGTTTATTATGCATTAATTTTATAGTTGTGGTTTGACCATTATTTCAACAATAATGCTAGTTGTCCCACTTTTTTTTTTTCCACATTTGTATCTCATCTGATGTGTCATTACTTTACTGGAAGGGTATTTTCTTTTTATTTTTTAGGTTTTCTTTTTTAATTTTTGGTGTCAAATATATGAATGTCATGTAAGATGATATGAAATTATGGTATAAAAATGTAGTAATATTATCATGTGTTTTTAATTTTTTAATAATATCTTGGCAATTCTGCTACAAAAAGTGCATCTAAAAATGACAAAGAAAAGAATTAACTAATCTTGACAAAAATGACAGAGAATATTTTAAAATGGGTATGTATTCTGAAAAAAGCCAGTTAGGCTATCCACAGTGGTGAGAGTGAGAGTAAGAATAAGACATGACCTGAAAAGTGATTTTATGTCCTGAGAGTGAGAGTGATATGTGTTGAAGCTACAGTGGTGCTGAGAGTAAGAACTGAGAGTAATACAGTTGTATCCAATTAAATTAAGCCTAAGTTAAATTAAGTTATAGTTAAGTTATAATTTATAGCTTAAATATTTATAAAAATTATAGCATTAGTTTTATTTTAAAGAAATCTTTAATATAAAGTCAATATTGACTATATTTGGATTTATAATTTTATTACCTAAATTATAAATTCTATATTTTGTCTTCACCAATGGTAAGTAGTTTGCTATTTTTTTACTGTTTGAAATGCATTACAATGGTAAACACAACACAATTCATTTTAAAGACTAGAACGAGTACATAAAAATACAACTACAACACCCACCAACATAAAACAAGAAAATTTAAGACAAACACAAATAAACAGAAAAAAAAAAAAAAAAAAAAAAAAAAAAAAACAAACAAACAAACACAAACAAATTCAAAACGACAGCCACAAACAAACACACAATGGTATTGAAGACATCTTCAACATGTCTGCGTTCATAGCCGGCATCGGTGTCGTGCTTGGCTGCGACTTCCTTCTTACGTCCAAAGATGCTTGACCAAATCCTTCTTCAGTTGTTGGTGGAGTGCTGTTGACCGTGTCAACTTAACCTGGGAGAGTCGTTGCTCTAAACGAATTGGCTGATAACTTTGGCCTCCATCATATGGTTCAATGTCATACCATGCCACAACTCGGGAGATCCTTTCCTGAACGTGGGCAATGTCATCGTCCGATTCATCGTCCTCGTTCTTTGGACGCTCGTCCTCAATGATCATGTTGTGCAAAATTATGCATGTCTTCATAATATAGCCCAGATCATTGGCTTTCCATTCTCTGGCTGGCTTTTTTAGAATCTCTCATCTAGCCCTCAGAATCCCAAACGCCCTCTCGACATCTTTCTGGTAGGACTCTTGATATCTTACAAATAGCTGACATGCCTCTCCTACCAGATTCGTTATTGTTTGTATAAGCGTGGTCCATTTGGGGTAGATCCGATCCACTAGATAATACCCCATTGTGTAGTCATTGTCATTAACCTTATATTTGATCTGATGGTTTCGCATATGCTCCTCATCATCAAAAAGGTGTGAGTCATCCAATACGTTGATGTCATTGTTCCGCCTGAAACATCTCTTCATCTAAATTATAATCGTTGGTGATAGACATCCTGAAGCAGAGTGTAAACGAATTTTCTGAGATTACTAAATAATGTGAATTGGTGTTCGTATGACTAATCATCTGGGCATAACAACAAATCACATAAGGCTTAACATCATGTCGTTTGGGCCTAGGCCCAAAGGATAAGCCCCTCCTAAGCTCCTGGGCACCGACTTTCTAGGTCCAAAGACTAAACCCTTCCTGGGCTCCTAGGCTCCTAGGTCCTGACCTCCTAGGTTTCGACCTCCCAAGCTCCAGCCTCTTAGGCTCCGACCCGTGTTAACTCATTCAGATTCACGAAACAGATGACACATGGCACTCCTACAGTGCAAATCATTACAAGAGACACGTGTCATCACCGGATTGGTTGACTATCTTCCAAGAGTACTATAAGAGAGGTACTTTCTTGTCACAAAAGGACATTCAATCAATATTATATTGTTCACTCACTCTACTCTCAGATTCTTTGAACACTGACTTGAGCGTCGGAGGAGGTTTGGCCGGTACCACACCGGTGCTCTTCCCGCTCACCTTTGTATACTTGCGCAGGGTGGTTTGGATATTATTCTTTCTCCACTATTCACTAGTCAGACTCAGCTACCTGTTCCTACCCCACTTCGACGTGTCATCCACTCAGTGGGAGGTCAACGGATCCACATGGTTTGACTCGACGTTGACTGCTTTACCATTTTTTAGCACAACAATTGGTAAAATTAAACATCCTGAAATTTATAGACTAGGTTTGATGTAATGTAAACGAATCAGAATCTTTTCATCTTGGAAAGTTAAACGAATCAGAATCTTATCATCTTGGAAAGTTAAACGAATTAGAATCTTATTGTATTGAAAAAATAAAGGAATTCGAGGCATATTTAATAATAAGGTATTTTATTTCAATTCATAATAAAATGCATACTTATTGATGATTCTGATTATAATAAAGTGCACACAAACATAAAGTAGACGACACACATAGTTGGAAAAACAATGACACATCAATCATATTGTGAAAAGTCAGTGTTGGGGAAGTACCCTCCCGAGCTTGACGTACCCTGATTGGCCTCGTTAGCAGCACTTGCATTCCACCTCACCAAAATTTCACATTGTCGTGCCTCCCAAAATGCTCGTTGTTCTCCGTGCATAGTGGTGGTGTCTTTGCCCATGACCTTGTAATCTTGTTGCTTTTGTTTGAAATCGATATGCTCTTTGATTAATCGGTCGCGTGAAGCAGCTATGTCCTTCTGCCCTTGGCAAAGAAAGTTAATACTATCGGCAAGGTCATCTCCGTTAGTATCAACTTGTTTGGCCCTCTTGGAGTTGTTTCTGTCAGATAGCCTCTGGCGACTATCACTAAGTGGTTGAAAGGTCGGAGCATCCTCATCCGCGCTCAATTGAACTGCTTCAACTTCGGTATCGGCATCAGTGGGGATGTCGGCCTAGGTGGAGATGTCGACCTCGGTGGGAGTGTCGATTTGTGCATGTTGTCACTTCACAAAGTGTTGCATCTTAGAAAAACAATGGTACCAACCAAAAGGACAGTTTCTCGAGTTTGTTGCTTGATATCGTGCGTTGGCAAAACTCACCTAGTAATATGAAAACGAATTAATGAATTATAAATGGTACTCAAATATTTGAATTTAATTAACAAAAATAAAGTACACACATATTTATTAAACAAAAATATGTGAATTTAATTAACAAAAATATTTGAGTTTAACTAGCAAAAATAAAGTACACACAATTTTAAATAGAGTACACACATATTGATCAAACAAAAATATGTGAATTTAATTAACAAAAATATTTGAGTTTAACTAGCAAAAATAAAGTACACACAATTTGAAATAGAGTACACACATATTGATCAAACTAAAATATGTGAATTTAATTAACAAAAATATTTGAATTTAACTAACAAAAATTAAGTAAATGGATCATTTATGTTGAGTTTAATCAACAAAACTCACCGTATCAATTTGATTTTGCCCGCTAGTGCGTGATCGTTTGGCCGCCAAGATACATTTATGATATTTCAAGGTGGCTTGCCCTATTTTCTTGAAGTGAGCCATGACCGCCCCAATTTGTCGCTCATTCCTCATGGTGAGAGGACATCTCCAAATAAATTGATCGTATACCTTATTCCAAAATTCCATGTTTCTTTGATTGGATCCGATTTCACAATCTTCCTAATTTTCCATCCAAGCTTCTACAAGCGCCACCTCTTCTTCATTGGACCAATTTTTCCTCTTTAAATTTTCCATGATTGGAAAGAAAAAAATTTCTAGGAAAAGTGAGGTGATTTTGATAGATAGATAAAATGAATAAATTGGACAGATGGATGTGTGAAAAAATGAGGTGTGAATACTCAATTTATAGGAAAAGTTTGGAAATAGCGGTTGAAAATTTTTGTGAATTTTTAATATTTGTTCTAAATTTTTTTGTATTTTTTTGTATTTTTTAATATACTTATAACAGTCAATTAATGTGGACCATTGATCTCCAATGGATATGTGAAACAGAAAGCCCAGATGTAGCCACGTGTCACTGGTCGTAAGTATATATATATATAAATTTGTAACGGTCAATTAATATTGACCGTTGAGATGAAACCTGGCTTGCATCCGGACCGTCCATGACCCATACACACGAGTGGAGGTGAGTAACCGACAAGGCCTGGCATGCAACAGTGGCTGGTCTGCCACTTTTCCTCTCACATGGGTTGTACAATAATATCCTCACCTTTTCTCACAATTCCTTCATGCTAGCACGTGAATCCATTTTAGAATGAAAGGCTGCTGTGTCTTTTCCAAGCATTGTGGTTTTGCTTTCTGATTTCTGATTTCCTCCCACGTGATAAGGCCCACAAAATTAAAGCTCTCAACTATTCTTCATCTCTAACTCCCACTCACTCTCAATCTTAACCCTCCAGCCCACTGTAGATAATTTTAGAGCTTCCTTTAACTCTCACACACTCTCACTCTCAAGCTCACCCTCACTGCTATGGAAGACCTTAGTAATGCATAATCTAGCAATGAGGTCTTGTATTTCATTATTAGAGACAGACTAAACAATGAGCCTAGTTTAGTCCTAAAGGCATGAGAAGGGGGTGCGGGGGAGTGAAGTGGTAGTAGGCGTGGACCTTAAGGATCCAGTTGATGGAATCCTAGTGGGCGGTGATGTCGATCGAACGGTCACAACAGTGAGAGAGGTAGTCAGGGCGAGGCATGTGGTCGGGTTCGGAGTCGATCAGTCGGGTGATGGTGGTGGTGGTGGTGGTTGGGATGGTGGAATCATGATCGGAGAAGACAAGTTGGGTGATGGTGGTGGTGTTGGTTGGGGTGGTGGAATAATGGTGGTGATTGGGTTCTACATCTTTCCGCCTTTTTCTTTAATTCTTTTTTATTTTATTTTTTTAGAATGATTTGTTAATGGTGGTGGAGGAGTCGAAAATGCCCATCTAGTTCACATGCAGGTCACATGATGATTTTTAAACGACCGTTATGACGGAAGTGACGGAAAATCCTTGATTAAATCGTAAGTGAAAGTGGAGTCTTTAATTGGAACAAATTGAAAGTGACACCCTCAACTGTGAAATAGTGTTAATATCATGTCATTTTGCTAAAAGTTTCCCATTAATTAAATGATATTAATTGGGCCAAAAAATAAATAACAAAAACTATTATGATTGAGCCATAATTTAATTAATTAAATAATTTAATGGTTAAATACCAAGTCAAATGTATAAATCACATTATCCATTTTGAGACCACTATAGGGTGTGATTACTCATCCCATCTACTTTATAAATAAGATTAAGTGCAGTAGTTTATATTACAGCACAAGTCCCAGTAAGTTTCATTCTATGTACGCTCTTTTATTTTCTTAAGCCAAAACTAGAGAGAGAAAGCTAGCACATTCATCCACTGGTAAGTCCATCTCTCCACCCTCTCCTAGCGTGGATTAATTAGAGGTCATTCACTTAAGTGACTGAAAGACAAGTAGCTGGCGGACACCTCATGGATTCATCCCTAAATTGAATTCCAAGTTCAAGAAAAGAGTATGATTCACGCATTCACGCCATGGTTATTTATTTTTTATCATATATCAATCAAAAGACAATGATGAAAATTTTATTCTCTGCTGCATTTATATAATCATTTTCTAACAAATTTAGGGGATGTCTTCAACTTGGATTTTAATGGATTTTAAAATCTATAGAATTCATCAAAATGCAAGGAAAATAGCTGGAATTCTCATGAAATTTTTTATGTGAAAAAAATTCATTAAAATTCACTACTTAATGAAATCCATGAGTTTTTTATTATATTTGGATTTCTAAGGAATCCATTAAAATTTGAGTTAGTGACACCTAGATTTCTCTGAAATCTATTAAAATTTTAATTGAGAACACCTAAATTTCGTTAAACTTTTAAAATCCATTCAAATTTGAGTTGGGGACATCCCCTTAGTTTTGCTTCAATGGTTTTGTATTGAAAAAAGATAATTTAATTACTCATGTTTGGGTGTAAGTTTCGTACCATTATTATAGTTGCACATCTATTCACTGTTGTTGACTTTTCTCTTTCTTCTAGAGCTCCCAGTTTGTTTGGACTTCTAAATAGGTAGTCATTTACTCCCCTAGCCCAAGAATAGTCTTTGATCTTAATTGTCAAGGTCTTCAACACATTTGATAGAGCAAATGCAATTTGCAGCTTGTATTTTCAAATAATGTTGTAGCAATCAATTACATGCATAATAGCTTGACAACCTCCTCTGCTCCAGTTTAGGTTATATCCTCGATCAATGGCTCTATCCAAAGATGTTGTTATGCGTTTTTTTCTAACTCTTCTAACATTGGCACAGTACTTTTTTAAGAAACCCAATGGGTTATCATTATTGGTTTCCAATGGATTAGGTATTTCAAACTTTCTATCTTGTGGGTTCCAAGTATCTTTGCCACATCTTATATTGTTATTCACCCTTTGATTCTCTAACGTACATTGAATTTTTGGTGTATGTGTTATAACACTCATTCTTGTCATGTCTCAATATGATTACTTCGCTTCTTCTTAGTTATTAACTTGTCAATGTAAGCTTGATCAGCTTGTTGAATGACATTTTTTGTAGCTGTATTAATTTTAATATCTTCGCTTTCTTATATTGTTGTTCTGGGATCGTGACTCCTTGGTAGCTTCCTTTATTTCTTGTCTCTTTTTTTGAGCCATTTCCTTTTTTGGATTGTTGACTTTTATAGTTGATGTCCTTGTTGTATGTTCAAATGTAGGATTAATGGCTGGTGTAGTATGGCATGCACTATATATCCAGGATTCAAAAATAGGGTGGGCTAAACTTAACTTACGAATCTTTTTCCATAATCAAAACTTCTTTATCATAAAAAGATATAAAGCTCGACGGTACAAGTGAATTTTATTAATAAATAAAAAACTATACACCTAGTTAGAGGGGACATAATGATCCTTACCCCTCACAAACCTTTTCAGATTTTGATCATGACCCGACATTATAAAATTTGAGCGTATCATAGTATCATGCATTTATCAATATATATGAACATGTGAGCCTATTATGCATTCATCAATATCAAGTATAAGGTATTATAAATTTGACTTAGTTATTAAAGAATGAGATAACATTAAGAAAATTTAGGCCAAAAGATGTTTTTTGTCTCTGTATTATGTATGAGTCGCACTTTGGTCTCTGTCATTTTAATTGGAATTTTTTAAGGATCGTGATTCCATTAATGTCGCAATCAAGTCCAATCAATCAAAATCGTCTACTTAAGAGCCAATTAGGTGGTGCCACGTCTGCATTTTCTATTCCGATTTTGACGGATTGAACTTGATTGCGATATTAATGGAAACACAATCTTTAAAAAATTCAAATTGAAATTACAGGGACCAAAGTGCGACTCATCTATAGTACATAGACCAAAAATTTCCAAGAATTTATTTTGACATCAAAGAATATATTTACCAACCTTCATGGGATAATTATTGTATCCAACTTGCTTGTGACCTTGTGAATTGTGAGTTTGTCAATTATATTCACCACCAATACTACAAAGATAGAAATCTGCCCAAAAGTGGCAAAACCCCAATTCAACAATTGATAAATCAATTTAGTTCTCATAAAGAAAATCTTTAATATTCAAATAATCAAACCCAAATTTTAATAAGTTTAAAAAATTATCAATTTATATAAATAATAGAGTAATGAAAAAAAATACTTGATTATAGAAGTATACAAGTTGATTAGTTGAGATATGAATGATTGGTGTGAAGGCAAAAAAAAGAAAGAGTCGTGGAATCTGGAAGTGGGGAATAGGAAGAAGGAGTTGAATGAATTAGCCACTGAACACGCGAGATAAAGACTGGGAATTGAGCAAAGTGAGGGTTTCAAAATAAAAAAAGAATAAAAGGAAAAGGATTAAAATTAGGAAGTGGGCTGAGATTCAAATTGGGGTGGGCTAGGTACTAAACTTACCTAGGTAAGAGAAAAACAGCATGGGCTATAAACCATGTAGCCCACTATGTGTGAGTGTGTTTCAGATGGATCAGATCAGAAATAGGGTGTTTTAATTTCAATCCAAAAAATTTCGGAATGAAATTTCTATTCTATTCTAAAAAATCGGAATTTCAACATCTAATTCTGATTCGGAATTTTTTATTTCTTGAAATGTTTGGATTTTTTTTTTTCAGAATATCACATTTTCATAACTTTTGGGAAAAAAAAAATTCAAGACAAAAAAGAGAAGTTGTGAGATAAACTCAGTGAGTGGATAAATTATGAAAACGAATATAAAAGTTATTTATCTTTTCAGAAATCCTTAAAAATCAAATTTAACTGTAAGACCTCACATCGCTCTTTGAAATCCCCAAGTTTTAAAACCATTTTATGATCTTTACGAAAGCTATAAAACGATTTAAATTCAAGAAATTGAATAAATCAATATACAACTTCTTAATAAGCAACCTTCTAAAATAAAAGAGTTATAAAAACATTATAACCGAAAATCTTTATAAACTCGAAAAGGATTTTCTCACTTAAACCCATACAGGAGATAACAATTAAATTTCACCATGCATATACCTGTAGAAACCTGGCCATACACTTGTGCGGAATTCATGCATCGCACAAGCAAACAATATCTTAACCATACACACGCATGGAGTAAAATCCATACATGTGCAGGCAATCCTGATCATACGTGCACACAGAGCGGCCCCCAAAAGACTTAGCATCTCGATACACGACCCAAATCCTATATGTGTACCGTGATGGGTCCTAAAGATCTGTCAAATCCAATAACCTGATGGGTACTGATGCGGATGGTTTTGAAAACCGATAACAACTCAACAAATAACAAATCTTTAACTTAGAATTTCAAATCTCAAACCTTTTACAAACTTTTCAAATGAAATAACGAGTCAGTGCAAACAAATTTCACCTTTCTCACAATAGGCCCAAAATAAAGTGAATTATAAACATAAGAAAGAAAAGTTATAATAAATTTTGAGAACCCCTAGCTCAAGAAAATCAACATATGAAAACCCTGATTTAAAAAGATCACTTGTGAACATTTTTAAAAGCCCAACGTTTTTAATACATACATCAAAACCTCAAATAAAACTCCCTCATGAAATAATTGAAATAATACAGTTTTCATAAACTTATCAAAAATCAAACATCCAACTCAAAGATCCTTATTTCTCAATCAATATATAAAAAAAAACAAATATAAATTATAATCTTAAACTTTCATTAACTTTTTTAGAATAAACGTCCACTCATTGTGAAGAACCTAGCTTTGATCCTTTTCCAGATCGTCACAAGCCACAATCGTCTTGCCTAAGATGAAGGTGATTGGCGCCGGAATTTGGCCAGAATCTGGCGAGACAAAGGGGGCGGAAGCTGGGGTTTACTGGGCTGATTTCGGTGCAGTAGGGAGCTGGGCCAGCAGGAGGAAGCCAGGGGGAGGTGGATGGCGCCGGGAGGTCACGCTGGTGGGCTGGGTCGGTTGAAAAATGGTTGTGAAGGTGGCAGTGGTGGCTGGTGGTTGCGGGCAGAAGGAGGACTGTCGAAGAGAGAGAAAGAAAAGAGAAAGAGAGTACGAGAGAGAAAGAGAGAATAAATGAGAGAGAGAGAGAGAAGGTTCTAGTAAGAGTGTCTATTTGGTTGATTTAAGTTAATTTTTGGGGTTTAAATTTACAAAAAAGCCCCTCCTTCTAGAAAAATCTCCAAATTTCTTTCCACTAAACTTCAATTCAAGATTCATTTTCGCCTACACATTCAGGAACCCAATTTCTAATTAACCGTCTCAAAATATTGGCCAAAATTTCATTTTTAATTCACCCCTCTAAAACACTATAACTCCCTTCCAAAAACTTAATTAAAATCCAACAATTAAAATTAAAATTTTGAATCCCAAAAGTAAACTTGGGGTCGGGTTGTTACACCAGTGATATTGTTGATTGAATTTTAGTACTTATACTAGGTTTCGTAGAGGTGAGAAGGATAAATACATATAGAAGCTTGCTCCTTCTGGTTCTTTTACTGTTAAATCTGCTTACATGGTGGTTTTTGAAGAAAGGGATATGATGATCCTTGGTTCTGGGGTTTCATTTGGAAGATGAAGCTAGCTCCCTTCTAAGATCAAGGCTTTTCTCTGGTTAATGGCTCATGGGAAGCTTTTCACTAATGCCCAAAGGCAAATGAGGAATCTCACTAGTAATTCTTTATGCCCTAGATATTTGGAAAGTTTTGAATCCCTTGAACACTTGCTCAGAGATTGTAAATAATCTATGGAAGTTTGGCAGGCTATGAGGCTTTTTGAGGATAGCTTGCAGTCTTTCTCACTAAATTTTTCAATCTTAAGTCTAAACATCTCTACTTTAATGGTGTTCCCTGGGCTTTATGTTTTTATGTGGGCCTTTGGTTTATTTGGAAGTGGAGATGTTGTTGTGTTTTTAGGGATGAGTTTAATCCCCCTCATATGCCTCAGCAGGTTATCTCTTTGTTTGCTAAAGATTGGTTTGTTGCTAATCAGGTGGACTCTACTCGTATTAATAAGCATGTGGTCCAGTTAGCTTGGGCTTCTACTCCCTTGGGTTGGGTTAAGGTTAATTCTGATGGAAGTTTCAAGGGTGGGTGTGGTCAAATCGCTGCTGGTGGTTTGATTAGAGATGATAAGGGTGCTTGGTTGATGGGTTTTTCTTTAAACCTTGGCTATGGCAATATCTTAGAAGCATAGTTGTGGGGTATCCTGAAGGGTCTTTGCTTTGCTTGGGATTCTGGCTTCAAAAGAGTACAAGTTGAGAGTGACTCAGCTTCTGTTGTTAGCTTGATTTTGATTAAGCTGGATTCTAAACAAGAGGATAGATAACACGCGAGAGTTGTTCTTCTCAAGCCATGCCTCTTAAAATGAAAAGTCGTTTCTATATATACATCTTGAGGCATAATATGTTACAAACTAAAACGAATAAGTGTTTTTGCTAAAAGAGTACATGATTTTACAATCTTTATGTTTGAAAATAATTACTAGTGCTGTATAGGCCTCACCAAAAAGCCCAAGGCCCAAAACCCACCCGAAGCCCACCCGGCCCAGTAGGCCTGAAGCCTGATTTGGCCCGAAATTTGGGCCGGCCCGGCCCGGCCCAAAAGTCTCTTGGGTTGGGCTTGGGCCATCCCCTTGAAGCCCATGGCCCGCCCGAAGCCTAGCCCGTTTAGGCCCGCCCAAAGCCCGACCCAAAGCCCAATTTGGGAATCATAACATATTTAATAGATTTTTTGTTTGTTTACTCTAATAAATTATTAATTGTTGTAAAAATAAAGAACTTTAGAGAGAAAAGATGGGAGAACAGTGTGTTTTTTTTCCATTTCATAGAGCCTTTATTTATAGGCTTCAAGCGATAAACATTTACATCAGATATACATCTTATGATAAATACATTATCACTAAGATAAACACAGAAAAATAAAATGAGTATTTATCTAGCTAATATTATATGATTATGTATGGAGATAAATACATGAAATGTGGTATGTAATTATCTGATGAGAACATTCACATTATCTGCAACACTCCCCCTTGGATGTCCGCAAGTCAATGATAAGCTACCTCGTTAAAACTTTGCTAGGAAAACCCAGTGGGATAAAACTTAAGCGAAGGAAAAAGAGTACAACCTTGTCTTGATCATTGAAATAGCGTTGGACGTGCTTATGTTGCCTCATTAAAACCTTACTAGGAAAAACCCTGTGGGATAAAAACCTAGTCGAAGGAAAAAGAGTACAACGCACATATGTCCGATGTACTTGGATGCTTCCCCTGATGATTGCATCCATTAATTTGATAGTTGAGAAAATCGACGAAGTCCAATACCATGTACAAATTTCTAAAATGAACATTTTGGTAAGGCTTTGGTGAAGAGGTCTGCAAGGTTGTCACAAGAACGAATCTATTTGACTTCGATTTCCCGATTCTTCTCAAGTTCATGCGTGTAGAAGAATTTTGGTGAAATGTGCTTGGTTCTATCACCTTTGATGTATCCTCCTTTGATTTGAGCAATACAAGCAGCATTATCCTCATACATGATAGTTGGAATATCTGTTATTAGAGGTAGATCACAAGTACTATGGATATGTCGTACTATAGTGTGCGTAGTCGCACTGTCTACAAGACAAATATCTTCGCCATGATTTTGACCACCGCAGTCCATATTTAATGTCTTCCAATAAAATAAATGAAAATAATTACTTTCAATTTAAAGAAATAACTACGACATTTTATTCGATAATAAAAATTATTCTTACAGGTGCAAAACCTGAAAAACAACTAAATCAAAGTAACATATGCAAATCTGAAACTAATCCTAAGGAAAGCAATAAACTGATTAAATAAACGACAAATTAATTGGGATGGACAACCCCACCACCAATTATAGCATCAAAAGACTTTGCATCGGTGTCAGCGAACAAATCAGAGACATCAAGATGACTTATGTCCACTGGGTCTGAAGTGTCCATTGGGTCATGAACTTGGTCAACATAATTGACTTCAACCTTCCCCTTTAAAGAGGCTCGGTAAAGGTCTACCAAGTGCTTGGGCGTGCGACAGGCACGCGACCAATGTCCAGTCTCACCACACCTGTGACAAGCACCCTCAGAAACTTTAGGGGCTTTGTCAATTTGACCTTTCCCTTTGTCTTGCTTGTTCCACCTTTGGTGGGTATGTGATGTTTGTGCATTTCTAAGACCCAAGTTATTATTGCTGCCACTTTGACCATTACGACGCCCATTACCACTCCCTTGTCCTTGACCACGCCCATAGCCACGACCACGACCACGACCACAACCATGGCTACGAGATAAAGTAGCATTCACTTCAGGGAATGCTGCCGCCCCAGTTGGACGGGATTGGTGGTTCCTCATCAAGAGCTCATTGTTTTGCTCAGCAAGGAGAAGACAAGAGATCAGTTCAGAGTACTTCTTGAACCCACGCTCACGGTATTGCTACTGCAAAAGCACATTTGAAGCATGGAAAGTTGTGAAAGTTTTCTCCAACAGTTCTGCATCAGTAATTTTCTCACCACATAATTTGAGTTGAGAACTGATTCGAAAAAGTGCAGAATTGTACTCAGAAACTGTCTTGAAATCTTGTAGACGCAGATGCATCCAATCATGGCGTGCCTTAGGGAGGATCACAGTTTTCTGGTGATTATATCTCTCTTTCATATTATCCCAGAGAGTCAACGGATCTTTGACAGTGAAATACTCACTCTTCAGCCCTTCATGAATATGAAGGCGAAGAAAGATCAAGGCTTTGGCATGGTCCTGCGGGAACGCTTTATTGCCTTCTTGGATAGTGTTACCAAGATTCATGGATTCAAGATGGATCTCAGCATCAAGGATCCAGGACAAATAGTTATTTCCAGAGATGTCGAGTTCAACAAATTCTCGTTTGGTCAAGTTTGTCATTTTCTACATAAAGAAAATGAGATATTTAGAACTCATGAAAAATAATTATAGAACTTCAGGTTCTTAATATTTCTAATATATATACACATATACCAAAAACTTCAGGTTTAGGTAAAAGAAACCATAAATACAATTAGAACTTCAGGTTCTAAAGTCTTCACATATCTTATTCGAACTTCAGGTTTATTGATATAAGAACATATAAATTTAATTTAGAACTTCAGGTTCTATGGCATAGATTTGAACTTCAGGTTCAAAATATAAATTAACTGAGTAATAAATAATTAATAAAGTAATTGTACAAATAAAAGACTTAGGAACAATAGTAGATAAGTCACGTACGAAAGTATAGCCATATATAAACATCAGTATAATTGCATAAAGAAATTTAATTAATCAATATAAACAACTTATGTAAAGAAGTTTATGCAATCGGCCTTGACAAAAAATTTGAATCAAACAATATTTGATACAAAACAAACAATTAAATTAATTGTTTGTATACGTAATAATACTTCATGTTGAAAACTATTCTTAAATAAAGAAAACTAGAATTAAGCATTCGGTGAGCAAGGTGGAATAATATTCATAATTGCGAACATCTAATTGATTAAAGACAACTAATTGTTTGTCAGATGGTAGATATCCAAAGATATAACAAAAAAATATTAAATGAAAGAAGACTAATTGATTAATTAGATAATCATGCAAGCAGTATCATGATCTATTAGTTGATCTTATTCAATTTGTTTAAAATATCTTTTATTATAAAAAGATCAGATCAAAAAAATCAAACAAAGCTTTAAAAGAAACAAAGTTATAAAACCTGTGATATGACAGAAGCTTATAACAAAGCTACAAAATTATAGACGAAAAGCAAGGAACAAAAAAATATAATAATTTATATTGCCTTATATTTAAATAATATGAGCAATCAATGCACTCACAGTAGTATAGATTTAAGAGATGAACAAGAAAAATAAGAGCAATCGAGTTGAGCACATATGCTCTTGCTTCTTATTAATAAAAGCCTCAAAATTGTCATCGGCATAATATTACAACTATAATAATAGAAGAAAAAAACAATATTATACTAGAGCTCTCGTGCTGATAATGTGTTGTAAAAATAAAGAACTTTAGAGAGAAAAGATGGAAGAACAATGTAGAGCCTCTATTTATAGGCTTCAAGTGATAAACATTTACATCAGATATACATCTTATGATAAATACATTATCACTAAGATAAACACAGGAAAATAAAATGAGTATTTATCTAGCTAATATTATATGATTATCTATGGAGATAAATACATGAAATGTGGTATGTACTTATCTGATGAGGACATTCACATTATCTGCAACATTAATATGTTTACTAAGTTATTATATAATATTATAATGTTAGTAAATAGTAATAGTGTAAACTATGTAATACCATAAATAATAAAGTAATAAACTTTTAAAATTATATACAATATTACAACTATAGTAAAACATAAATATATATGTATATATACAACTTTTATAATACAACTATAATTAAAGCTATTAAACCACGATCGTCAATTCATTAATTCAACGATTTGAACCGTTCATTTTTTATTTTGATAGTCAAAGATCATCCTTACAAAAAATCGGTTAAATCGGAATTCATCTACCCATTCGATTATCATTAGAAAAACCATGGTCGTTCATTAATTCGATCACCGTTACGTCACTTTTGCATCTCCGATTAAGCTAATTTTTTACAAGAATTCTCTTTGAGTGGGGAACTAAAACTTGAACGGTTTGAATCGTTGAAAACACGATCAATATGTGAGCTTCTACATATAAATACACTTGAAGTGTATAATTCTAATAACTTTCCCGTTAAAACCTTGTTGTTTCCATAATTATGAAGACCACAACGTGATTTCAACAATCTGACCCGTTCATTTTCTATGTTCATAGTTAAATATCATCCGTACAAAAAATCGACTAAATCGAAATTCATCTACCCATTCGATCATCATTAGAAAAACTATGAACGTTCATTAATTCGACCACCATTATGTCACTTTTACATTTCCGATTGAACTAATTTTTTGCATGAATTATCTTTGAGTGAGGAACTAAAATTTGAACAGTTTGGATTGTTGACAACACAATTGCATCGTTTGTTGATAAAAATATATAATAAAATATATAATAAAACATATGTACATTTATGTTTTATTATAGTTATAATGTTGTATATAATTTTAAAAGTTTATTATTTATGGTATTATACTATTACTAACATAATAGTATTACATAATAACTTAATAAGCATATTAATAATTTATTCAAGTAAACAAACGAAAGAGATATTAAATATGTTATGATTCACAAACTTAATAAATAAACTAGTCAGCTCAGTTAGTTGAGAGTTGAAGTTTGTTATGTGATGTCTCATGTTCAAATCACAATATAGCCAAAATCCTATATTTTTTTTAAGATATGTATATGTGTCTAAACAGGCTTTGGGCCCATTTTGGGCCGCTCGTTCGGGCCTAGCCCGACCCGGCCCTCCAAGCCCGCAAGCCAAAGCCCGATGGGCAGGCCTTGGGCTTGTGTATTAAAGCCCAAGCCTGGCCCGGCCCAGCCCATTGCCGACCCCTAATGCTGTATCTATATGGTGAATGTTGTTGTATCTGCAGTGTTGAAAAAAGTTGATACAATATTTTTGTTGTTTCATTGCTTTTATTAGGAGTGGGTATAATAACCGACACACCAAAACACCGAACCAAACCAACCAAGTAAAAACAAAAAATATACCGAGTTGACCAAAAAAGTCAACACCATAAAAAAAATTGAACCAAATCGTATATGGACGGTTCCGGTTTCATGCTCACTTTGCCCGAACCAACCCAAACCGCATTGTGTAATTTTTAAAAATATAATTATATATTTTATGCACATTTTATACATTTTTGTACACATTTTATACATTTTTATTTTAGATCCTAAAATATATTTTATATAATCCTATGAGTTTAATATTCTATATATATATAATAATGTTTTAGTATATAATTTTAGTTATATCTTATATAATAAAATTAGTATATTCTATTTCTATATACTCTATAGTTTATAGTCTATATAATAATGTTTTATGTATATAGAGTTATATATAAACTTAGTATATAGTTGTATACATACTACAGTAGTTATATATAACTATATAAGTAATATATAGTTATAGTAGTATACTAGTATATACTATAGTAGTATGTAGTTATATATATACTAAGCAAGTTAAACAAAGTTCAAAGTTGTATTTGTATTTGTTTAATTGGTAAAATGGTAGTTCAAAAATTTAATTGTGTGGCCAAAAAGTTCAAAAACTAAATGTGAGTACCAACAAAATAATTGGATTTAGGCCCAAATCTTTGGGCCTAAAACCATGCATGTTGCACCGAATCAAATCGTCTCTGCAATGGTTCGGTTTGCTTTGGTGTTTCCTCACTTTGTCCGGTTCACAGCACCGAACCACACCAAGCGAGCACTTCTGGCGCGGTGCATGGTTCTCGGGGTGAACTGACCCGAACCGCACAGTGCCCACTCCTAGATTTTACTATTTTATCTTCTTGTGCTGATGGCAGTTCCACTAAATGATAAATTTATGCTTCACGTGATCCTATCGTTGCTCTTGTATAAGGTGCAAAAGTAGGGTTTGGTCCTTCATGGAAATATAAAGTATTTTGTCCTAAAAAATAAGTATTTATGTACGAGGGCAGATTCATGACATTCTATTTTTAACATAAATTTTAACACAAGTTTTAATGGTGCACATTTCATATAAAATTTCAATGATCCGAATCCTTTAATTTTTAGGTCTTTATTAAAGAATCATCATTGCAAAAAATTTAAAACCTCAGAAGTTGTATGTGTAATTTTTGAAATCACCAGAAGTATATTTAAAAAAACGATAAACTTTAACAGGTGTAAATGTAAATAACAGAGGACTTTGGATAACCAAATGATATCAAAAGGCCCACGGAGTCCGAAAAAGGAAACCCAAGCAGCCCAGGTTCAGTTTCCAAGGCTAAGGTTCGGAGCTAGCTAAGAAGCTCAGCTTCGGTTAACGTTCAAAGTCTGATTCACAGCGTAAAACTTGCCAAGTGTTGGAACTCAACTCCATGGACTTGTTGTGATCACAATTCACAAAGCCCTCCTACCTCATGCCCATGCCTTGTCCCTCAATTTCTCAAATCCCAATAAACAGTTTGAAAATTGGGTGAATTTTCGTGAAAATATCACGAATTTTTGGGCTGCAGACCGTACAATTCTCTGAAAATTTTCAGCATCAAATGCTTGATCAACGACGATCGTCGTTCTTATAGCCTCTGATCCATCAATTTCTTTCTTCTCAGGTTGGTTCCTATCAATGCAATGCAGTTCCAGTTCCAATTCAACAATCTCGCCAATTAATTTTATTATTTTGCAAACCAATATTATATCTTGTTTTTTAATATTGTGGTCATATTTTTTATTATGGAAATTTTGGATTTTGATTGCAAAACTGAATTGGGCTTTCTTGGTTTTGAGCAGTTTGGCTTGTATTTGACCCAAACAATGGCGCAGAATAATTGGGAAGCAGATAAGATGTACATACTGTGATTTACTTATTAGTTGACTGTTTCATGCTTTATGTTATGTTTATGTTAATGGGTATTTGTTAAATTTGGTTAACTTTGCTGTGTCTTATAGGCTTGATGTGTACATTTATGATTATTTAATAAAGAAGGAATTGCATGCCACGGCTAAGTCATTCATGACTGAAGGGAAGGTTGCACCGGATCCAGTAGGTAATTGATACTAACTATAGCCTAAAAAATCAAATATTTACTTCTTATTTGTGTTTGTAGTTACCTTGGTAATGCAATGCAACTTGTTTAATGTGGATTAGATTATGATCCATTTGAATGGTCCTATTGTCTATGTTGCTCGCTTCCAGTCAATTCGATACCAATTTTTCATACTTATTGAATTGGAATGCTAAGACCGTGTGATTATTTATTATGTATAATTTGCAGCCATTGATGCTCCCGGGGGATTTCTTTTTGAATGGTGGTCTGTCTTTTGGGACATTTTTATTGCAAGGACAAATGACAAACATTCCGAGGCTGCAGCAGCTTATATAGAGGTGACTTTTTAAATTTTAATGGTATAGATGTGGCTGCTGGTTACTTGTGCTACTTATGCCGAAGTTTCCGCTGACCTCTTTGTACCCTCCTATGGTGTTGATGTGCAGGCACAGCAAATTAAAGCAAAAGAACAGCAACAGCTGCAAATGCAGCAGTTGCAACTAATGCGCCAAGCTCAGTTGCAACGAAGGGATCCTAATCACCTTCCCATTGGTGGTCCACTAAATTCAATTAGTTCTGAAGGAATGCTTGGGCAATCTGCAGCTAGTGCATTGGCAGCAAAAATGTATGAGGAACGCATGAAACACCCCAATCCTATGGATTCAGAGACATCCCAACCACTCCTTGATGCTAGAGTGGCCCTTCTAAAATCAACAACAAATCACCCTGGGTAAAATACTGGAAGGTCATATTTATTATCAGCTTTCTGATATTTAGTTCTTTTGGTGGCTTATTTACTTGTTTCCACATGCTAAAGCAGTCAGTTGGTTCAAGGAAGCCCTGGTAGTGTTAATGCGGCATTACAACAAATCCAGGCTAGAAGTCAACAGACCACTGTAACTACTTATACAACTCCATTTGTGCTGTTTTCTTCCTTTATGTTTCTTTCTAATTTTGGTAAAGCTTTGATTCTTTTTTCTCTGTAGGACATAAAGAGTGAAGTTAACATGGGTTCTGCTCAGAGATCTTTGCCTATGGATTCTTCAATTTATGGGCAGGCAATGATGCAGACAAAGCCTGGAATGGGAAATGCAGGTATGATTGTTTGATCCTTAGAATGTAAGAATTAAGGAAGAGCTATAAACTACATATTTTCTACCAGGCAGGAGGTGAAAGGATTACAGGCATCTTTTCTTGTGCTCACTTTCCTACTTTCTTTGTTTCCTTCCACATCTTCCTAGCCCCATCTTCAACTTATGAGGGATAATTTCAGATTAAATAATATTTAGACCTTTCTGTTTAAAGTAAATGTCTTCTAATTAGTGAATGCCTTTTCCATTTAGGATATATGTCTCCCCTATGACTTAGAGCATGATTATCTTTTGATTATTGCATAGTTCGTTAACTCAAAACTAAACTTTGCAATGAAAAAAATAAAGTTATGCTCATTGTGTACAGTTATACACTATGGCCACTGCAGCCCTTTTTTTTTTTTTTTTTTTCTTTTTAAGAACAAAAAAAGTTAAAAAAGGCTATTCTTTGTAAAACATCAATGAATGTACCTAGAGTGCCAGGTGACTTCCTGGCTCACAATCCCTCGTATGCATGTTCTTGGTGCCTTGGTTGCGGCACCGAATATCAGACTAGCTCCTTGTTTGGCATGCCTTGGTGCTCAAACATCTAGTCTAGAAACAGGTGGGGATGTCCAAGAAGGTTGATTGCTCAATTCAACTTAGCAATGTTCATTCATTTATGTCAAAATGGGTTACTATTGAGATGTTTAAGGAGTCATATTTTTATATTTGGTCATGTTTGATTAATTTTGTTAATTTTGTTAATTTTGCTAATCATCAAAAGAATTTTCTTAAAACTCTGCATTTTTTGAATACAGGATTGAACCCAGGAGTAGGTGGTCTTCCACTGAAGGGGTGGCCTCTAACTGTGAGTTGTATTCTGCATATCATACATTCTAGGGATTTATTCCATAAATATGACTGGTCAAATGCTATTAACTGATGCATGTGCCAATACATACAGGGCATTGACCAAATGCGGCCAGGTTTAGGTGCACAAGTTCAAAAGCCTTTCCTGCAAGGTGCAACTCAGTTTCAGCTTCTCTCACAGCAACAACAACAGCTCTTAGCACAGGTTCAAGCACAAGGCAATGCTGGTAGCTCGTCTATCTATGGAGATATAAGGGGATTGCCTAGGGGCAGTTTAAATGCAAAAGATGGCCAACTGATTGCAAATAATGGATCTATAGGCTCTCCTATGCAGTCAACTTCATCGAAGGTACGATGACATTCACAAACTTACTGTGATATTATTCTTACCCTCTCTCAGCCCCTGAAGATTCTGATATTGATGTGAAGTCCTTGATTTTACATACCATATCTTTTAGTATTTGGCTTCTCTCCAGTTGGGTTCTAACTGGAGAGAAACCAGTTCATAGTGGGAATTCACTGTTCTCAATTCAAAGATGGAGCCATGCATTATATTGAAAACTTCTCACACAAACCACCATTTTCTAATTTCAAAATTTACTTAACAGAAAGGAAAGAGACATCAAGCTTCAATGTACTGTATTGAGACTGAAAAATTGCACACAGTATCTCTCTCTTCTCTTCCACACAAATTTCAATAATCTGTAGAATGTTTTTCACACACCCTCTTCTCTTCAAGCCTTCAATGCACCCTTTTGTGACTGGCAATAGAAAATAACAAATGTGAAACTAATGAATGAGTTAATCAGGTCAGTTCTAATAAACTCCCAAAAATCACATTCTAATCTAATGTAAGCACTAATAACACTAAGATCCCTGCTTACTAAAGGCATATGTAGATTAGAAGGAATTTAAAATTTGGGTCCATAGATATTTGTCCAATATGAGCAATCAATGATTGAAAAAGAAAACATTTTACAAATGTTTGGATCCATAGATATTGGATAGAATTCAGTATAAGCTTTTGGGGCGGGGCAAGAACGTAAAACATTGTGGGGTGTTCAGTGTTGGCAGCATTATGAGTCATTTGGATGGAGCGAAAAAGAAGAATTTTTTAAGAATATAGAGGGTTGGGAGTGGATGAACTTTGCGAATGAATTAGATGTTGGGCAGCTCTTTGGGCTTCAGTCTCAACAGATTTTAGGGAGATTTCTGTGAGTTGGTGTCTGTTATTTATTAGATTTGGAGATGTTACAGTTTTACTGTACAGCAAGGGCAGATTAGAGAGTTTCTGTGTTGTACTTTAGAGGTGGGTTTCTTGTCCACAACTTGTACATTTTGCTCAATAAGAGCAATCAACAAGACCTTAACTTGCTTACAGACTCAATTGAGGCTAAATGCTTAATGATCAAACTTTAAGCTAAATGACTAATAATCAGCTATTAAACTAAATGACTAATAATCAGCCTATATTGATATGTAAAAATGTACCCTGTGTATTGAAAGACATGTCATCATGCAGTCTGCTGGTGTGTTTTCTCTAATAACAAGAACTATATATTCATTATCAAAACCTACATGCATGAGTACACACGTACATATGTAACACATGTACTTAATTTTTTATTTTTTTTTCTTTCAGCATACTTCTTTGAATTGTTCCTATATCCATGTCGATTTGAGTTGTTTATTGCTTTGCATATGTGCATAAAGGAACTTCTCTAGTGTTAATAGATTTATATATTTGTCATGGTTTTGATTTTGCCAGAACCTTTGGTGTGTTTTAAGCAGTTATAGTGGTGATGCCTCTCTGAACTTTGTTGTGTTTTAATCAGATAAACATGCCACAGATGCAACACTCTTCCTCTCAACAACAACAGGATCCGTTGCAGCCTCAGCAAGTACAACAGGTTGTGTTTCCATTTATTTTCCTTCACTGTTACAACCTAAATATTTTATAGAGCTCTTATGTTCGAATATTATTTTTATCTGTGATTTTCATGTAATAGAGTAGCCGCAAAAGGAAGGGGACTTCTTCCTCTGGAGCTGCTAACAGTACTGGTACAGGAAATACAATCGGTCCTTCACCTAATTCTCAACCATCAACCCCATCCACTCATACCCCTGGAGACGGAGTTGCTATTCCTGGTAATTTGCCAAATGCTAATAGCGTTCCAAAAAGTATGATGATGTATGGAGCAGATGGAACAGGTGGCCTTGCATCATCCACAAACCAGCTGGTATATAAAGTTTTAAGTCTTTTTATGTAACCTTCACGATCTACAGATAGGAAGTAATATGGATAATCTGGACTCCATAACACATGTTACTTGCAAGTAAAATGATAGGATCCAAAAAGTAGTACTCCTCAGTGTAGATATTTAATTGGAACAAGCAATTACTAATTAATTTCATACTTTTACAACAATACCTTAATCAGATGGAAAAGGAATCCCTCTAATTTGATGGTCCTAATTATTTGATTATATTTTATGTGCTTAGTGGGGTCTGTGTTATGGTGCGTCTTGAATTGGAAAAGTTTTGTGTAGGGTTAATAGCAAGACGTGTATTTTCTAGTAATCTGAGGTTTTGAATTGCATGTCTTAAGTGTGCTGTACTTTGTGTTCCACTGCAAAATTTGATTTCAAAGATTGCCCCACATATTCATTTGGTTCTCCATGTTTAACTATCTATATCCTTACCATTGTGTCCACTTGGGGTGCTTTAGATTAATGGCTCAAATGCATGTCTTCTACTTAATTTATGTAATAGGACCTCTCTAGTAGATTGTACTGATATGTGCTGAATTCCCACTAGGAATCGGACTTTGCCAAGTCCCTTTCAAAAGTATTTTTGTTTAAATTTTCATTTGCAGGATGACATTGATCAGTTTGGAGATGTTGGCTCCTTGGAAGATAATGTAGAATCTTTTTTATCACATGATGATGGAGATGGTAGGGATTTGTTTGGCACATTGAAACGAAACCCTGCACATTCTGCAGAAGCTTCAAAGGGTAAAAGATGATTTCATGCTTTGAATAGTGTTGATTGATCCAAATGACGGCAGCAGTGACTTTTTTCTCTTCAAATCAGGTTTTTCCTTCAGCGAACTTGGTTCAATCCGTAAAAGTAGTAGCAAAGTTGTCTGCTGCCATTTCTCTTCAGATGGAAAATTGTTGGCCAGTGCTGGGCATGACAAGAAGGTATAATTCTTTCTTGGGAATGAATTACATGTTTTAAACATACAGGTTCAGACATATACCAGTCTTTTCTCCTCTTCTGTTTTCTCATTGGCATATTCTGTTTGCATGTTATTAAATTAAGAATCGCATATGATCTAAGGTCTTAATACTACTAACAAAAGTACAAAGAGCTTGTTATATATAATATTATAATGTTTAAAAGTGTTTATTTATTTATGCTTCCCACAAATGATGGAGTTACTAGTTACTACTGACTTGTATCTAAACTTGATAATATGGCTGAATGAATTATTTCATATATCTCAAGGTATATTTATACAGGATACATAAGACCATTTAAGGTAAGTCAACTATACAGCTATGACATTAATTCCTAGCTAAATAAGGAAAACCTATATACACGCTAATTCTCCCCCTCAAGTTGGTGCATAGATATCGCTCATGCCCAACTTGGATAGCGATGCATGGAATGGACCACTAGCAACAACATGAGTCATCATATCAGCCAGTTGATCCGCACTTCTAATATAAGGAACCTCTATCACACTAGCATCTAGATTATCCTTGATGTAGTTCCTATCAAGTTCAACATGCTTGGTTCGATCATGTTGTACATGATTATTAGCAATCTCAATAGCCGCCGTGTTATCACAAGAGAGCATCATCGGTTTCTGAGGACCATACCCGAGTTCACCTAAGAGAATTTTGAGCCAAGTAATCTCTGTAGTTGCATGATGAACGACACGGTATTCAGCTTCTGCACTAGACAGTAATACCACATTCTGTTTCTTACTCCGCCAAGTCACCAAATTTCCTTCAACAAATGACACATACCCTGAAGTAGACTTCCTATCCAATCTGGACCCAGCAAAGTCTGAATCAGTGTATCCCACAATATCTAGGTGTCCATGCCTGGAGAACATAATACCTTTACCTGGAGAGGACTTTAGATAAACCAAAATACGATTCACTGCATTCATGTGTCGGTTGCTCAGATTATGCATGAATTGACTCACAACACTAACTGCATATGATATGTCAGGCCTAGTATGAGCTAGATAGATCAACTTCCATACTAGCCTCTTATACATTTCCTTGTTTGTCGGAACCTGATCAGGATAGATAGTCAGACCATGATTCACCTCAATAGGAGTATCCACAGGTTCGTAGGCAAAGTTACCAGTTTCAGCCAAGAGATCTAATGTATACTTCCGTTGAGAGAGGAAAATTCCTTGCTTGGACCGAGACACTGTTGTTAATTTGGCTCGCATTTGAAGATTTCTTGGTTCATGGAGGATTTCCATGGTATCCTAGGATGAAGTTAGGAGTCCAAATAGGTGTTGGAAGGTTATTAATTCTTAGTGCGTTTTGGACTTCGTTTTGGGCAAGTTTTGAGGTTTTCCTTGTATATAAAGGAAACTTATTTCCTACTCAAAGTTAACTTTCTTCCTACTTTATCTAGAATTGTAATTTAAGGCCTATGGTTATAAATAGGATCTTAGGGGCTTAAAAAACGTGAGAGAATCAGATTAGAGTGAGCAAATCCTTAAGATTCTTGGGAGGCACACAATCTAGAATTGGTGAGATCAAGATTAGGTAATTAATCTTGGGTGAGAGATTTAGGGTTCTTGGGAAACACTTTGTGAAAGGGTGTACAAGGGATTTGGGGATTGAGTTATGTGATTTAGTCCAATTGTAATCTTAATACTTATTATTCTCATAGTGAAGAACATAGATTTCTCCCGGGGACGTAGGCAGGAATTTTGACGAACCTCGTAACAAATCTCGGTGTGATTGTGTGTGCTTGTTGGTTTATTATTTTCTGTTTTCTTGGCTGTGTTTGTTATTTATCTTTCATCGAATTATTGTTTGTACGCCGTGACAGTGGGAATTAGGATTTAATTCTCAAACTACATCAACAATTGGTATCAGAGTCAGGTTTCGTGTTCATCGATCGTGGTTCCGTGTAGTTTGTCATGACAGCGGGAAGTAGTGGTGTTTCATCTTTTAAGGTGGAGCAATTTGATGGAAAAGGTAACTTTACTCTATGGCAAAAGAGAGTGAAGGATGTCCTAGTTTCGCAAGGTGTGGCACGCGCCTTAAAGGGAAAGGAAGAAGGAAAGCTGGCAAAGATGACAGATGATGACTGGGAAGACTTGGAGTGCAGGTGTGTGAGCACGATTCGGCTTTATATTGCTGATAATATTATCAACAATATAAATGAAGATTCTGCCCCAAAATTGTTGAAGAAACTAGAAAAGCTTTATTTAGCTCAGAAGTCTATGGCCACAAAGTTGAATCTGAAGTGGGACATATATAAGTTGAAGATGGAAGCGGGTGCAAATCTCATGGATCATATGAACATGTTCAAAGGAATGCTAAATCAACTCGAAAGAGTTGGGGTAAAGATTGAGGAAGAAGATCGAGCCCTCTTACTTCTAACCTCAGTTCCTGATACATATGACAACATAGTGGATATCTTCTTATATGGTAAGGATACACTGAAGATGGAGGAGGTCGAGTCAACTCTCTTGTCTATTGAAAGGAGAAAGAAAGTTAAGGATAAAGATTCCTTGTTTGTTGCTCATGGTCAAAGAGGAAGGCAAACTACCAAGGGTTCTAGTGATAATAGCAAGACTAGATCAAAGGGTAGTGGTAAGGGCTGGCAATGCTACAAGTGCAAAGAGTGGGGACACATAAAGAAGGACTGTCCGACTTGGAATAAGAAGGATGGTCATGGCTCTACAGCGGTAGTAGACTATAATGAATTTGGAGAACTTCTCACAGTCTCTATAGGTAACACTTCTTCTCATGGTGATTGGATATTGGATTCGGGTTCTACTCACCATATATGCTCTAGGAAAGAATATTTTGAAAAGTTTCAAGAATCAAAGGGAGGATCTTTCTCTTTGCCTGACGGGTCCAAAGTTGACGTCATGGGGGTTGGAATGGTGAAGATCAAGATGTTCAATGGGGTGGAGCATACTTTGGGTAGAGTCGCTTATGTCCCAAAGCTACAAAGGAATTTGATATCCTTGAGTAGGTTGGATTCCAAGGGCTACCTGGTTTTGATAGCAGGTGGAGTCATGAAAATTACTCATGGAAGCATGGTCCTAATGAAGGGAGAGAAGTGTGGTGGTCTATATCGTTTGATAGGAACTCAAACCTCGATGGTTGGTTGGAAACGAAATGCACAAGAAATCAAGCGCTTGAGTAAGGTCTCGTTTGCGGGTACAGCAGAGACGGTGTGACATGTTTCCAAGGTTCAAATGATGGTGAGAAAGGAGATCCTACTAGAGGAGGGGGTGAATCGAGGCCCCTCTTCGGTGCTAACCAGTAATTGGTTACACGATGCAGCTGCACATAGGTATTGGCCATGCGAATCAAGGGTGGACCATAGTTTCTTGATTTGGGTTATGTGTAGTTGGTACAAGGTCTAGGCCAATGGTATTTGGTGTAAGATAATTTGCATGATATGCTCGCCAAGGTGGAGATTGTTGTTAATTTGGCTCGTATTTGAAGATTTCCTGGTTCATGGAGGATTTCCATGGTATTCTAGGATGAAGTTAGGAGTCCAAATAAGTGTTGGAAGGTTATTAATTCCTAGTGCGTTTTGGACTTCGTTTTGGGCAAGTTTTGAGGTTTTCCTTGTGTATAAAGGAAACTTATTTCCTACTCAAAGTTAACTTTTTTCCTACTTTATCTAGAATTGTAATCTAAGGCCTATGATTATAAATAGGATCTTAGGGGCTTAGAAAAACGTGAGAGAATCAGATGAGAGTGAGCAAATCCTTAAGATTCTTGGGAGGCACACAATCTAGAATTGGTGAGATGAAGATTAGGTAATTAATCTTGGGTGGGAGATCTAGGGTTCTTGGGAAACACTTTGTGAAAGGGTGTACAAGGGATTTGGGGATTGGGTTATGTGATTTAGTCCAATTGTAATCTTAATACTTATTATTCTCATAGTGAAGAATAGAGATCTCTCCCGGGGACGTAGGCAGGAATTTTGCCGAACCTCGTAACAAATCTCGGTGTGATTGTGTGTGCTTGTTGGTTTATTATTTTTTGTTTTCTTGGCTGTGTTTGTTATTTATCTTTCATCGAATTATTGCTTGTACGCCGTGACGGTGGGAATTAGGATTTAATTCTCAAACTACATCAACAAACACTTCAATGCCCAAGAAGTATTTTAGAGCTCCTAAATCCTTCATTTCAAATTCCTTGGCCAAATAACCCTAAACCTTCTCTATCTTACTTGGATTACTACCTGTAACAATCATGTCATTAACATAAACAATAAGCAAGGTAATATCATCACCATCTCGTTTAGAGAACAATGTGTGATCTGCCAAGACTTAAAACCATATGCCTTCATTGAGTGGCTCAATCTGCCAAACCAAGCCCTCAGTGACTGTTTCAGTCCATAAAGCGCCTTCTTCAGCTTGCATACGTTGCCTCCTTTTGGTGTAAATCCCGGAGGAGGATCCATATACACCTCCTCTATCAGATCACCATGAAGAAAGGCATTCTTCACATCAAACTGTTGTAATGACCAATCCAGATTAGCTGCAAGAGAAAGTATAACTCTAACAGTGTTCATCTTGGCCACATGAGCAAAGTTCTCTTGACAGTTAATCCCATAAGTCTGTGTGTAACCCTTGACAACCAGTCTAGCCTTGTACCTGTCAACTGTACCATCTGATTTATATTTCACTGTAAACACCCACTTACACCCCACTGTCTTCTTTTCCCGAGGTAACTCGACCATCTCCTAAGTAGAATTCTTCTGGAGTGCCTTCATTTCTTCTACCATAGCAGACTTCCACTTGGGATTTCCAAGAGCTTCTTGAAAATGATTAGGAATAGACACAGAAGACAACTGAAGGGCAAAAGCAAGGTGAGACTTAGACAAACGATGATAAGAGACAAAATCTGACATAGGTTAAACTACATTATAAGATGATTTAGAGAAGCCCAACCTATCAGGCTCTCTACGTTCACGAAGGGGATATCTCCTATCCGGACCACCAACTTGTGAATCCAAGTCAGCAGATTCTGAAGTTACAGGGTTAGGATTCAAATCAGTATCTGAAACTGAAGCTATAGGGAAAGAAACATGTATCTCAGAGTTGATCTCAGAAGAGTCATCCGATGGCATGGTAGTATCATCAAGAGGAGTACTGAAATTAGAGGGAGGCACAGCAATAGTAACTTTGTTTCTCCTAGTATAGCCTTTTTGGAACAACTGGGTCGGCCTTTCCTCAGGTTCTGATTCAGCCATCACAGGATCAGAACCCGAAACAGCTGAATCCTCCCCCTTACCCGAAATCCACAATCTCTTTTCATCCAACCACAATTGTTCCTCTTCCTTACTTTGAATCTCCCCCTGAAGAGGAACCATAGAGACCTCCCCAGAAAAATAAGACACGTGCTCACAAAACTCAACATTCATGGACACATAGATTTTACCTGTAGGAGGATGAAAACATTTATGCCCCTTTTGAGAATTAGAGTAACCAAGAAAAACACACCTAAGAGCATGGGGATCAAGTTTATCCCTATGAAGAGAGGGAACATGAACAAAACAAACACAACCAAAGACCTAGGGCAAAGATTGAGGGCAGAAGGGATAGAGTGAAATTGTGACAACATTCGCAATGGAGTCTGATAGTCAATGATACGAGCAGACATTCTATTGATAAGAAAGACAGCAGTCATGACAGCATCAGCCCATAAGCGTTTCGGAACATGCATAGTAAAACATAAGGCCCGTGCCACCTCAAGAAGATGACGGTTCTTACGTTTTGCTATGTCGTTCTGTTGTGGCGTGTAGGCACACGTCGTCTGGTGGATGATGCCATTTTCATGCTCAGCTATACACTCCATATCATTAGGCCGTCGATAATCTAACTTCATGAAAATGGAGTTCAGCTCATTATAGTACTCAGTGAGAGGCCGGCCACCCTGACGCAATTGAAAGGTCTTCTTCATCAATTCATAAACCTGAGAAGAGTCAGAGGCATCAAGATAGCTCCTCTTAACAACATTCCAAACCTCCTTCGCTGTTCCACACTGAACGAAATGAGACATGAGGTTGGGCGTCATGGAGTTGATGAGCCATGACTTCACTATGGCATTTGCAGCTTCCCACTCATCATAGGTCGAATCAGTCTCTGCAGGTGCAACCTTCCTGCCTGTAATATAGCCCTTCTTATTTCTGCCGGCAATATGCATCTCCAAAATCTTAGACCAAATGCGATAATTAGTACCATCCAATTTGATATGGATTGAAGAAGAGGTCTCCTGAAAAGTCACAATGGATGACATCTTGTTTTCAGAAATCACAGGGTCTCGCTAGCAGAGGCAGTGACAATCTCGTCAGACATAGGATGCGGCTAGGATTTCTTTCAAAGAAAGATTGAGGCTAGGGTTTCGGCTTGACTGATCACTGATCGGCACCTTCTTGTTTGGCTAGGGTTTGCTGATGGTGTTTAGCTAAGATTTAAAAAAAAAAAAAAAAAAAAAAAAAAAAAAAAAAGATAGGCTAACAGCGGCACAAGAGAAGAGCTGGAGTTGCTCTTGGAAGGGTGCGGCAGCAGCAATTCTTCAGGTTAGGGTTTCAGCAAGAACAAAGATTTTTTTATTACTGTAGCGCGACACTGTAGCAGCGGTATTGTAGCGAAGACACTGTAGCGGTACTGTAGCACGAAAAAAAAATTCTTTGGAAAACCTAGATCTCTAGGCTCTGATACCAACTTGATAATATGGCTGAATGAATTATTTCATATATCTCAAGATATATTTATACAGGATACATAAGACCATTTAAGGTAAGTCAATTATACAGCTATGATATTAATTCCTAGCTAAATAAGGAAAACCTATATACATGCTAACTGATACATAAGGAAATACGATACAGTTATTAAATAGTAATGGGGAAAGCCTTTATAGTTCTATTGAATATTTATCTGAAAAATATATACTGATTGCTACACTCCATAGATGACATTTGAAGTCAACCCTGATTTTAGTGCCTGGAATTCCTTTGTTTCTTTTTACCATAAATTTATTTATTTATTTTTTGGGAAAGAGGGTTTTATACTTTTATGTCAAAAAATTGATACTGAAGATCCTTATGGCCTTTTACCATAACTGTGAATGGCTTTGGTATATATGCACTGGCTCTGTTTGGTTGAGGGGTTTTATAATATTCTCCCAAAATGGCCTTTCTCCAGTTGCACTTGCACATAGTATTGTCAATTGGAGGCAAGCCATTTTTTTGATACTTGTAAGATGTAGGGGTGTTCAAGATCCAATGCAATTCAATCCAATTAAATCGGTTTCGACGATTTCGGCAAATTGGATTGGATCACAAAATTTACAAAACTGACATCATTGGATCGGATGGCGGATTTCCTCATGAAATCCAATCCAATGTTGTTTCATTTCATACTTTTTTGGTCTTCTACATTCGAAACTATAAAAATAGTGTGTAATTTTAATCCTTTGGTGAAATTTTGTTTGGTATACTAAATATGAAAAACACTGTTCTTTAGCATTTAACTTTCATTTCATATATTATTCTATTAAAAGTTGTTGGTATATTTCAAAAAAAAAAAATTTCATTAAAAAATCAATTATCTAATCCAATTCAATCTAATGTCAATTGGTTCGGATTGGATTGGATTCTAACCTCATATTGGATCAGATTGGATTGCAAAATCTACAATCCAATATACATTGGATCAGATGCGGATTTGCTAAAAATTAACAGTTTCAACCTGACAAACACCCCCAGTAAGATGTTTGGATGGTGGTTTATGGTGAAGAATGAGATAAATGGTCTAAACAAATACTGCCAAAATAACTTGTCACCTCCTATTGTACTATGTACTAGTAGAGGGTTGTAGCCTACTAGCCTTAAACAGGGCTAACATGGCAATTTTTCATTCAAGACCTTTGATTGTGGGTTTAATAACCTGTGCATGCATGGTAAAACTAGTGGGGAAAAAGACACTCAGAACACAGAGACACACACATGTATATATAAAATAGAGAGAGAGAGAGAGAGAGAGAGAGAGAGAGAGAATCTGTGGTGGTCCTGATATTTCCATGTTGCTATAGTGGCATATACTCGAATTGGCCCCTGTTTGATTTTAGCTTTGTTAACTTTTGAAATCCACAACCAAATAATAAGAAGGTTTGAAAAAAAGTGAAAAACAATTGTTAATTTATGAAATGGCCATAAGCTCTACCTCAAGGATGAGCAATGGGTAGAACCTAGGTTGAAGTCTTGTTATAAGCAAAAATTCTTAATTTATCATATTGGTTTTAGTTACTTCTGATCTGATAATTGTGACACCTGCTTTTGGGATTGGTGATATTATGAGAAATATAAATTTCAGTTTTACATTATTTCTTCCCCAAGTCAACAAAAAATCAGATGCACTACAAAAGGTTTTAAAATTCTTTATTGGAATCCAACATGAGTGACTTTTTAATTGATTGAAACAACAAGAATCGTAAGTAAACCAAATTTCAATATCAACAAGAAAATGAATGATGTGGATACTTATCTTTTTTCCATGTCAGTAGGTTGTTGTTTGGAATACGGACACACTACAAACGGAAAGCACACCGGTGGACCACACCATGATAATTACTGATGTTCGATTTAGACCAAATTCAACTCAGTTGGCAACATCTTCATTTGACACAACTGTGCGACTTTGGGATGCTGCTGAAGTAAATTCTATGCTCCCTTGCTTTTTCTTTTTAATATTGTCAAATGCATTATTCATAAACAATTTTTGGTTGCCCTTCGTGGTTTTTATTTTTCACTACTAAATATCTGCAGACTGAAGTATAGTTATTCAACTCAGTTGGCAACATCATTTTTTTTATGCTTGTCCATGAGAGCTGACCTTGTATCTCTCTCAAACAAATTATAATTTTAGTGCAATATAATATTTGAGGTTGTATCAACTGGATAATCTTGTTGACTTCATGCGTTATTTATGACTGATCTTGTTAGTTAGAAGATTCATTTTGAGGAAATGCTGAATTTTCACTGACGAGAGCTTTAGGACTTGAGATTTTTCAATAGTTGACTATGGACTTTAGGTGAAGTGATGAGGTGTGATGTAAAAAGGTTTCAGATTTATATCTAGTTTTGCCCCGTATATGTCCCAGGATAGTCAGGTAATTAACATTGGTGTTATTTTAAGTGAAACATGTATGTTAAGAATGGGTTTACATTGTTGATTTCAACAGAAAACATGATTTCATAAAAGATACGGTATATTTTAAAACAGTCATTATTTGACCTGTCTCCACTTACTTCTGCTTCCATTTTTTATAGCCTCCACTTCTGTATATTTTGTATAATGTCAATGACTTCAGGTCCTTTATTTTTTGTTGGAAGACCTGAGCACAGTAAGCATTAATTACTTAGATTTGAAATGCATGCTCATGAATTTCCTAACAAGCTTTTTCTTTATCAGCGATGAAAATTATGGTCCACATATATAAAGGCCACTTATCTTATTTTCCTGCCCCCTTTGTTTTGGATTCTTAAGTGTTTGAGTTCATTGTTGCAGCCAAGCTATTGTTTACACACATATACAGGGCATACCTCGCATGTAATGTCACTCGATTTCCACCCTAAGAAGAATGACCTTTTCTGCTCCTGTGATGCTAACAATGAGATTCGCTTTTGGAATATCAATCAGTATTCTTGCACTCGTGTTTCTAAGGCTAGTTTTGGGACCCTCCTTTAATTCTTTCAAGTTCATGATTTATTTTGGTTTATTTTCTGTTCTAAATCTCAGTCATTTAATGGTGCAGGGAGGTTCAGCACAGGTGAGATTCCAGCCAAGAATTGGACAATATTTGGCTGCATCATCGGGGAATGTTGTGTCCATATTTGATGCTGAGAGTGACAGGCAGACACATTCGTTGCGGGTATAATTGGCCATTGTTAAGGTTTCATTTGCTCTGTAGAATCACATCTGAAATGTATGCTCTATTTTCATATGTTGTTACTAATCTGACAGCACAATCTTTGAATCTCAGGGCCACTCCACAGAGGTACACTCTCTATGTTGGGATACAAATGGGGATTATTTGGCATCTGTAAGTCAAGAGTCTGTAAGAGTGTGGTCATTATCCTCTGGAGAGTGCATTCATGAGCTCAGTTCCAGTGGAAACATGTTCCATTCTTGTGTCTTCCATCCAAGCTACTCCACTCTATTGGTCATTGGAGGCTACCAGGTGAACTTTGCTGTGCTTTGGTGATGTCAATGAAGTTTGGATTAATTTTCTTAAGTTTGAAATATCTAATAATATCTATTAGAAATAGAAAAGAACAGATTATTCCTGTAGATTGTTTGGCCACAATTAGATTTCAGAGATATTACATGACCAGCCACTTAGAAATAGAAAAGAACAGATTATTCCTGTAGATTGTTTGGCCACAATTAGATTTCAGAGATATTACATGACCAGCCACTTAGAAATAGAAAGAACTGATTATTCCTGTAGATTGTTTGGCCACAATTAGATTTCATAGAGATATAACATGCTATGTAAAAGCAGAGTGGAACTTTATTATCCCAATCCAAATGCATTTCTTGAGGGAACATCTGATTTTTTAAATCATTGAGACCGAATTATTTTCTACATTATGCTGTAGGATGCTAATGCTGATTTGTCTTTACATTTAAATGCTTGCAGTCATTGGAGCTCTGGAACATGGCTGAGAACAAGTGTATGACGATTCCCGCACACGAGTGTGTAATATCAGCTTTGGCACAGTCACCAGTTAAAGGGATGGTCGCCTCTGCCAGTCATGACAAATCCGTTAAAATCTGGAAATAAAGTTTATTGATTGTTGGTTCATGGTCTCCCCAACTACAGAAAGAATAAAATTCAAAACATAGAAGCTCGTCGTGTAGTTAATTTGATTTAATATCTTTTGTTATTTATTCTCTTTTCCACTTAATACTATTTTTTTTCCTTTACATGTAATAAGGTGATGGTTACAGTTTAGCTGTGTTAAAGCGACCTACATACATGTTATCTCAAAAATGAAAGGTGCGATTGGATTAAATTCGATACAATGCTGTTTTACGTGGAAATTTCAAAGGGCTCCATATAAATCAATATACATGTACAAAAATTGGCCCAGCTGCTAAAGGAAATCTGATTTTCTTCTCTTTTTCTTTCTTCCTTTTTAGTAGAAGAGCAAACAAATGAATTTACTAACATTTGAATAGCATGTTGGGTATAAATAAAAGGCTAAAATATGCTTTTGGTTCAGACCCGATTCCATTTACTGATTTACTTGGTTCCTATTGTTCTTCCTATTTTCTAATTTCAATAAATTTATCCTTTGTTAAGGTTCAGTATGATTTAAATGAATAAATTCGTTTCTTCATATTTTCTCCTAAAAGCATAAGATGACCGCTCTAAAACACTTTCTTGACCCACCTCCACCCAACCCAGCCGAAACCCTCGCCGCACAGCTCTTTAGTCAAATTAATCATAATGGGGCATGATAACAATAGAAAATTTTCTCCATCACATTATCATCCAATAGAAAAAATTTCAGCCACTGATTATCTTAGCTTCTTGATAATTATTATGAGTCAACAAACTACGGTTTACAAAAAGATATGTGCAATCTTGTGTCATCTTCATTTATTTAGGAGACTGTTCACTAGTTTTTAGTTAAGGTTAGCCAAAAGTTAGCATGCACGTCGTGAGAAACACACAGACCAATAACATCATAAGCACAAGTTGGGCTCAAACTAGGCATCACTCGTTTAACATGAATTTTTCCTTTTTTAAAGAATTTTTAAACAAGAAAATTCAATTTTTCAAGCAAAAAAATGTTAATATTTAATCATAAAAAATAAAAAATTATCATAAGATTATTTTTATCAATCACCCTAAAAAACAAAAAGTCAAAAAGGCATTGGTCCGCTTGTTTAAGCTAGGCACAACACGAACATGGCACAAGCATGAATGAGTTGCGGGCCATACCGGGCCTAGGTTTTAGCTATATAGGCAGCATGGGCACTATGCGTAAGCACAAATAGGCCAACTTAAATGGCCCGGGTTGGCACGACACAATCCATTTGATGCCTCTAGGATAGTTTATTTGTTAATTTATTCTAATATATATGTAAGGAAGTAATTGAGAGTTTATCTGTTAAGTTATCTACGGAAGGGAGTAATTAAGAAGAGATCCCAAAGTTCAATGGTAAGAGAGAGAGAGAGAGAAAGAGAGAGAGAGAGATCCCTAAGTTCATCGCTAAGTTATTTGCTATTGTTTTTGTCTCTTCATATGCATAAGTTATCTGTTAAGGTTGAATATGTACATGTCCAATATAATCGATTTGCAGAGCTCACAACCACGGGGAGCCACCCTCATCAACAACTTTGTAGAGTTTCCCGTATTTCAATTATAGAATTGAACATATACGTTGTTATTAATGTGGAGACAAAGTTGTTTGGCAGAGTTGGAATTGTTGAAATTCCTAGCCATTTCTAGTAGTAGGCCGGTGCATGCTTTCAACCCATTATTAAATGTGATGGACAGTTGTGGTTGGAGCCTTGACCAAATGGCCTCCTCCCCTGCTTATATAAAGAAGCCTTGATGAAGGCCATAGATGTAACTCAGTGTGTAGAGCAGAGAGTGTTGAGAGCTGAGAGTTGAGTGTGCAGAGAGAGCCACTCCTCTTTGTAAATCTTTCTCAAATAGTGAAAGTGTGTGCTCAAAGTGGATGTAGGCAGTTTAGCCGAACCACTATAAATCTCTGTGTCTATTTTGTGTGTGTGATTGCGTTTGTAGTGTGAGTTTAACATCCAAGTATTCCTAACAATTGGTATCAGAGCAAGGTTCAAGCTGTTCTCACTCATAGCTCCATCGAACACTACCACTGCGTCTCGACCGTGAAGATCCTCACCAGCATCGCCGATCGCCCATCGCGGCTATAAATCACTCCCCGCAGCTGCGGATCGCTCACTCTACCGCTGCTGCCAAGAGACTTGCTGCTGGTCCCACCTCGCCGCCGCGAAGCCGAGACCTGCTGCTGCTGCTCCCATCTCGCCGCTGCCCCTATCTCGCCATTGCTTCATCTACTCACCCATCTCAACCTTTCATTTCGTTGCTTAATTGCCTCTGCCCAATGCAAATTTTCTCCAAGAAGAGGTGACCAAAAGGAAGCAGTAGAGAAAGGGAGAGAACAAAGAAAGAAAAGAGAAGAAAGGAGAAGACTCTCTTGGTCTGGCAGTGCGCACACGCAAGAAAAAGAAAGAGAAGAGAGAAGAAGAAAGAAAAAAAAGGTGCGATCACTATTCACGCAATAGTGGTACTGTTCACCAGCAGATATTATTCATGCAAATAGTGGTACTGTTCATCAGCGGACACTATTCATGCAAATAGTGGTACTGTTCACCCGTAGACATTATTCATCCCCGGGTACTGTTCATCTGTGAGCCATTTTTTAACAACGAGTTTTAGAGAGACCCGTATTAAGTGGAAGCAATGGCATCCGACAAGGATACATCCAAAATTGAGAAATTTGTCGGTACAAATTTCGGCTTTTGGAAGATGCAAATGGAAGACCACCTGTATCAGAAGGATCTATTCTTGCCTTTGGGAGAAAAGCCAGCAGACGTGAAGGATTCCGATTGGCAGTTGCTTGATCGGAAAGCTCTCGGCACCGTGAGGTTAACGTTCTCGAAATCTGTTGCCTTCAACATCAAGAACGAGAAGACAACAACATCTTTAATGACAGCCCTTTCCAGTATCTATGAACAACCGTCTGCAGCAAACAAGGTACATTTGATTAAAAAGTTATTTAATCTGAAAATGGCCGAAGGAAGTAGTTTTAGTCAGCACCTTAATGATTTCTATTGGAAGGTAACTTACTGTTTATTATAGGTTGTAATTACAACCTTACCTAGTTGATAAGGTTGTAGGTACCACCATACTTTAAATCAGTCATAGCTGTATGGCCTTAAGTATGGGCTTCCCTTCTTTTCCTGTTGGGTCTTGGAGAGTTGTTAGTTGTTGGTTTGTTTGTCTGCTGTGTCTTCATGTATTTATTCTGGTTTCCTTGTAACCAAAAAGATATAATCAATACACAAACTGTGTTTACATTTTCAACATGGTATCAGAGCGTGATCCATAATAGGCCTGTCCTTGTTTCTTTTTCCTCTCTTCATTCTATACTTGAATGGCAGAGGCAGAGAGTAATCCCTTTGGTTCTGAGGCCGAGATCTCTCTCGTTCCTTCTACAAGTGTCCCAAGTGTTCATGAAGCTGATGTCAACCCAAACCAGCGATTGTGTTCTGTGTTGCTGAATGAATTCAACTATCTTCCATGGTCCAGAGCTATTACTCTTGCTCTTGGAGGAAGGTCCAAGCTTGGGTATGTCAATGGGAATTTAAAGGTTCCTGAAACTTCTTCTCCTTTATATGAAGTCTGGCTGTGTAAGGATCAACTTGTGATGTCATGGCTTCTCAACTCCATGGAATCCAAGGTTGCTAAAATTTTCAGTTTCTCTGAGTCATCTCGTCATCTCTGGGAAGCAGTTAAAGAAATGTATGGTAATCAAAACAACTCAGCTCGTGTATTTCAGCTTAAGAGGGATATTGCTAGTCTCCAACAAGCAGGAAAACCTTTTGTCCAGCATCTTGGTAGCATGAAAAGTATGTGGAACGAGCTTGATATGTATCGACCACACACTGTTGATTCAACTGAGTTATTAAAAAGAGGTGAAGAAGATAAGATTTTTCAACTATTGGCAAGCTTAGGTTCTGAATATGAGGACCTTCGCAGTCACATCTTGATGAGCACAGATCTTCCATCATTTTCAAATGTCTGCACTACTATTCAGCGTGAAGAGGTGCGTAAAAAGGTTATGAATATGGAGACCAGGGCCAGTGTCTCTGAAGCTAGAGCTTTTTTGATCAACACCAAGCAGCCTGAAGACAAGGTGTACAGGGGCAAAAGACCAGATCTGAAATGCACATATTGTAACTCTGTTGGCCATGTAAAAGATCGATGCTGGAATCTACATCCTGAATTGAAACCCAAGTTTTCAAAAGACCATAAGGGTTTCCAGAAAGGACCTCAAAATTATATTCACAAAGCAAATCATGCCGCTGCTATTTCTACTGATGGATTGTTAAATTTCACTGCAAACCCTGCTACCTTAATCAATGAGTTTGCAGCTTATCTCCAACAAAAGAAAAAAGGAGATACTAAAATTGAAGGGATGACTGATGCTTGCAGGAATAATGACAATTCAACTGCACTTCTTGGTAAATTTACAGGATTCTTAGCAGAAGCTGAAGGTATATCTCATGATGAGATTCCAGGTATCTTGAATGCCTTCTCAACTGCTCTTAATGTTAGTCTCATGCATGATTTTTGGATTATAGATTCAGGTGCCACTGATCACATGACAAATCAAACCACAAATTTATATGATTTTGAGACATTATCCCAACCATCTCAAGTTTCTGTTGCCAATGGTAGAGATGTTCCAGTTATAGGTCGAGGGAAGATAAAACTTATCTCTGAAAATGTTGAGTCCACAGCTTTATATGTTCCATCTTTTCCTTTTCAACTGCTGTCTGTTGGAAAAATTACAAACTCTCTAAATTGCCTTGCAATTTTCTCTCCTCATAATGTTGTTTTTCAGGATCTAGTCACCAAGAAGCTGATTGGTGAAGGTTTCTACCTGAATGGATTGTATTACCTGTCAAAGGATTTTAAAGCTCCAAAAGGGTTTCAAGTCAGTTCCAGTTTAGCTCAAGATCATCAATTGTGGCATCAACGTCTAGCACATCCATCTAAACCTGTTTTGTCCACTTTATTCCCCAGTTTATGTAAAACATCTCTCAACTGTGAAACTTGTCATTTGTCCAAATTTGCCAGACTTCCTTTTGATTCTTCTATGTCTAGAGCTAGTAAACTTTTTGAAGTTGTGCACTCTGATGTTTGGGGTCCTGCACCTCTAGAATCCTTTGATGGTTACAAGTATTTTGTGACTTTTGTTGATGATTTTTCTAGAATCACCTGGTTGTATCTATTGAAATTCAAAAGTGAAGTTATGACTGTTTTCAAAGATTTTCATAATATTGTCATGAATCAATTCTCATCTCAAATTCATACTCTAAGATCAGATAATGGCACTGAATACATGTCCAATATCATGTCACAATACCTGAGCACACATGGCATTATGCATCAAACAAGTTGTGTAGGTACCCCCCAACAAAATGGGATAGCTGAGAGAAAAAATAGGGATCTACTTGAAAAAACCAGAGCCCTTATGTTCCAAATGAATGTTCCAAAAAAATTTTGGTCTCAAGGGGTACTTACTGCCACCTATCTCATAAACAGACTGCCAAGTCGTGTTCTGCATTCAAAAACACCTTATGAGGTCATGAAGGGTAGAAAAGTCAATCTGTCTCATCTAAGGATTTTTGGATGTACATGTTTTGTTCACATACAAGCACTTCACCGAGACAAGCTGGATCCTAAGTCTGTTAAGTGTGTTTTTATGGGGTATTCTTCAACTCAAAAGGGGTACAAATGCTACAATCCCAGTACTAGGAAGCTTCTTGTTTCAAGAGATGTCAGGTTTGATGAAACCACACCATATTTCAACAAGCCTTCAGAGTCAACCATTCAGGGGGAGAATTTCTTTGATTTCTTTCCCTTGCCAAATCCAGCTGCAAGCCATGATGATATTCCTTCAGTGTCTATCAACACCAATGTCTCTGTTCCTAACAATGATGATCTGATAGCTGAAGAAGAGGTAGAAGCTTCAGATGCACAAGTGCAAACCAATGACGCCTCCATCTCAACTGAAGTTGCTGAACCTGACATACCTTCAGCTCCACCTAGAAGAAATCCTCCTCGTGATCGACGTCCACCTTTGAGGATGCAAGAGTATGTGACTTACACTGCCAGGTATCCAGTTGCTAATTTCATAAATTACAGCAAAGTGTCATCCTCTCATGCAGCTTTCCTTAGTAAGATATCAAATGAAAGTGAGCCAAAAAACTTTCACGAGGCTAAACTTCAAGATGTATGGCGAAACGCTATGCAAGAAGAACTACAAGCATTAGATGCAAATAAAACTTGGAGTATTGTCAGTCTTCCAAAAGGAAAAAAGGTGGTCGGCAGCAAGTGGATTTATAAAATAAAGTTTAACTCTGATGGTTCGATTGAAAGACACAAGGCAAGATTGGTGGCTCGTGGTTTTACTCAAACATTTGGAGTTGATTATAAGGAGACATTTGCTCCAGTTGCCAAAATGAACACAGTGAGGGTTCTCTTGTCTATTGCTGTTAATCATAAGTGGCCCTTGTATCAAATGGATGTAAAAAATGCGTTTTTGCAAGGGGACCTGGAAGAAGAAGTATACATGCAACTCCCTCCGGGTCATCCACAAGAAACTGATTCTACCATGGTGTGCAAACTCCACAAGTCCATTTATGGATTGAAACAATCTCCTCGTGCCTGGTATGCTAAGTTAAGCTCAGTCCTAGAAGCTGTTGGTTTCAAAAGAAGCAATGCTGATTCATCTCTCTTTGTTCGTAATGGCACAGCTGGAAGATTGGTTGTTCTCATCTATGTAGATGATCTTATCATCACAGGTGATAATGTTGATGAAATTGTCACTCTTAAGCATTCTCTTCATCAAAAGTTTGCAATTAAAGACTTAGGAGTGTTGAAGTA
>QANW01004475.1:716138-836830 GCA_003254865.1 Dryas drummondii | reverse complement strand
ACTTACAGACTGTCAAAAGAATTCTCAGGTATCTCAAGGGTTCTATTGGACGAGGAATTCTCTTGAAGAGAAATGGTCACACTCAAATTATGGGTTTCACTGATGCTGATTGGGCAGGAAACCATCTTGATAGAAAATCAACCACAGGCTACTGCACTTTCGTTGGAGGAAACCTTGTCACTTGGAAAAGCAAGAAGCAAAATGTCATTGCTCGCTCAAGTGCTGAAGCTGAGTACAAGGCGATGGCTTCCACTGCCTGTGAACTTATATGGCTAAAAGGTCTCCTTTCTGATTTAGGGTTCCTAGANCCTTCTTTTCCTGTTAGGTCTTGGAGAGTTGTTAGTTGTTGGTTTGTTTGTCTGCTGTGTCTTCATGTATTTATTCTGGTTTCCTTGTAACCAAAAAGATATAATCAATACACAAACTGGGTTTATATTTTCAACAATTTCAATGAAGTGACAGATCAACTAAGTTCAGTTGAAATCATATTCAGTGATGAAGTTCGAGCCTTGTTAATTCTCGGGCAGCTACCTGAGAGTTGGAAAGGCACAGTTACTGCGATAAGTGGCTCCGCAAGTAAATCAAAATTAAAATGCGATGATGCCGTAAGTATGATTTTGACGGAGGAGACCAGGATGCAGTCATATGGTGCTTCCACTTCTGGATCGGCTTTAAATGTGGAAAGCAGAGGTAGAAGTTCAGACAAAGGAAATGGTCGCAACCGACAAAATAATCGTGGGAGATCCAAGAATGGAAGATCAAGATCCAGGAATCCCAATAATTCCAACAACTCCAAGACCATAGAGTGTTGGAATTGTGGCAAGACCGGGCACTACAAAAATCAATGCAAGGCTCCGAAGAAGGAACTAGAAACAAAGGCAGAAGCGAATGTTGCCACTACCTCAGAACCAGAAGATGCATTGATATGCTCTTTGGAGAGCAAGGAGGATTCTTGGGTGTTAGACTCTGGAGCATCATTTCATGCCACTTCACGCAAAGAGTTACTTGAAAGGTATGTACCTGGTAATTTTGGAAAAGTATATCTTGGTAATGATTGTCCCTGCGATATTATTGGCAAAGGTGAAGTGCATATTAAGTTGAACGGGTCTGTATGGAAGCTGAAAGATGTCAGATACATTCTCGACCTGAGGAAGAATTTAATCTCAGTGGGGCAGTTGGCAAATGAAGGTCATACTACAACCTTCCACGGTGACACTTGGAAAATCTCAAAGGGCGCAATGACAATTGCTCGAGGAAATAAGAGCAGCACCCTCTATATGACAGCGGATTCTCGCTGGTCAATTTCAGTTGCCACAGGAAAAGAAGACTCAAAACTATGGCACCAGAGACTTGGTCACATGAGTGAGAATGGACTCAAAGTCATGCATTCAAAGGGGAAGCTACCAGGTCTGCAATCAGTTGGAATAAACATGTGTGAAGATTGCATACTAGGAAAGAGAAAGAGAGTTAGCTTCCAAACAGGTGCTCGAACCCCAAAGAAGGAAAAACTTGAGCTAATCCATTCCGGCGTTTGGGGACCAACAAACGTCTCATCCATTGGCGGAAAGTCATACTTCGTGACTTTTATTGACGACCACTCTCGGAAGGTATGGGTTTATTTTCTGAGACATAAGTCAGAAGTTTTTTATATGTTCAGAAAATGGAAAGCAATGGTAGAAAATGAGACAGGTTTGAAGATTAAGAAGCTGAGATTCGACAATGGTGGTGAATAGGAGGACACCAATTTTAAGAAGTTCTGCTATGAGCATGGCATCAGAATGGAGAGAACCGTGCCAGGTACACCACAACATAATGGTGTAGCTGAGCGTATGAATCGAACGTTAACTGAGAGAGCAAGAAGCATGCGTATACAGTCAGGATTACCAAAGCAATTTTGGGCAGAAGCAGTCAACACAGCAGCTTAGCTAATCAACAGAGGTCCCTCAGTACCTTTGGAGCACAGGATACCAGAGGAGGTATGGAGCGGTAAAGAGATAGAACTTTCACACTTGAAAGTGTTCGGTTGTGTAGCTTACGCACACATCAGTGATCAAGCCAGGAGCAAGCTTGATCCCAAATCCCAAATCGGTTATGGCAGGGATGAATTTGGTTACCGCATCTGGGATGACCAGAACAAGAAATGTGATCTTCAATGAAAGGGTGATGTACAAGGACAAACATTCTGCAACAGATCCTTGTGACTCAGATCAAAGTGATCCAATGTATGTAGATCCGGATGATGCCGCAGATAGTCCTGTGAGCCCCCAACCAGAAAAACATGTGACGCATAGTAGTACTCAACAGATTGATGCATCACAACCCCCATCTCCTACTCCTGGACCTAGGAGATCTTCTTGGCCTCATGTGCCAAACAAGAAGTATATGTACTACTTGTTACTCACTGATGGAGGAGAGCCTGAGTGCTATGATGAGGCATGTCAGGCATGAGATGCTAGCCAGTGGGAGCTTGCAATGAAAGATGAGATGAATTCTCTCATCTCCAACAAGACTTGGGAGTTAGCTAAGTTGCCCAAAGGAAAGAAGACCCTTCACAACAAGTGGGTGTACAGGGTGAAAGAGGAGCACAATGGCTCAAAAAGGTACAAGGCTCGCTTAGTAGTCAAAGGCTTTCAACAAAAAGAAGGTATTGACTACACCGATATTTTTGCACCAGTTGTGAAGCTAACCACTATTAGGTCAGTCTTGAGTATTGTTGCTTCAAAGGGATTGCATCTTGAGCAGTTGGATGTGAAGACCGTCTTCCTTCACAGTGACCTGGAAGAGGAAATATACATGCACCAACCCGAAGGGTTCTCTGTGAAAGGAAAAGAGAATCTCGTGTGCAGACTGAAGAGAAGCTTGTATGGTCTGAAACAAACCCCAAGGCAATGGTACAAGAAGTTTGATGGTTTTATGCAGAGGCAAGGATACCATAGGTGCAACACTGATCATTGTTGCTACTTTAACAGGTATAAGTCCAGTTATATCATTCTACTACTTTATGTTGATGACATGCTAGTAGCTGGTTCAGACATGGACGAGATTAAAAATTTGAAGCAGCAACTGTCAAAGGAATTTGACATGAAAGACTTGGGTCCAGTGAAACAGATCCTTGGCATGAGGATCACCAGAGACAATCAAAAGGGTACCTTGCAGTTGTCTCATGCTAAATACATTAGCCGTGTCCTGAAAAGGTTCAACATGAGCAGTGCCAAGGCAGTTAGCACACCCTTGGCCAGCCACTTCCGGTTATCCAAAGATCAATCTCCCCAGATAGAAGAGGAGAGAAACTTCATGGCTAAGGTCCCTTACGCCTCAGCCATTGGAAGTCTTATGTATGCCATGGTCTGTACGAGACCTGACATTGGCCATGCAGTGGGAGCTATCAGCAGATTCATGTCCAATCCAGGAAATACTCACTGGGAAGCAGTGAAGTGGATCCTAAGGTATCTACAAGGCACTATTGACAAATGCCTATGCTTTGGGAAAAACGATTTGAAACTTCAAGGCTATGTAGATGTAGATTTTGCAGGAGAAGTAGACAGCAGAAGAAGTACTATTGGTTATGTCTTTACAGTTGGCACTACAGCAGTTAGTTGGATTTCGCAGATACAAAAGATTGTTGCTCTATCCACTACAGAGGCAGAGTATATAGCTATGACAAAGGCCAGTAAGGAGATGATATGGCTACAGGGATTGTTAACAGAATTGGGATTCATACAGATAAAGAATGTTATGCACAGTGATAGTCAGAGTGCAATACATCTAGCCAAGAATTCAGCATTTCATTCTAGGACCAAGCATATCGGACTTCGTTATCACTTCATCAGATCTCTCTTGGAGGATGGGGTGCTAACACTTGTGAAGATCCAAGGCAACAAGAATCCAGCTGATATGTTAACAAAAACTGTTACAACTGAGAAACTGAAGCTGTGATCAACTTCAGTTGGACTTCTAGCCTGAAGATAGATTTGAGCACACCACTTATCACTAATCACTGATGAAGTGTCTTCGTCTCCAAGTGGGAGATTGTTATTAATGTGGAGACAAAGCTGTTTGGCAGAGTTGGAATTGTTGAAATTCCTAGCCATTTCTAGTAGTAGTCCGGTGCATGCTTTGAACCCATTATTAAATGTGATGGACAATTGTGGTTGGAGCCTTGACCAAATGGCCTCCTCCCCTGCTTATATAAAGAAGCCTTGATGAAGGCCATAGATGTAACTCAGTGTGTAGAGCAGAGAGTGTTGAGAGCTGAGAGTTGAGTGTGCAGAGAGAGCCACTCCTCTTCTTTGTAAATCTTTCTCAGATAGTGAAAGTGTGTGCTCAAAGTGAATATAGGCAGTTTAGCCGAACCACTATAAATCTCTGTGTCTATTTTGTGTGTGTGATTGTGTTTGCAGTGTGAGTTTAACAGCCAAGTATTCCTAACATACGTGTAATGTTTGGAATCTAATAGATACGTGTGAGCTAGGTTTGCGATTGGAACCCAACTAGAAAAAAACTTTACAAAGTTTAGAAACCTATAAAAACTTCTTTCGAGGAATAGGATAGACCGGGCTAGAGGAGTTCCTTCCAGGGGAGAATACAATTGAAGATTACTAAAACCATACCAAGCATCTCAGTTATACACAAGATAAATAAGAAAACAAAGGATTTGTTGAATTTCAAATATTAAGAGGACGACCAATTCACCTCAAAAGAAAAATATCGCTTCTCATCGGCAACTAATCTAGCTCCTAAAATATATGACATTGTTGATCCATCCACAAGGCCATAAAAAGAGAGAAATTTAAGGGGCAGGATCCCTTAAGTCATTTTCTAGACCAAAACTTTTTCTTTGTAAGCTTTAGGTTAGGTTGTGTCTAGTCTATGTCCATGGAAGGGTCAAGTGAAGCATGAAGATTGTCTTTCTAAAATGAAAAGCTTCTATGGTGTATTGGTGTGCTTTGAGGTTCAAATCTTGGTTAAGAAAGTCAAGTTTTCCTAGACATCATGCACGTATTTAGGATGTTAGATAGCATGTTTATGGTTGAGTTGGGATGGGTTGCATATATGTTATAGAAGTTGGTTTGGTAAAAAGAGTTTTGAAAGAAATGCTTACGAATTGAAAAAAATTTAAGGTTTCAAAAACGTGCTCAAGCTTGTCATGGCAGCGAGCAAGGTGCTCGAGCTCCTCAAAGTGGGGTTAAAGCCTTCCCTGGCGGCAAGCATAGGTGCTCGAGCTCCACTTGAATGTGCTCTAGCACCTACTGCAAATTTGCTCATTTATTCGTTTTTCAGCTTTATTTTTTAATCTATTTCTATTCTAACTTGAGTTGTGAATACATCAAAGTATTAAGTATAAATACATAGACTTTTTCTTGGTTGCTTGCACCAAATTTACTTTTGAGAAAATTTGTATCCTAGGTTTAGTGTGTAAGATTTCATTAGGTTAGGTTATCATATTAGATTGCTTATATGGACTATATCTCTCAACTTTTACCTAGGGGTCGCCTAGCCCAAATTTTTTGGGTTCGAGCTTGAAGTAGAAAAGTCCAATAGGGCTTTTGGACCAGGCCGGGCTAGGTTTGGGCCTTAATACACAAGCCCAAGGCCCGCCCATTGGGTTAGGGGCTTGCGGGCTTAGAGGGCCAAGCCAGGCTAGGCCCGAACGGGCGGCTCATAATGGATCCAAAGCCTGTTTACACACATATATATATCTTCAATAAAAAAATATAGGATTTTGGTTATGTTGTGATTTGAACATGAAACCTTATGTAACAACCTTCAACAACCAACTGAGCTGACTAATTTATTTGTCTTGTTTGTGAATCATAACATATTTAATACTTATTTCGTTTGTTTATTTCAATAAATTATTAGCATTATTGATTAAGTTATTATATAATACTATTATATTAGTGTAATATCATAAATAATAAACTTTTAAAATTATATATAGAACATTACAACTATACTAAAACATAAATATACATGTGTATATACAACTTTTATAATACAACTATAATTAAAGTTATTAAACCATGATCATTCATTAATTCAACCACCGTTACCTCACTTTTACATCTCTGATTGAGCTAATTTTTTGCATAGATTATCTTTGAGTGGAAAACTAAAACATGAATGGTTCAGATCGTTAAAAACACGATTGAGATGTGAGCTTCTACATATAAATACACTTGAAAAATATAATTCTAATAACTTTCTCATTGAAACTTTGTCGTTTCCATAGTTGTGAAGACCACAACGTAATTTCAACAATCTGAGCCATTAATTTTCTATGTTCATAGTCAAAGATCATCCTTACAAAAAATTGGCCAAATCAAAATTCATTTATCCATTCGATTATCATTAGAAAAACCACAATCGTTCATAAGTTGGACCACCGTTACCTAACTTCTACATCTCTGATTGAGCTAATTTTTTACATGAATGATATTTGAGTGGAGAACTAAAAAATGAATGGTTCGGATCATTGAAAATACAATTGCATCATATGTTTATAAAAAATATGTAATAAAAACTCTAAACCCCAAACCAAATCCCAAATAATATTTTTAAAACAATCCAAACCCCAAATAATCCATTTAAATATTTAATACAAAACTTGAGATTCCTTACAATATTAAATTATTAATACATTATATTAATTATATAAAAATTATATAAAACCTAATTTATTGGAGTAAACAAACAAAAAACCTATTAAATATGTTATAATTCACAAATTAGACAAATAAACTAGTTAGCTTAGTTGGTTGAGAGTTTAAGCTAGTTTTGTGACATCTCATGTTCGAATCAAAACATAGTTAAAATCTTATATATTTTTTTTTATTGAAGATATATTTGTGTGTGGGCTTTGGGCGGGCCGTGAGCTTCAAGGAGATGGCCCAAGCCCAGCCCAAAGGACTTTTGGGTTCGGCCTGGCCGGTCCAAATTTTGGGCTAGATCGGGCTTCAGGCCCAATGGGCTGGGCAAGCTTCAGGCCTTGGGCTTTTTGATAAGGCCTACTTTTACCCAGTAGAGAGTTTTCCACGTTAACAAATCTTGTGTTCTTTGTTTGTGTGTGATTGCTTTATTTAAATTGGTTGATTCATATCTAATTAATTCATTGCATATTTATTCAACTTGGTAAAATTTAAAATAGTGATAATTCCCCCTCTAGGTTTATTTAGTGGTCAACTAGGGAATTTCAGTTATTTCTATTTCTACACTTGTTTCTTTCTTACTTTCGATTTCGGAGACCGACCAAAGCATAGTTTATAATCTCTCTTTTTGTTGTGAACATTGACCTTCAATAGTTTATAAACTCTCTTTGCGGAGTATATGAACTTTATTTAATTTTTCATTGATCTAAAGTTGTCCCACAATGCTTATACAAATAATTTTAAGGTTTGTTGACTTCAAGTATCAAATGTCAATTTTTTTTTAGGGTAAATTACAATTATATATCTCAATTATACACTACTTTTCAACTTGGTACCTCAAGTTCAAAAAGTTGCATTAAGGTACACCAATTACGAAACAGTGTCAATTAGGTACCTTCGTTAGTCTGGCCGTCAAAAAGGCTGTTATGACGTGACACATCACTAAAAGGCTTCATTTCAATTTAGTACTTCAACTTTATCATGTTTTTCAAGTTCATACCTCAAGTTAAAAAACTTGCAAATAAATAAATGTTTTCCAGTTTTTATCTCAACTTCACCTCAACTTTTGACCCATCAAATCTTCACCAAAATCAACAATCTTATAATCATTTTGAAGCTATGAATGTCCTTTTTATAACTATATAGAAATCAAAAATAAGCTATGAAACATGAGATAAGTAGTCACAAATTAGGCAACTTGAAATTGAAAATTTGTTTGGAAAATTTGGCAGTTTCGAATAGCCTACTATGTGACCAATTGTCTCACATGTCACTACTCGCAGTGGCCGTGAAACCCAAAACTGGATTTCAATTCCTTTTACAATCGGGCCAATCCAATTCAACTAACAAGTAGAGGAGGGAGAGAGAATCGAGTTGGTTACTTGGGTCGACGGAATCCACCGTCCAATTTGCCATAAATTGGTTAGGAAAGCCGCGACCTTTGTGGCTTCGATCTGCCACACTCGGTGGTCGAATTTCCCTCTCTCCCTCTCCCTCTTCCCCTCTCTCCTTCGCTTTTCGCCATCCACCCACCCACCTTGGAGTTAGCCATTCCAATCTAAGCAGAGAGAATGGGAAAAATGAGAGAGAGAGAGAGAGAGAGAGAGAGAGAGAGTAATCTGTTTTTGCAAAAAAAATTAGATTAAACATTCTAATTAATTAGAATTTTTTGTTTAAACATTATATTCTATACATCTATTGAATATTTTATGAGATGAATGAACGAAAATACCCCTAATTTTAACTGTGATGGCAAATGATACATTGTCACGTGAAAGTAAGATTGGATGGCAATTTGTAAAATTTTTTAGTCTAGATGGTGTTTGCCAACAGGACTCATAGTTTAGATGATATTTATGCAATAAAGCCTATGGTTTAAGGCTTAAGCTTTAATGCCTAGTATTTAGGTTATACGTCTTTATTCTTCAAGCCTAAATCAAAAGTCTTAAACTTTTATAAAGTCCGAGTTCTTATGAACTTCATACAGTTACAACTGTAACTACATGACAATCACAATTCACAATTCTGACTGTCGGATAGTGCCTAAACTACACTTTCTTGCTTCAGGTTAGTGCCTAAACTATAAATAAAAAAAAAAAATTAATGTCTTACTATTTTGCTAAATAACTATTGACATTTGGTATTTAATCATAATTTAATTTTAATTTGATTTTCTTCTAAATGAGACAACACAAATGATTAAAAGAGAAATACCACATTTCTTCCCAGCATTATACAATTCATTTTGTAGTTACTTTGATTCACTCTAGTTCGGTGTTCTATATTACTGTGAATAATTTTTTTTGGGCATAAATTAAATTTAGACAAATAATTACATATGATATTTCAACAAGCTCCATAAACTTTAAAATATTTCAAATATACACCTGATCTACTATTTAAATTGAAAAATAGACTTCTGTTCATTGATTCGTTGAGAAATCAGTTAAATGTCAGCTTGACTTTTACTGACCAGGATTACTTGGCGACGTAGCGCCATCTCAGCAAACATTTCCCGCCAAATGAGCGACACGGTGACACATGTCCACCTAACCCCTAACACGGGCCCACAAACTCATTATTTCTTTCTCGCTCGTCGATCACATGTGAGGGATTTATATTCGAATTTGGGAAAAAACGTGATGTTTTTTGGAGACTAAATGGTCAGGAGAGCGTTCGACGAGCGTAAAAAAAGTGATGGGTGTGTGAGCCCGTGTTAGCTGGACATGTGTCGCTCATTTGGCGGAAAATGTATGTTGAGTTAGCGCCACGTCGCCAATTAATCTCCGTCAGCAAAAACCAAGCTGTCATTTAATTGATCTCTCAACAAATCGATGGACAGAAATCTATTTTTTAATTTAGATAATAAATCGGGTGTATATTTAAAATATTTTAAAATTCGTGGACCCCGTTGAAATGACATATATAGTTATGTGTCTAAATTGAATTTTGGCTTTTTTTATTTATGCATTTTTATATTTCCTTTTTTCTTTTATCTCTCATAATTACTTTATTTTGAATGTTCCAGCAGTAAAATCTATACTTATTTAGTTTGTATTGTTGTTATTGGTTGAAAATGAGCAATCCAATAGCTACAGCCGACAATGGTCTAGAAGGCATGAGCGATTTGGAGTGGAAACCTAGAATTAATATGCAGTTCCAAATTCCAATCTAAAGAAAGCATAGAACCAAATTTATGACATAATTTGTGGTCCAATTATTGTCTTAAAGCAATAACTCAAATAAAAAATAACAATTAGAAACAGTGACATAGAGCCATAGAGGTTCCTTTCCCTCTAAAACTACGATTTTAAAGACTTATAATTTGTCTGTTGAATAAGGCTTTCACAATGAGAGACGATAATCTATTGACTACAATCACTGCATGAACAAGAAATAAGAAACCAAAGAAAGTTGACAAACATCTACCCATCTTGTCTAAAGGGATGCAGAGAAAACACTTAAAAGGGGAGAGGGAATGCTTGAAGGAGAAGAATACAGAAAACACTGAGAAATGTGTGAATTGGCAGAGATCAGACTTACAATGAAGTTTGTTCTCAAATGATGATTGTGTGAGTCCAATGATGGGAGCGTGCTGGAGCTGTTGCCACCATTGGGGGAAGTTTGTATGACTATTTCATTCAAGTTTTTTTAGGTCATGAACTATTTCATTCAAGCTGAACAGACAAGGTCAGGGACCAAAGCATGACAATAGTTGCTGCAACTACAAGTCTACAACCAAAACTTAAAAAGAAATCTAACAGCAGTATCAAAGAACAAACAACCGAACATTTACTTGGTTCTCACTTTTCTCTACAAGTCCAAAAGATTCCTATTTTTCTAATTTCAATAAATTTATCCTTATACGGTTTTGGGTAACATGAGAGAAATATAAAATTGGACAATGATGAAACATAAATTTCTTCATTTTGTTTACGAGATATACAAAAAGATCATACATCATGGATATCCAGTTTTCCTTGATACACACTCAACAACTGAGGTAATAGGTGGAGATATCTGGTCACAAAACTCTCCAAGAAGTACTTCTCTGCAGGCTGCACCACATAAGCCAAACTCAAGTCTTCATATATCAATTCTTTTAACAACAAAACCTTAACAACCTTACACCTTGGAACAAGCCTCTTCTCCAAACTGAAACACAAAACCCCAGGGCATGTTGTGGCGATCATTGTCGACGACCATCCCATCTTGTTCACCAGAAAATCCATTGCCTGCATTATTTTCTTCTCTGACAGAATCATACATTGGGGGCTCTTCCTGAAAGCAGTCACAACATCATTTTCAGACCAACCCCATTTGCTCTTGTAAATTACGCGATTTCGGTTCCATATGGACTTGCTACTCTCACCACACAATGCTCTTAGTGCTGACACAGAAGTAGATTTCTTCATATTAAATCCCATTTCCTTAACCTCATTCACAACTTCACGAAACTTTTCATGTTTGTGCATCACAATTCGGGTGTTATGAGCTAGCAACAGAGAAATGCATAACTGGGGCACACCCAGTTCTCTCAAAAGCTCAATATTGACCACCACATTCTTGGAGTGTTTATCCAAGAGAAACCATGACCTGCTCTTCAGAACAGGAACAACATTTTCCTCAGAAATCAGACTCATGAGGAAATTGTAAGATGGTATAACCTGTTTCTCCAAGCTTCTTGACAAAAGGAGTGGATTAAAAGCCAGGACTCTTGCAAGGTCCTTCCTTGAAACTCCAACAGAGCTGAAAAACTCAAGCTTAGGCAAAAGGGTTTTCTCAGGATCGGCTACAAGGACTTCTGGGAGTGACCTCACAATCTTTGAGATCTGGGTTTCGGAGAGTCCGTGGTTTCTCAAAAGGGCCAAAACAGAGTCGGCTCCTTTGAGAGTTTGCTGCAACTCCACCTTCTTGGATGCTGAAATTGCATCTTCTAGGGACAACCCACATGAGTCTATAAGGTAGGTGAGTGTCAACTTGTGTTGGTTTGCTGAGATTGCAGAGATTTCTGTGGTGATGGGTCTACAAAGCAACTGGTTTTGAAGAAAAACGTATGAGGGTTTTAGATCTCCAACAATAAATCTTTTGGTTCTGGAAAATGTGCAAGAAACGATTGAATAACCCAACCTGAGGGTCTTCATCTAGGATATGATGATCATTTTTTTCTAACCCATCATATTCGATTCTTCATAAAATCTAAAACCCTAGCGTGGTCCGTGTGATTTTCATAAGGTAGAACGACACCGTTGCTTATACTCATCCCTAGCTACACGTGCGTTTAAGTTGTCTGGATTNGGGTTTTTTTTTTTTTTTTTTTTTGCCCATGGAAGTTATGTGGATTGTATAGCTATTTATGTAGAGTGAAAGAGAAATAACAAGGGTGGGTCTATTTAAAGAGGAATTTGGAATATTAATCTATTTTGATTTTCATTAAATATTTTTAATTTTTTAAAAAAAAAATTCATAATTTTAACACGCTTCATTTTAGATGTGAAGCAATGTCAAACCAAAATACTCAACAAGCATTAGCTCTCCCTGAAAAGGAGGTGATTCAGCCAAGGGTTTAAATTTCGAAAATTTCGGGGAAATTTCGCCAAAATTTTTTATTTGAGGAGAGGTCGAAATCGAAACCTAGTTTTGTTAAATTTTCGGGATAATTTCGGCGAAATTTCGCCTAAGTTTTCGCCGGCGGCAGGGGGTGGCCGGGGGGCGCGGCAGGATGGNTTAATTGTTTTTAAACCCTAAACCAATAAACTCTAATACCTTTTTATATAAAAAATAATTAAAAATATCCTAAAGGGCCTAAACCTTAATATTCTATATGATATCTTAAATAATATAGAGTATAGATTATAAAATATATAGAATTTAGTGTATATATTATAGAGTATAAATAATATATTAATTTTATTTATTTATTATACTAATTTTATTTCATAGTATTTACCTTCAGCGCGCATTATATTCATCTTATATCACATGAAACTTACTATATAATTTGATTTCTTCAATGTTTTTTATCAATGTAGTAAATAATATGTTAAATAAACATATACTAAAGTTTCATTCAAAATTTCCGTATTTTGATAGTAATTTCCATCGTTTCCGTTTAATTTCTGTCGAAATTTAAAAATCTTCTAAATTTCCGTCAAAATTTCCATCGAAATTTCTTCGAAACCCGAAATTTTATTCCTTGGATTCAGCTCACCTTCCAATATGGCTACCTTGTTACGACTTCACTTTAGACACTAGCCCTACTCTCGAGTAGTATTCGAGAAGTGCTCGAACTCTCTTCGAGTAGTGTTTGAACTCTATCGAGTACCGCTTGAGGGGTATTCGAGCACTTATCGAAAGGAGCTTAAGCACTACTTAAGAGTCAAATTCTTATAAATAAATAAAAAAGGTTAAATCTTTAATTGATTTAAATTTAGGTTAATTTTTCAAATTTCACCTATTTAAACTCACATTTCTACTCTTTGTGCCAAGTGCCAACATGGTATTTTTTTATATTTTTTATCAAATAGATTTGACTTGACACTCTTCCAATTTTGTGAAAAGAAATATGGCTACATAAATAGCTAGTTGGTGTGTGAGCATAGTATCTACACTAATACTTTTATATTTGATAAGAATTACTCAATATACCCACCAATATTCCAAATTATCCTCAACCCCTACAACAACTTAACAAAGTATAATATTATTGTATTAGATGAGAGTTGACTCTTTCTACTCCTCTCTCTTTTGAGAATCTGCCTCGATCACCCTTTGTGGTGATTATTTATGAGCTCTCCTTCAACCTTTTTGGGGTTTTCCATTTATTTTCTTGCTTTGTTTTCTCCTTACTTTTTCTTTTCTTTTCTTTTATTTTATTTTTCTTGACAGCTCTAACAATTTTGGTAATTTCAAAAGTCTGTATCAATTTGGTGTTAATAAATATTGTTATTTGCAATATGAAGTTATTATTAATTGTACTACCGACCAAAATCCCCCGACAATATACTTAAGGAGAAGTAATTTCATTGTTGAAATTCTCAAGTCGATAATTAACAAGTCTAGAAGTGAGGTGAATAGTCTTAAACACACAAATCCAATTTAAAAAAATTACAAAGTTGATTAATTAAATAGTAGATTAAAATCAATTAAACTTGAGCAAGCAAACAACAACCAATCACACAGAAAACACAAGAATTTGTTGACGCGAAAAACTCTTAATTGAGAAAAATCGTGAGACCTAGTCTTGAGGAAACAATCCATTGTGATATCTGAAAAGTTACAACCAGTGACTCGATCCAAAACTAACTAGACTCATTTTAGAAAAATAAATTGACCTCACAAAACTTGCATCTCTTCAATCACAAAAATTGTATGGAGACCTTCTTGCCAAATCCCTGAAGACAAGAGTTCACGAACTTAGCTTCAATCTTGATGCTCGGGTTCAATTGATAACGAAGAATGAATAAATGAAGATGATAACTTGAATAGATTCACAATGAACAATCTATTGAAACCATCTATGTTTATTCATGTTAAACTATCCTATATGATTAGTGTTAATGCAATAAGGATGTTCATATAATCATAATAAAACTCACTTTGAGCTCTACAATGCACAATCTCTCAAAAGTGTATATTATGCGTGAGCTGATAACTCTAGAATTGCATTTCTTAATTCTTGCTTTGTTTTTTAGTTAAACTTGTGCGTTTTGCATCTCTTTTATTTAGTTTTCTGCTTGTCAAACCCTAGAAGCTAAAAGGAAGCAATTGGAGCTATAAAGATTGAATCTTGGACACAAAGAGAGGTCAATAATACACTTCTTGGACGTAAAGAGAGCTTGTATGGCAATGGAGGAGTTTTAGGAAGTAAGTTGGATGGTTCTGGGTCAATCTTGTGAAAATTGTCTTTCCAGATAAGTCAAATATTCGTGTAAAACTACATCAACTTAGAATGAACCAGATGATGAGCCTTATATGGTTGGAAAGCTTTAGAAGTCAGCTTTCTGAAGAATTTTACGGTTTGCGATACCAAGTTTTCTAGAATAAGTTATGTTGGTTTTAGTGTCAATTGTTCAGTTCAGGAAATCTGCACAAGAATTGAAGAAATCATGCAATTTAATCTTGCATCACAAGTTATCAATTTGGGAAGAAGGCCATTGGACGGTTCTTGGGCAGTTTGGGCAGTTAGGAGGTGCCTAAATTATGTTATAATTCAGTTACAATTGCCTAGGACAACTGAAAAATATCCCTCTTTCACACATAGGATCGATCCTCCCAAGAGTAGGATTGGCCCTCTGCACTCTAAAACATATTTTTCATGTTTTGTAATAGAAATAGAAATATACAAAGTCAATGTCTGTGAGAAATGAGTACCAATATGACATCATTAGACCATGAAAATATACAAAACTATATTTTGTAAATATATGTGTCTAAGACGAAAACTGTTTTATAGTGATTAATGATTATAAAAGACGAACGTGATATATTAGTGAAAAGCCAAATTTCAAATGAGCAGGATATGAATAAATATCCAACTATTGGTGCATGTTAAACAAAATTGTGGAAGTGAGTATGGCTGATGAGCCAAGGCATACCAGCAGTCTTGCTTCCAATCTTTGCTTACAAAGGGAAAAGCCTTATAAGAAGGCTAGCTACCAACACCAATCCACCCAAACAATATTGCACCACATGAAATGCTTACATTACTTCAATAAATTGAAAGAGTTAATTACACTTACACCCCTTAAGGTTTATCGTCTTTTCACATACACCCTCTGAGATTTCAGTAATTACACATACACCCCCTGAGGTTTTAAAACTATTACATATAACCCCCTACAAGAGACAAAAATAAATAAATAAAAAAGAAAATATTTGTATTGAGGTTGAACCTTATACCTTAAGTAATCTTATTAGGCTATTTAATCCCTTAATATGTTTTTTTGCATAATTTTTATCATTTTTCGTCTCACTATAGGGGGTTATATGCAACAGTTTTGAAATCTCAGGGGGTGTATGTGTAATTATTAAAACCCCAGGGGTGTGTGAAACGACAATAAACCTCAAGGGGCGTAAGTGTAATTAACTTTAAATTGAAACAACTAAGCCCTCGAGGTTAGCTTAAGTGGTGATGGTGGGTGAGATAAGGGTTATAATTAAACTGCATTCAGGGTTCGATTTGTTCCGATGTACCAAAAAAAAAATTAAAAAAACTAGATGAATCATAAATTAAAATTTCAATATTAAGAAAGAAATACAGTAGAAAACATACAAGCCAATCATGTATTTAATTTGATTTAATATCTTTTATTATTTATTCTCTTTGCACTTAATACTCTTTTTGGCCTCTACATGTAATAAGGCAATGGTTACACCAATGACCATTTGATCTGTGGTGGCAGTTAATCTCTCCGTTGTCGCGAGGAGGTCCCGAATTGAAATTAATCTCAAAATGGAATGACAACCAAAAGCAAAGCAAGCAATTTATGCGCTACTCTATTACGAGAAGGAGGAAAAAAGGCAACAGAAACAAAAAGAGAAGAAGACAGCAACACCTTGACTTCCTCCACGAGCTCGGTCAGCCACCGGCTGAGCAGGACCAGGAGAGCGCCACACCTGCTGAGCAGCAACAATAGGCGCCGGAAAAGGCATCTGGGCTTCATGGTATTCCACGATGTAGCTACCCGCTTCCTCCACAACTTCCTCAGGCCGCCGCTGCTTCCAGATCAACCACACAATGGTCCTAAATAAGTACAACTCACTCTTAGCAAGCTCTCTATCAACAAACTCAAAGAGATCAATAAAAGACTCCCCTGCCACTCACAAACCTGAGCATAAACATTAGTCGCCTTCCATACCTTGCGTGCAAAGGGGCAGCGCCACAAGGTATGAAGGACAGCTTCAATATCTCTATGGCACAGAAAACACACACAACTAGCAGATACGCCTCTGGAACAAGACCAGCACCGCATGAAAGAACATTTTTCCAAGCTTTCTAAAGGAGAGGATCTTTTGGAGGAAGCTTCAAACGCCATAAATGTTTCCAAATAGTCGGAGGTGACAGAGCACTCAACTGGCTGTACTCTCTTTTTTCATTGATCTGCAGTAGTCCCACAATTCTTATACAAATAGTTTTATGCTCTTTCAAATGAGGGAACACATTTGATTAAAAAAGAAATACCACATTTTCTCACAGCTGCATTATCCAGTTTATTTTATAGTTACTTTGATTCACTTTAGTTTGGTGTTCTATATTATTATGAAAGTAAAATTTCCATGCATTTTTTTTATATTCACTTTTTTCTCTCTTCAATATTTTTATTTTGTATGTTGCAGCAGTAAAATCTGTATTTGTATTGTTGTTATTGGGTGAAAATGAGTAATCCAGTAGCTACAGCCGACAATAGTCTAGAAGGCACGAGCGATTTGGATTGGAAACCTAAAATCGATATGCCATTTGAATCTAAAAAAGCATAGAATAATTAACCAAGTTGATGGACATGATTTGCAATCCAATTGTTGTCTTAAAGCAATAACTTAAATAAATAATAAAAAAAAGAAAACTATTACAAAAAATTAATTTTAGGGTCTACAGTAGTAAAATCGTATGTCACTTCCATGCTGATGCCATGCTCTTCACCTTAGATTTTAATTTGATTTCTTGGTTTAGTCTGTTGAATAAGGCTTCCACAGTCAGAGACAATAATCTATTGACTACAATCACTACATGAACAAGAAAGAAGAAACCAAAAAAACATCTACCCACCTTGTCCAGAGAAATGCAGAGAAAACACTTTAAAAGGGGAGAGGGAACGCTTGAAGGAGAAGAATACAGAAAAACGTGAGAAATTGCAGAGACCAGACATACAACGAGGCTCTGTTCTCGAATGATGACTGTGCGAGTCCGATGATGGTGGAGTGCTGGAGTTGTTTCCACCAGTGGGGGAATTTGTCTTGGACTAATAATTTGGCTGTTTTTTTTCTTTTTTGGGTCATGAAACTACTTCATTCAAAGAAGTCCAGAGAGAGAGAGAGAGAGCCAATGAGAGAGGGGGGATACCAGGTGGGATAGGTAAGTTATTTTCGCAGAGCAAAATTTAAAAAGAAATCTAACTGCAGGAACAAAGAACAAACAAGCGAATAATTGAGGCTACAGGGGAAAGACTAAAAATAAAAGGATAAAATATGCTTTTGGCTGAGACCCGATTCCATTTTACTTGGTTCCTATTGTTAAAGTTACAATAAATTTATCCTTAAACGTTTTGGGAGACTATTATTTGCACTCATCTCTTGTAGGCATAAAAACTAACATGAGATAAGTATGGAATTGGACAGTAATGAAAGGTAAATTTCTTCACTTTCTTTTTTCATGAGAAATACAAAAAGATCATACATCTTGGACATCCAGTTTACCTTGATACACACTCAATAACTGAGGCACTTGGTGGAGATATCTGGTCACAAACCTCTCCAAGAAGTACTTCTCCGCAGGCATCATCACATAACCCAAACTCAACTCTTCATCTATTAATCCTTTCAACAACAAAACCTTCACAACAGAACACCTTGGAACAATTCTCTTCTCCAAACTGAAACACAAAACCCCAGGGTTTGTTGTGGCGATCATTCTCGATGACCATCCCATCTTGTTCACCAGAAAATCCATTGTCTGCATTATTTTCTTCTCTGACAGAATCATACACTGAGGGCTCTTCCTGAAAGCAGTCACAACATCATCCTCAGACCAACCCCATTTGCTCTTGTAAATAACGCAATTTCGATTCCATATGGACTTGCTACTCTCGCCACACAATGCTCTTAGTGCTGATACAAAAGTGGACTTCTTCATATCAAATCCCATTTGCTTAACTTCATTCACAACTTCAATAAGCTTTTCCTGTTTGTGCATCACAACTTGGATGTTATGAGCCAGCAACAGAGAAAGGCACGACTGGGGCATACCCATTTCTCTCAAAAGCTCAATATTGGGAACCACATTCTTGGAGTGTTTTTCCAAGAAAATCCATGACTTGCGCTTCAAAACAGAAACCACATTTTCCTCAGAAATTAGACTCCTGAGGAAATTGTAAGAGGGTTTAATTTGTTTCTCCAAGCTTCTTGACAAAAGGTGTGGATTAAAAGCCAGAACTCTAGCAAGGTCCTCCCTTGAAACTCCAACAGAGCTGAAAAACTCAAACTTGGGTAAAAGGGTTTTCTCAGGATCGGCTACAAGGATTTCTGGGCGTGACCTGACAAGCTTTGAGATCTGGGTTTCGGAGAGTCCATGGTTGCTCAAAAGGGCCAAAACAGAGTCAGCTCCTTTTGGGGTTTGCAAGTCTACCTTCTTGGATGCTGATATTGCATCTTCTGGGGACAACCCACATGAGTTTATGAGGTAAGTGAGCGTGAAACTGTGATGGTTGGCTGAGATTGCTGAGATTTGTGAGGTGATGGGTCTGTAAAGTAAGTGGTTTTGAAGAAAAAAGTGTGAGGGTTCTAGATCCCCAACAACAAATCTTTTGGTTCTGGAAGCAAAAGTGCTGCAAGAAACCATTGAATAACCCACTCTGAGACTGAGGGTGTTCAAGTTGTAGAGCAGTATCACCATGTTTGATGTTTCAAATGTCGATGATGATCAATTTCTTCTAATCCATCATCTTCATCTACTGGGCATCCTAACATGGTCAAAATCTAAAACCCTAGCGGGGTCTTGGGTCCGTGTGATTTCCATAAGGGTGGTTTTCACTTGATGGACTGATCCGTTTGGTTCTGATGGGTAGAACGGCGACGTTTCTTCTACTCGTCAGTCGTCCCTAGACTCACCTTTCTACTCTTTGATTGAAATAAACATGAAAAAAGTAAGGATCCACCTTCTTCGTTTTTGGGATAGTTACGGAGAAGGAGTGTCTAGGGTTTGGGCTAGGGTTTAGGGTCTAGGGTCTAGCGTTTGGACTACTGCTCTCATGTCCAATTGGTTTTGGAATAGATATTTAGATTTCTTCATGGTATCAAAGCAGGTCATACACGTGATGCGCCTAACGGCCACACGTGCTCCCACGTCACCCAATATAAATTGTCCACGTGTTAGGCTTAAATGACGTTACACGTGCAGAGGCGTGTTGAGAGAAATCGGTCTTGCTAGTGGCTTATAAGGATTTGGGCTACTTCTCCCATTGCAAATTGGTTTTTGAATGGATACCTAAATTTCTTTACAGGTGTGGGTCTCGTTCCTCCTTTAGTTCAATTAAACCATCTTAAAGTTAAGGATAATCCCTATAAAAAATTTGACAAATTAAAAATTCTTTAACTTTTTTTTTTTTTTTTGCCATGAATTCTTTAATCATTTAATTAAAGAGTGTTGCTATTTTCACATTTTTTTTTTCTTTTTGCGCACCATTTTCTCTTGCACACCCCTATTCTTTTTCTAAAATTTAAAATTTCTCTTAATACACCCTTCCAATTATCCTGATACCCATATTTTATTTATTTCACAAAATTTCTCACCATAACACATCTCATCAATTCAGACCAAAAAAAAAAACACCCACCTTCCTTTCTCTGTCTTTGAAAAAAAAACACAACTCAGCCCCTCCCCCCTCACCCGACCCACCCCTTCCTCTCTTTCTCTGTGTTTTTCAGTAGTCCAGTCCAGTCATCAATCATCTTTGGCTGGATTTGGACATCAAACATGAAACATGACAAGATGAAGAAAAAAAAGAGGGAAAATTTTCCCTTAGTCATTTTCTTTTCTCGCAAACTCAACGTATTATCCCAAATTCATTTTTTGGGGTTCAGAATCATAATGGAGGAAAACTGTGAAACACACAAGGCTTTTGTGGATGAGACCCTCTATTCCTCTCAACGGATTTGGTTTCAAATGCCCACCTCCAAATGNACCAGTGAGTGGGTCATCGTCCTGGGTTTTGTTTCCAGACAAAGACAGAGAAAGGGAAAGAGGAGAGTAGGAAAGAGAGAGAGAGAGAGAGAGAGAGAGAGAGAGAGAGAGAGAGAGAGAGATAGGGTGTGTAAGGAGAGTTTTTTTTGTCATTTAAGGTCTTTTCTCTTTGTGTCAATTAAGTAAATTCATAAATTAAGTTTTTAGGGTGTGCAAAAAGAAAAAAAAATGGTATTCAAATAGCAGCACTCTAATTAAATAGTCATCATGAGTGTTCAACAAAAAATCAATGTGTTAGTCTATTTATTCAATCATAATTAAATGTCATAATGACTTCTAATTTAAAACCTTAAATTTGAGATTTTTTTAAATTCCTGTTTGAAAATTAAATTCAATGCGTAATATATGATTTTTTGTTATTCTTTAGTAAAACTCTTGAGTTTAAAGTCTAAACAAATTATTAGTTCGATTTGAGAAAAAATTTCATGATAGGTGGATAATGTCTTAAAATTACAAAAAAATATAAAACACAAGAAACAAATTGGGAACATTGAAATTACGATGACCAAATATGTTTCGGGGCCAAAAATTGAGTTTATCCGCACAAGAATTAACTCAACAAATGTTGGAGGAATGTTAAAGTGATGCACCTGCACTTCAAAAATGAAAAAATAAATATCAATTAATTACTAAAGTCCCACATAATACATAATAGATCGTTAAAACCAAATAATAAAAAATATACTGTACTTATCTCATGCTTACGGTATCAAAATAATAAAAATAAATTAATTAACTAGGCATAATATAGCTTTACATATGGATGAATAACTTTCATTAAAAACAAGGACCAATTACAAATAAATCAATAAACTTTTTACAATTACATATTAATCAATATACTTTCTTTTAATATCATTTTAGTCACTATTGACCAAAATGAGAAAAGTTAAAATAGGTTAAATAAACATTCATTACTATTTATATTTGTATTAGATTTGTGTTTGACTGCTACGCAGCAAAACGGCTTAGAATTTAGCTTCTGGATTTTGGGTCGAGACCTAAACCCTAAGCCATAAGTTCTATAACCCTAATTCTAAACCCTATTTATATACCTTGCACTCAATTTCTATACCTTAAATTTCATTCATATACCCTAAACTAAATTAATCGTAATTTTATGACTTAAGTAATGAAAAAAAAGGACGGGAAAATTAGTATTTTTCAATGCACCAAAATACATTACATCATTAAGTAGATTGAGCTTAATGACTAAAGTGAGATATAATTTCAAAACTCATTGACCTTTATAGGGAAAAAAAATTTACATTGATCATTATGTAATATTGAAATGTTTATTAATTTACATGTAATTTGCTAGAAAAACAATTTACTTATGTCATGCTGAAGTAATTTACTTATCCTTAAAATCAACAAGTTGACATCAGTTATCTTTGCGCCAACAATATCCCTCAATGTCTCAAATCTGGCAGTTCTTAACCATCTCTTCAAAATATATTGTTGAGGCAATATATTTACATCTTTAACTTTGTGCAAATATCTCAAAATGTGCCTACAATGGATTCCATTACTCTTAATTTTTATTTTTAGTTTTGCAATTGGTATGAAGAAAAATTTAAGTCCTTATCATAAAGAATATCTCGCACTTTATGCATCGATCTCATCATTCTCTTATAAACCAGATACACATATTGATGAGAGAAACTTCCCTGTAACAGAGATATGATTAATTTGGTATTTGTGGGATCCAAAATAATCATATGGACCAAACACAACAAGATAGACCAATATCAATTGGGGTAAACCACTTTTAGGCCAGAAAAGGCTATGCTGAACTAATTGGTCTTGACAAGGGATGAGGTCGGTCAAGCCTAAGACCAAAGACCACTCAAATTGGCACATGACCATTTGCTGATGAAGATAGAACGTGGAAATCTCACTACTACAGTTTGATCCCACCAAAATCTCCATTAAGGCCATGATTAAAGGGCAAGGGAAGTGGAAAGGGGAGGTAAGGGATGGGTGCGGAACAAGGCACAATGAGCCTATAAATACCTATATTATGAAAAAACCAAGAGGCTAGCTGATAGGAATTTTACTGACTTAGGCATCATAGTGTTTTTTGCTCTTATGGATAACGATCGAAGATGGACTTCGGGCTTCTCAAAATCATCAACAAAAATCATTTTTGGCAAATTGTCTAATCGGAGAAATTTGGCTCCAACAGTATCTCAACTCAATAACATGATGACACATATACTCTTATACTTCATCACATAAAACATTTTCCAATTTCAAGAAAAATCTATATCATAGGATGTCAAGTCAACTTCTATCCTTATTATAGATAAGTTTTTTCTCATATTGATTGTCATCTTCTCTTTTAATTTCATATTTGTAATTGAAGCAATCCTATAACTCATTTTGGAACTCATAAAAACATGATCATGTATAAATCTCTACCACTTGGGATTCTATCTCATGAGACAAGTTCAATTTAGGCTTCTCATTAACATCAACATGATAAGCTATTAACTCGTTGAATAAAAAAAAAAATATCCTATTAGATTGAACAAAAAATTCACTAATGAGTTGTTTGGAGCATACCTCTTGAAGAATGCATGTGCACTTTATGCTCGTTGGCTACTTGACATTACAAGCTTATAACCGGGAAAATAAGATTGACATATGCAGGCACCCATGACGATCAAATTTTATTTATTGAATGCAACCACACATTATCATTCAACCCACTATTCTCAATAACTTTCATTTAACTGTGTCAAATTCTTCTCTAGTCTCAGAATCTCACATGCAGCTCTGAAATCCTTTATAGTCAGTGAGTCCCTTTTATTGACCCTGAGGCCTTCTCCAAATTTTTAAACATTACTTACACAAGATAATGGCCCCAAAATCTCCAAATTAGAAATTAACATACATAAAAACAGCATAGTAAAATTTCATGACATTTGGGTAACTCTACATAGGCCTTTCAAAGATCCTAACTACTAAAACGAGCCCGCCAAAGAAATTAACAGTGACAGAAAGCCCCAAAAAAAAATCATAATAAATCCATTACTTATCATATTTTTGTGATTCTTGTTTCCATGGAAAGCTTAGGGTATCTAGTTTAACATATAAAAATAAAAAACCCGAAAACACAACCTAAGTATAGCAAAATCATCCCGAAATTAACAGTTGTTTGAGTAATCAAACCAATGAAATCATGTTGATAATTTCAACTTGCTTTTAATTAAAGCAAGAACACAATTTGTGTAAAGAAGTCTATTAAGGTCAATTGAACAATGAAAGTCCTTGAGTTGATCAAGGTGAAAAGGAGGTGCTGAACTATAACACCATTTCTCGGATTCATGTTTCTATCTTGTTAATGTATATGTCCCTAGCTTGAATAATGTAATTGGTGTCATGCTTATCTAAGGGACATAATTTATATATATAGGTTATTTAATGACATGGAAAGTACAAATAATTCATCTAATTGATAAAATGTATGATGTTTAACAATTAAGACTAAAACTGGTTAGGGTGAAAAGAGTTTCAACTAAAGTAGTGTTTGATATGTAATTGTACTTTAGCTCTCGGTTAGGGTTCATAAATAATTAGGGTTAGAACCTCACACCTAGATAATTGATTTATGATGATTCGTTACTAAAATATGATGGGATAATCTAGAGCCTCCACCATATTTTTGTTTATGATTGTGTCATTCTCACATAATATGAAGAATATAAATCGACTAAAGTCTTTTGAGTAAATGAGATTATTAATAAAGTTTTGACATTTCATCTATGGTTTTATAATTCATTTGAAGGCTATTTGATGCTATTGATCAAAAATGTATTTCTAAATTATATGTAACTTTTAAATACATGTATATGCATATACGAAATATATGCTTATACATGTGATATTCATACAATAAGCATAAGATGATGCATTCAGTTTCAATGTATCCATGCATGAGAGCATCAATTTCATTAAGTGTTTAAACTAATGAAAATTGAGTGTTTGGACCACTATCTTAGGAACGAGGGGCTAGTCATGGTTTGTGGCTTAGGGTTTCAATCTCAAACATTATTGTAACTTCACTTATTATTCGAGTTTAATTTTCTTGTTTTATGTTGGTGAAATGAAATAAAGGGTATTGGCCATGAATTCGAATATCTGACTTGACATGACACAACCATCACAATGACAAGACCATACACTGACTCCACACCCCATATCATGCACAGAATTGTTGCTTCACATGTAGGATTCAAGTATCTGTGAATTCATCAGGGTATCCAATGGGCAAGCCTGATCTTTTCCCTTATAAATACCAAGATTTAATTGGTAGGCCAAGCACATCCACATCCAATTATTAGAAATGGATTCCTCCTCTAGGAAAACCCTCGATGAGAGCTTGTGTAAGTGCCCTCCCAATGGTTATGAGCGAACTTGCGAGCTTTGTAACACCTTCTTTCATAGCTTACCAATGATGCAATTATGTATGTGCGGCCCTGAAGGAAAAGATCCACTGTGCCAATATTATTTAAAGCGGGACACGAAAATCCCAATACCCAAAGAGCCAGAGGGCGTTCCATGCACTTGCGGGAAAGGCATTCAACCATGTCCCGATTGTGAAGCCAAATTGAATATTTCATATTGCTTTAATTATAATAATGTTTACGTGGACATCCGTGAGTTGCCTTCAACCCGTGGGAACCACTGAAGAATGTCGTGGATGCATTCCACCAACTCTACAAAATGTATCATCATTTCTTTGTTGTTGGTTGTTGTGCTTGTTAATTTTATGTACTCATTCTAGTCTTTGGTTGTTAGTGTGGTTTCCTTTATATGTTTGTCGCCGCTCGTATCATGAAATAAAATGAATTGTGTTGTGTTTACCATGTTTATGCATTTCAAATATTAAAAAAAAAAATATCAAACTACTTGAAAGATAATTTGGTGGAGAGAAAATAGAGAAACTATAATTTGGTAAACTAATTATTTGTAACTCCAATTTGCTTACTTTGCATCCAATTTAAAAACCCAAACAAATCCCTAGACATACTCAAATTGGTTACTAGCATGCTTGTATAAACTTGCACTCACAAACACATGAGCTTCCTAATGCCAACCACAACTATCATAAGTCATAACCTATATGAAAACTACCCGATCCGAAAAACCCATTACGCAACTATTCAAAGTTTCAAACAAAGAAAAACATATTGCGCGGCAATTTCCAGCAAATTATAAAGAAATGACAACAACCATGCAAGGAAACTGATCGACTGCATATAGTTGAACTGAATCAAACAACAACCAATGAAATGAATGAATTATTCATAAGAGACAAGGAGATTGAGGAGAAAGATCAAAGATGGACTTACATGATTAGAAAATTAGGGATTTTCAGCAAATGAGAGAGAAGATGGTGCAGAGATGGTCACGCGGTGATGCAATCTTCCTCACTGACAAGAGAGAAAATCAGTGATCGATGAGGGGGTTGCGTCGCGACTACAACAGATCGAGCGTTGAGAGAGTGAGACTGAGTGATGGATTGGAAATGGAAGGCTTCGAACTCGATGGTCAGCATTGAGAGGTAAACCATCAGTTAGGTTTGGGCCTGTGTTAATTTTTCCCACTCACACAACACAGTCCAAACCTCACACACACGGCCCAACATTGCCAAAGGCCCAAAAAAATTTTTCCTAAAGTCGGTTGTTGGGTTAGTTTCGGGCGTTCGAGTTTCATCGAATTTCATAACTGACCATCGAATTAGCTTTTATGGGTCGGTTGGTAACACTCGAACCGAGCTCCATGGGTCGGTTGTCGGTTGCAACCGACTCTCAAAGATGGGTTGATTTTGGGTCGGTTGTCAAGTAAAAACCGACTCATTCCCACCCCTACTTATTTGTGCCATAATGACACAAAATTTTCATGTCATGAATTGAATTTAGAGATTATGCTAATATGAATTTATTAAGAATGTTGGATTACGTAAAGGGTGCAGATCTCTAAAAATGCTGAGAATGCACATTGCCAAAACGCAGAGAAATCAAAATTCCAACTAAATCTTGGCAATAGTATATTCCCAATGCAAATCCATTTATTTTCTTATAGTGATGTTGGGTATTGGGGCGAGAGTGATGTTGGGAGGTGAGAAATTTTAATGTTAATATAGATTTTTCTAACATAAACATATAATAAAAAAGTGAGTCTGGTATAATGAGAAAATGAAGAAAAAATAAAGTTTTTAGAAAAACAAATATTATAATCTGGCATTTTTCTTTTTCTTTTTGGTAAGGAAGATGCTTTAATAATCTAATTGTATATTTGTATCCAATTCTTAATATAAGAACCAGGCAACCCATAAAAAACCGTTGAAATATTTTCAGTTAAAAGAAAATAATCATCCTTTTCTTTCTGTCTCTGAATTATTATTCGAAATGGAAAACAATAAAACCCTAATAAAACAACAACAAGAAGATGATGATGAAGAGCTTGAAGGCGAGGAATTCCGAGAAGAGTTCAAGTGCTGTGTTTGCCTGTCAGTCTTTTCTTTCTTCAATTTTTCAAACCTCAAAGATCATGTCTTTGCTTGAATTTCATCACTTGTTTATTTATTTCATTGATGGGTGTTTGAATTACTATGATTCCATCACATTTCTTTGTCCTGAAATTTGATTTTTTTGTTCTATAGCACTTTCATAATTTAATGCGTTTATTATAATTTCAGATTGAACTCTGAGCAAATTCAATGTACGTTTATGTCTGTTTGTCTGTGTGTGTGTCTTTTTCAAAATTATCTGAATAAGGAGAAACAAGTGATATATTGATTTAAAAACAAAAGGGTATGTGTACTAACAAAGATATACAAGTCCCTTGAAAATTGGAAGAGTACTGTTGACATATCATAGTCATAGCTATGACTCAACATGATTCTATTGTTATGCATATTTACAGGCATCAATAGATGTTGTAAGTCTGATCAAATGAGTTTAAATTTAAACAAGATTCCACTTGATCAACAATCCATACAACATAACATGCCAAACTGTATGGCAACAAAAGATTTCCTTGTTTATATAAATTTGTTCCACTCAGTGGTCAATGTTCAGTTGAATTAACTTTTTTACATTCTATTTTCTTTGGTAATTGCATGTCTAAAGGTGATTCCTTTACTTTTCAGGGATCTTCTTTACAAGCCTGTTGTTTTAGGTGAGAAACCACGACTAATTTTGAGGCATACATTGCATTGACTTGACTATTAGCACATTTCATTGACTTGGCTAAGTGATAGTTATGCCTTTTTGAAGCCTTTATGATATTGGTATTTGCAGGCTGTGGCCACATTTCTTGTTTCTGGTGTGTCTTCAATTCCATGAACGCTTTTCACGAATCCAATTGTCCGGTTTGTCGGCACCCGTATAATCATTTCCCTAGTATCTGTCATTTGCTGCATTTCTTACTCCAGAAGTTGTATCCTGCTGCATATAAGAGAAGGGAAAAACAAGTGGGAGGTGTGTTTCACTAAACTGCTTGAACATTATTGGGTTGAATTGCTTATCACTTTAAATGAATTATCTATGCTCTTTTAATCTATACTATTATTAAGAGAACCTTTTCTGTCAACAAGCATGTAGGAAATCTCAACCTCTATCCCACTTTCTTTTAACCTCTATCATATTTGTACACACATATCGTGTGAGAAACACAACGAAAGAGTGCAAAACAATGGACAAGGAGCCCACCAGATTACAACAGTGACTTCAACAACAGAGAAAAAATACACTTTCTTTCAAATTGATGTTTTCCTAAAAAGTAATGTTTTCATGTGCACGGATCCTTTTTCCAGTGTAAAAATGATGCGTGTAATAAAGAAATTCAAATTTTCTTTGAGATTTATGGTGCACATGCATATGGGCTGTTTCTTGAATACTCTTAAGTTAGTAGCAGCATTGGTTCTTCAGAGTGTACCAAATGATATGCAAGGAAGTGCTTGTGAAACCTTGTAAAATGGGACCACTCCCACTGCGGCACCCCTTTCCTTCTAATGGCAGATGTCATGAGCTCAACGGTGTTCTATCACCCTATGGGGAATACAAGTGATCAGAAAAAGGAAATTAATAAATTAGTTTTGCACTGAAGCTCTAGAAAAATCTTGATTGCATGGCACTAATGATTAGATATTTAGGGAATATAATACATACACCTTTTTTTTAAATCATGTGTGTATGCTTCTTTTGACTCTTTGTAGACTGTAGTAAACATATATATGCTTCTAAGTAATCCTTTTTTGGAAAGTAATATGATTTGTTTCCAGAGATGTTGTATCCAATAAAACACAATGTCTCTAGATATTGTAGGAAAGCAAGAATCTTAGTTGATTAGATAAACTTCAACAAATTTGAGAGTATTTTAAATAAATACTCACCATAGGAAGGAAAAGGAAGTGATTCTTTATTCATTAATAGATGTCAACAGTAGTCCTTTCTTGTTTTGGCTTTTTGTCCATCCTAGAGTTATGGAAATACTTATGTTGTATGTGAATTGTTAGCAAGGAATGTCAAACTTCTTCAGTTTTCTGGTCAGATGATCGCTGAGCAAGGGATTAGTAGTGTTTCAATACATATCATGCATCAGATCTTAGGCCTTTTTGATATAAAGTTTTAGGGGAGTGAGTGGATTTTGAAGATTTACCTTGCCTTACCTTTTTCTGTGTCATTTCATTCCTTTGTTTAGAGTTAACTCTTGGAAAGTTGATGTTCTTTCTTGATGGATGCCCATAATTAATTTGACCTTCTCATGCTCGCACTTTGGGTTGAAGCTTGTGTTAGTTTACTTGTATGACAGTTGCAATCTCATGGAATATGACGTAACGTTGCCTTGTTAAATAATTCACTGCATTATCTTTCTTGGCTGTTCCAGAAGAAGAAAAGGGATTTGGCTACTTCTCACCTCAAATTGATAATCCTTTATCTAGATCAAATCCTACTGAAAGTGTTGTGGGCAATGTTCCATATTCTTCCCCTTGTCCACAGTCAAAGAACTCTGGAAGTTGTTCTTCTGCACTAGGAGAATCTCCCTCACTTGTAGATTCACCAGAAACTACGTCAGATTATGAAGCTAATATTACAAAGCCTACAACATCTCCAAAGAATGTTGAAGCTACTAGATATGCAGTCATCCAAGATAATTGTTTCCATGGTAATGATGTTGCAAATGGAACTCAAAAGAAGGTTTCTGTTTCTGATCTACTGTGTGTTGCATGCAAGAACTTGCTCTTTCAACCTGTCGTTCTCAATTGTGGCCATGGTAATCTATTATAAACTGTTATGTTGAACATAAAAGTCAGGTATATTCATATCAGCATGTACCAATATAAACTTTTCTTTTGTGCAGTATATTGTGAATCTTGTATCTGCATCCCAGTCGATGGGATTTCTAGGTGTCAGATTTGTCAAAGCATGCATCCGAATGGATTTCCAAGTGTTTGCTTAGTTTTAGAGCATTTTTTGGAGGAGCAGTATCCTGAAATTTATGCACAGAGACGAACGTCTTCAGTAAACCAAGCTGATTGTCAGTATGAGAGTCTTAAGAACTTCAATTCTTTTAGTTCTTTTATTCTGTTATATATTTTTCTAATATTAATATCATTATATAGGATTGAACTGGACTGGTCTGTTCTGATCTATATAATTGGAAAGAGAATGCTTTATTTTAAAAAAAAATTACAAACAACATATATTGTCAAAAATGCTTTATTGGATTAAAGATCATTCTTGTTTATTATTTTCTCTCAGCCCCAACTTCTGATGGTAAAATATCACTTCAAAGTTTCTACAAATTCTTGTTCCCTTCTCTTGTTTATAACAGACAACATACTTTTTGTCTTGTCTTCTGAAATTTTATGGAATAGAGAAGACATACGTTTTGGAAGCTCACTGAGATTCAGGGTTTGGATTGAACATCTTATATAAGATGCAAGATGCTCTTCTTCGCTTTTATTTTTAATGAGGTTATAGTATTTTTGAGTTTCTGCTGATTTTCTAGGCTTCAAATATCAACAAGTCTTTACATCATATTAAGATGTTTTGAAAATTAGGACCTTAGAGATAGATGGATCAGAAAGTTTCTCATCTTCACAATCAGAGACCTAGACTCTTCTATACTGCTGGATTTGTTGGGTAGTTGCCAATGGAATTTTGGGGAAGGTAGATGGAGTTTAACTTGACAAGCCATCCATTAATTTATGTGGTTATATGGATGGCATAAAATGCTGATTCAGCAGTTTCGAATTTCCTTTATAAGCCTATGTTTTTCTTTTTCATAGTTTCTCTTGCATTGCACCAATTTTCTTTTATCTCCAGTTCTTCAATTGGATATTCTAAATTGAGGAAATTGCATCATTGGTCCGCGTACTTTGTAAAAAATCCATATTGGTCCATGATATATTTTTTGTTTCTTATTGGTCCATGAACTGTCTAACATTTCCCAATATGGTCCAAACCATCAAATTAGCTTGGATGATCATCTATCTTAGTCATGTGCCGTGCAGTTGGGGTACTATTGAGGGGCAAAGTTGGAATTTCCCCCTATTTTATTCTTCCCCAACCTCTGACCAGCCTTCCGCAAAGAAAGGGGAGGAGTGACCACCACGCACTTTCTGGTCGGAGGTTGGGGAACAATATTGGGGGCGGGGGGAATCCAAACCTTGCCCCTCAACAGTATCCCACTTGCACGGCACATGACTAAAATAGATATCTGTCTATGCTAATTTGACGGTTTGGACCACAATGGGAAACATCAGACAATTTGTGGACCAATAAAGAACAAAAAAAGATCGTGGACTAAAATGAAACTTTCTAAAGATTAAGTGGACCAATGGTGCAATTTCCTCTTTTAAATTCTAATATGAGGAGCTTTCTTAATTAATTCTGGTTTTGTTCTGTTTATTGTGTAAAAATGATAACTGGTCTATGTTGTACTTTAATTATGTCACACAGATATAATTAGTTATACTGCAGATTTAATTATTTAATTATTGATTAATATTGCAGATATATGGATGTAGTACTACTGATGCTTCCAGTTTGTTTTTTTTCTTAAAACCAATTCTTTTATGCGTCTCTTGTTTTAGTTGTTCTTGACTCTTTTATTTCTGGTGTTCATATGAGATTAACTCGATTTCACATTCAGCGCGTGCTCATCAACGTGCTGGCCCGTCATTGTCAACACTTTCTGATAATTACTCATCTTGCTGGTCTGGCCATGGGCAGAATGTTCATTTTGGAATTGGTTGTGATTACTGTGGGGTAATGTTCTTTTTCCTTTTCTACCTCCTATCAAATTTCACTCTAAGAATAAGCGCCAAGGGTTTGGTTCAATGGTCAATAATTTGCCCTAAGGATAATGGACCAACTTAAAATTACCGCCATCTCTTGGGGCCACCCCCAAGGTATGTTTCCTGGTAATTACCCATTACTGTAGGACAGGGGGACTGCATGTGCCCTGGGGGTTAGTCAGGTGTTCTAAGAAAGTAGCTTACGGCTTATTGTTATAAAAAGAGCCACTAACTTATTTCTATACAATCTTCTAACCCATGAATTAATACTGATTATAAGGAAAGTTACTTTTCTTTAAAGTTGCTCATTCTAACCCATAATTTTCATTAATTTGTTTTTTTGTGAGTTCTCTTAAATATGATCAAAATTATGTATTGGTTTTATGAAATTATGTTTTTAATATCTCTGTAATAAGAGGATTCATGATTGGGTACAAGCTGAAGTCAGAAGACATTACTGTTATTCCAACCATGGTTTTCTTATGTGAATCAGTTGCCTTATAAACGTATTTTAGCTGGTTGATCAGTGGAAAAACTTTTGAATAAATTAAAAGAATTAAATAAGTGTAAAACTATCATTGTGTTTTTTTTCTTGGCTTTCTTTTTGTATAATCATTCGTCTACTTCCACTTGTGTCTTGAACTTCTACTTACTAGATCTGTGCTCTTTTTTAAGCAAATGGAGGTGAATTCTTTTAAGCATTCAAATGAGTATGGAATGCAGGTGGATACAACTGTTGTGTTGATAAAGTGTACAACAAAAATAATAATAAATAATAAAGTAATGGAAGTGCCCTTGCCCTGATAATCGTAGTACGAAAAGCATGTGTTATTTCTTGTCCGATTTACAAACTTCACGGTCTTCTTTACAGATGTCTCCAATTATTGGGGAGAGGTACAAATGCAAAGACTGCGTGGAGGAAATGGGTTTTGACCTATGTGAAGCTTGCTATAATGCGCCTTTTAAGATCTCCGGCCGATTCAATCAGCAACATAAACCAGAACACAAGCTTGAGCTTGTACAGCCAGATATAATGGATATGCTTCCCTACCAGTCAGATGAAGATGGTCCCGAGTTTCAGGAAGACCTAGGAAATGTCTCTCCTGCTGCTCCGGTGCCACAAGATCCAGAAGATGGTTCTAACAATGTGCAAAATGTTTCTCCTGCTTTTGTGATGTCAGTTGATGCTTCACTAGATCCAGATGATGACACTGATGACTGTGGTTTATCGGATTTGACTCTAGAATGAGAGGTACCAGCCTACAATCTGATTTTATCAAGATGATGATACTGATTATTGTGTTTGTTGGATTTCTACTCAATAATAAGAAGGTACCATCGTACAATCTAACCCTCTAAAAATTCTTGTCAGATACATGTACCCAAAACAGCGAATCATGTGTGATTTTTTTTGTGTTCGATATTGTTGAATGACATGAGTATGCTTATAGGATTTGAGATACCCTTTCCATAAGGATGAAGGCCTCACTCAGTCACTCTTATGCCCTACACAATTGTCAGCAAATAGACCAGAGATACCAATAGTCAACACCTTGGCACTTGATATAGTCAAGAACAGTTCTATTTTTTCATGCTCAGCATTGTTGCTAAATAAAGAGATAGGACTTGTTAGATCTGTAAGGTACTTTGTCATATTAATTGATTTGGTATTTGTTTAGATTCTCTACATTATATTTTCTTCAACAAGTTAATAATATATGTTTGCAGCCGAATTCTGCACAGATACACACTAATTATATCTGAAGGAAAGGTATCTGCCCCTACATTGATGGCAAAATTACTCCCTAGAGTGAATGACGAAAAAATCTTCTTTGCCTTTTGCAAAAATTCACTGCTTACCTTTGTAAAGAAGATATTTTCAATTTTGTGGTCAATGCCATCAAATTCTAGAAGACTATGCTTTGTATCACTGCTTACCTTTGTAAAGATCTACTGTATAACTACCATGATTGTTCGATTTTTTCCCTCTGACACCTGGTAAATATGATGTGAATCCGACTGTTTGAATCCATTTGTAGAAATTGTTATCTTGTTTGTATGCCTCCATTTTGGCCAAATGAATATAGAAAATGTTATTTGAGGTACAACTAGTGTTGTATTCCCACGATTCCCTGGTGAAGTATAATGAAATGTAGCATGATCTTGGTAGGTCCGTAGTATGATCTTGTTTTAACTATTTGTGGTGGGAATTAATAATGTCAGCTGACATTTCTTGCTTAATCTTAGGTAACCCTCCTTTTGCAGCCCACTAACAAGCATCGAGTATTCGTTCCTAAATCACTGGTAACCTCTTATGTCTTATCCACTTGCTTACTAGAGGAAGTCCTCTGGTAAGCAAGTGGACGAGAGTATCAATATCTGATTTTAGCCTGTGACCTTGTTTAGTGTTTTTGGAAAAACTAAGATATGAAACTTGTAATATATAATCTTTAAGAAGAGAAAGAACTCTACTTCTGCACATCAGAATGTTGTGGCTCACATAATTTCTTGATACTACTTGGTTTGAATTGAGATTCAACTACTTCATTATGATTCTTTTGTCAGTTCATTTTGGTATGGTTTTTGCTATTATTGACATGTATCAACGTGTACTCTGGTTTATAAACAAAGGATAAATTATTTGTCTCAAATTATACAATGACAAAGAGGTGAAACATGTTTTGTGTATGCGTGACATTTTGTTTGTTGAATACAACAGGTATAATTATCATCATAATCATAAATGTTGTTTTTTCTTATCATTGTTGTTACTAATATAATATATATTTGGAGTAGGTCCATTTGACTGCTGCTAATAAAAACTGTATCTGGTCAGGCAATTAAAAAAAAAAAAAAAAAGGAGAGAAAGTGGTATATTTTCTTTCCCTCTAAAATCTTTCTTTGATTTCCTTTTTTCTTTTTAATGCTCGGTGTTTAGACTGATTCTGTTTATGTGATGTTGTAAATGATGTCATCTGATTTGTTTTTAGATACTAATTATGAGTAAGGTTGGGTACTCTCAAAGAATCTGTATATAATACATATTTTGGCTTACCAAAGAAAAAAGGGCTTTGCTATTTTTAGCGACTGTGCCTCCAAAATCGCTGCCACGTATATTGAAAAGCTAGAAAACCAACGCTATTTTTTTTTGGGTCAAAACCAACGGTATCATTTAAGAAGCTCATAGATTTAAAATATTAGTTTTTATCCTGGCCAAAAAAAAAAAATATTAGTTTTTAAAAAGCTGACAACTCCTTAAAATTTTTTATTTTCCATTTTTACCCTCTTGCTTTTAGTTTCTAAGAAACTCATTTTTTCAACTCATCAGTTTCTTCAATCGGTCAAGAAAAAACTGCAGATATTCATTCTTCCATTACTGCGTGCAAAGCTTGAATCAACCACGATCGAACAAAAAAAATCCAGAAGCCACATCTCTCCTCTCTCTCATTTCATCTTATTTTGTTTTTTTATTCTTTCAAAATGATTGTTCTTTTTTAAACAGTGAATTTAAGAATTTGGGGATTTTTATTATTTGTACGGATTTTGTTATTTTTCTATTTTTTTCAAAATTAAAATTGAGAGATTTGAAGATATTTGATATTCTTGTGTGTCAAATAAATTCAAAGACCGTAAAAATTAAATATCTGAAACCCAGCTCTTGAAATCCTTGAATCTCATATATAGTGGAGACATATTGCTGCTTCAAAGGAGAGCTCGATGTATAACAATTTTTATTATTACATAAATTGCACATGGGTAATAAAGGAAGGGTAATAAGATTGGCCAAAAAAAAAACAGCATAAGGGTAAAAGAGGAAAATAAAAAACTTTATGTTTGAGCCTTCTTAAAGAATGTCCTTGGTTTTTCCTCCTTACTTACGGGTGGCAGCGTGTTTGAGCATTCCTCAAGAAAAAATGTATACAAATATACAATTGTTGCAGATAGTGTGAATGTCCTCATCAGATAACTACATACCACATTTCATGTATTTATCTCCATAGATAATCATATAATATTAGCTAGATAAATACTCATTTTATTTTCCTGTATTTATCTTAGTGATAATGTATTTATCATAAGATGTTTATCTGATGTAAATGTTTATCACTTGAAGCCTATAAATAGAGGCTCTATGGAATGGAAAAAGACACACTGTTCTCCCATCTTTTCTCTTTAAAGTTCTTTATTTTTACAACACGTTATCAGCACGAGAGCTCTGGTATATTTTTTATTTTGTTTTTTTTTAATTTCTAATAGCAAATTTTTTTTTTACAAGCCGATGAAACTTGTGAGAGGCTTTATTATTATTATGAGGCAAGAGCCTATATGCTCAAATTTACGATGCCCGTACTATTTTCTACTACTGCAATTATGTTTTATACTGTGTTCCTTATCATGTAGTTAATCAAATGTAAAATCAACAATATTTTCTTGTTCGGTTTTGCACTCAGTTAATATTGCAGTTTATTCATTACATGCTATTTGGATGGTTTTTCTTTTTGTCTTTTTTTCTTTAATAAATTCTCTGCCAGAATGCTTTATAGCTAGACTTATAGTTTGTATAAATTTATACTTGTTATTCTCTATAGAAAAGTATTCTATGTAAACAATTATGATTGGTTTTCAAACTTTGCCTCACTGAATGCTTTTTCCAATAGAATAGTATTCAATCTAAAGTTTGTTTTGACTACAACCAATTACGTGTAGAAGTAGGACTACCTATCTAGTTTAATTGATTGTTTTATATTATTTCTTTCATGTCAAATACTGTTTTGATTCCGCCATTTTTGTTAACACGAATTGCATGAGTTATTTATACTGTTAATTAAATTTCTTTATGCAATTATACTGATGTTTATATATGGCTATATTTTCATACGTGACTTATCTACTATTGTTCCTAAGTCTTTTATTTGTACCATTACTTTATCAATTATTTATTACTCAGTTAATTCATATTTTGAACCTGAAGTTCAAATCTAAGCCATAGAACCTGAAGTTCTAAATTAAATTTATATGTTCTTATATCAATGAACCTGAAGTTCGAATAAGATATGCGAAGACTTTAGAACCTGAAGTTCTAATTGTATTTATGGCGTCTTTTACCTTAAACCTGAAGTTTTTGGTATATGTGTATATATATTGGAAATATTAAGAACCTGAAGTTCTATAATTATTTTTCATGAGTTCTAAATATCTCATTTTCTTTATGTAGAAAATGACGAACTTGACCAAACGAGAATTTGTTGAACTCGACATCTCTGGAAAGAACTATTTGTCCTGGGTCCTTGATGCTGAGATCCATCTTGAATCCATGAATCTTGGTAACACTATCCAAGAAAGCAATAAAGCGTCCCCGCAGGACCGTGCCAAAGCCTTGATTTTTCTTCGCCATCATATTCATGAAGGGCTGAAGAGTGAGTATCTCACTGTCAAGGATCCGCTGACTCTCTGGGATAATCTGAAAGAGAGATATGATCACCAGAAAACTGTGATCCTCCCTAAGGCACGCCATGATTGGATGCATCTGCGTCTACAAGATTTCAAGACAGTTTCTGAGTACAATTCTGCACTTTTTCGAATCAGTTCTCAACTTAAATTATGTGGTGAGAAAATTACTGATGCAGAACTGTTGGAGAAAACTTTCACCACTTTCCATGCTTCAAATGTGCTCTTGCAGCAGCAATACCGTGAGCGTGGGTTCAAGAAGTACTCTGAACTGATCTCTTGTCTTCTCCTTGCTGAGCAAAACAATGAGCTCCTGATGAGGAACCACCAATCCCGTCCAACTGGGGCGGCAGCATTCCCTGAAGTGAATGCTACTTTATCTCGTAGCCGTAGTCGTGGTCGTGGTCGTGGCTATGGGCGTGGTCAAGGACAAGGGAGTGGTAATGGGCGCCGTAATGGTCAAAGTGGCCGCAATAATAACTTGGGTCTTAAAAATGCGCAAGCATCACATACCCACCAGAAGTGGAACAAGCAAGACAAAGGGAAAGGTCAAATAGACAAAGCCCCTAAAGCTTCTGAAGGTGCCTGTCACAGGTGTGGTGGGACTGGACATTGGTCGCGTGCCTGTCGCACGCCCAAGCACTTGGTAGACCTTTACCAAGCCTCTTTAAAGGGGAAGGTTGAAGTCAATTATGTTGACCAAGTTCATGACCCAATGGACACTTCAGACCCAGTGGACATAAGTCATCTTGATGTCTCTGATTTCTTCGCTGACACCGATGCAAAGTCTTTTGATGCTATGATTGGTGGTGGGGTTGTCCATCCCAATTAATTTGTCGTTTATTTAATCAGTTTTATTGCTTTCCTTAGGATTAGTTTCAAATTTGCATCTGTTACTTTTATTTAGTTGTTTTTCAGGTTTTGCACCTGTAAGAATAATTTTTATTATCGAATAAAATGTCGTGGTTATTTCTTTAAATTGAAAGTAATTATTTTCATTTATTTTATTGGAAGGCATTAAATATGGACTGCGGTGGTCAAAGTCATGGCGAAGATATTTGTCTTGTAGACAGTGCGACTACGCACACTATACTTCGAGATAGGAAGTATTTTTTCAATATAGCATTTACAAAAGCTAGGGTAACCACTATATCAGGTTCTGCAAACCTGATAGAAGGCTCCGGAAGAGCCCATATTACGTTACCCAATGGAACTCAACTGTCCATTAGCAAGGCTCTATTCTCAAGCAGATCCAGAAGAAATCTGCTTAGTTTTAAAGATATTCGTTTGAATGGATATCACATTGAAACCACAACTGAGCATAATGCTGAATATCTTTGCATTACATCCAATATTTACAGCCAGAAGCGTATATTGGAGAAACTCCCTGCTTTCTCATCTGGGTTGTATTATACAACTATAAAATTTATTGAGGCCCATGCTGTCATGAACCCGAAGTTCATTGACCCAAATATTTTCATGCTTTGGCATGCCCGGTTAGGTCATCCTGGATCCACTATGATGCGTAGGATTATTTCAAATTCTTGTGGGCATCCATTAACGACTCAACATCTGATTGAATCTAACAAAAATCTTTGCATAGCTTGTTCACAAGGAAAGTTGGTTATCAGACCATCTCCCTTAAAGCTTGATATAGAATCCCCATCATTTCTGCAAAGAATTCAAGGGGACATTTGTGGGCCCATTCAACCATCATGTGGTCCATTTCGTTATTTTATGGTTCTAGTTGACGCATCCAGTAGATGGTCACATGTTTGCCTCTTGTCAACTCGTAATGTTGCATTTGCTAGGCTATTGGCTCAGATAATTAAATTACGAGCCCAGTTTCCAGATAATCCTATCAAGTCGATTCGACTTGACAATGCTGGTGAATATACGTCTCAAGTCTTTAATGACTATTGTATGTCGGTTGGCATTGATGTTGAACATCCTGTTCCTCATGTCCATACCCAAAATGGTTTAGCAGAAGCTTTTATCAAGCGCCTTCAATTGATTGCTCGAACTTTGCTTATGCAATCAAAGTTGCCAGTTTATGCATGGGGACATGCTATTTTACATGCTGCGTCATTAGTTCGACTGAGACCAGTGAATGATTATCAATACTCCCCTTTACAATTAGCACTTGGGAGCCAGCCAAATATTTCACATTTACGGACTTTTGGGTGTGCCGTATATGTACCCATTGCACCTCCACAACGCACTAAAATGGGTCCTCAACGGAGGCTGGGGATATATATTGGTTTTGATTCATTCTCTATCATTAGATATCTCGAACCCTTAACAGGTGATATCTTTACCGCACGTTTTGCGGATTGTCACTTTGATGAGACAGTCTTCCCGCCGTTAGGGGGAGAAAAGACCACCGTTCCTGAAGAACGGCGTGAATTATCGTGGAATGTATCCACTATGTCTCATCTTGATCCTCGTTCCATGCAATGTGAAAATGAAGTACAACGGATAGTTGATCTTCAAAAGATTGCTCATCAAATGCCCGATGCATTTACAGATATAGCAAAAGTGACAAAATCACATATACCAGCAATGAATACACCCGCAAGGATTGATGTCCCAGTTGGACAATCAAATGTGCCAGCAAATGATTCTTCTGTTGCACGCCTGAAGCGTGGCAGACCAATAGGTTCAAAAGATACAGTTCCCCGGAAGAGGAAATTAAAAGAAAATTCCAGCGAAAATTGCGAACCCACACTTAATGATTGTTCAGTCTTAGAACAAGACATGGTCCATAATGAGACCCAAGCCCCAGAAGAGGCACAGGTACCTAACAATAAAGAAATTTCTATAAATTTTGCATGCAATGATGAATTGTGGGATCGCGATGAAATGATCATTGATGATATTTTTTCATTCGCAGTAGCTACTGAGATCATTAAAGCTGATGATAATCTTGAACCTAGATCTGTTGATGATTGCAGACATAGGCATGATTGGCCTAAATGGAAAGATGCAATTCAGGCTGAGTTGAACTCTTTAGAAAAACGTGGCGTATTTGGACCTGTAGTCCAAACACCGCACAATGTGAACCCTGTAGGTTACAAGTGGGTGTTTACAAGAAAGCGTAATGAGAAAAATGAGATTGCAAGATATAAAGCACGACTCGTTGCGCAAGGTTTTTCTCAAAGGCCTGGAATTGACTTTGATGAAACATACTCTCCCGTTATGGATGCAATCACATTCAGATATTTGATAAGTCTGGTAGTTTCAGAAAAACTCGACATGCAACTTATGGATGTTGTTACTGCATACTTATACGGAGATTTGGATGCTGATATTTATATGAAAGTCCCAGAAGGACTCAAATTGCCTGAAGCAATTAAAACAAAACCACGAAATATGTACTCTATCAAATTGAGACGATCACTATATGGGTTAAAACAATCTGGACGAATGTGGTACAATCGTCTTAGTGAATATTTGATAAGAGAAGGGTATATCAATGATCCTATATGCCCATGTGTGTTCATAAAGAAGTCAAATTATGGTTTTGCCATAGTGGCAGTTTATGTCGATGATATGAACTTAATTGGAACTCCTGAAGAGCTCATAAAAACTGCCGAATACTTAAAAGATGAATTTGAGATGAAAGACCTTGGAAAAACCAAATACTGTCTCGGCCTGCAGATCGAGCATTGTGACAAAGGAATCTTTGTCCATCAATCAACATATACCGAAAAGGTATTGAAACGCTTTAATATGGATAAAGCTCATCCGTTGAGTACCCCAATGGTTGTTCGGTCTCTTGACACTGAGAAAGACCCATTTCGTCCTAAAGAAGATAATGAAAGGGTCCTTGGTCCAGAAGTACCATATCTTAGTGCAATAGGTGCTTTACTATACTTAGCACAATGTACAAGACCAGACATAGCTTTTTCGGTAAACTTGTTAGCAAGATATAGCTCCACTCCAACACATCGACATTGGAATGGTATTAAGCATATCTTACGCTATCTTCGTGGAACAACTGATATGGGCCTATTTTATTCAAGTGAATCCCCCAATGGCCCAAAGTTTGTTGGATATGCGGACTCTGGATATCTATCCGACCCGCACAAAGGTCGCTCCCAAACTGGATATGTATTTACTTGTGGAAATACTGCGATCTCATGGAGATCTACAAAACAAACATTGGTCGCTACATCTTCCAATCACTCAGAAATACTTGCCCTCCACGAAGCAAGTCGAGAGTGTGTTTGGTTAAGATCAGTAATACGACATATCCATAGTACTTGTGATCTACCTCTAATTACAGATATTCCAACTATCATGTATGAGGATAATGCTGCTTGTATTGCTCAAATCAAAGGAGGATACATCAAAGGTGATAGAACCAAGCACATTTCACCAAAATTCTTCTACACGCATGAACTTGAGAAGAATCGGGAAATCGAAGTCAAACAGATCCGTTCTTGTGACAACCTTGCAGATCTCTTCACCAAAGCCTTACCAAAAAGTTCATTTCAGAAATTTGTACATGGTATTGGACTTCGTCGATTTTCTCAACTATCAAATTAATGGATGCAATCATCAGGGGGAGCATCCAAGTACATCGGACATATGTGCGTTGTACTCTTTTTCCTTCGACTAGGTTTTTATCCCACAGGGTTTTTCCTAGCAAGGTTTTAATGAGGCAACATAAGCACGTCCAACGCTATTTCAATGATCAAGACAAGGTTGTACTCTTTTTCCTTCGCTTAGGTTTTATCCCACTGGGTTTTTCAAGCAAGGTTTTAACGAGGCAGCTTATCATTGATTTGCGGACATCCAAGGGGGAGTGTTGCAGATAATGTGAATGTCCTCATCAGATAACTACATACCACATTTCATGTATTTATCTCCATAGATAATCATATAATATTAGCTAGATAAATACTCATTTTATTTTCCTTTATTTATCTTAGTGATAATGTATTTATCATAAGATGTTTATCTGATGTAAATGTTTATCACTTGAAGCCTATAAATAGAGGCTCTATGGAATGAAAAAAGACACACTGTTCTCCCATCTTTTCTCTCTAAGTTCTTTATTTTTACAACAACAATATATATTTAAGTTGGGATTAGCGAAAGATTTGAGAAACATGTGGAATTGTGGATGTTCACGTGTGAGTGCTAGAGCAAAAATATGAAGAAAACAAAATCAAAATGAATCATTGTCAATTGTCAATTTGTCATATAGGACTATAATTTAAATTTTTCCAACTGCAAGGAATAGGACCATAATTTATAGGAATTATAGACGGAATTTACACTCGAATCCTCAGCTCTTTTTGCTTCTATTTTTATTACTTGATTTCTAATTCGTGCATTATAATTTTAAAAATGTGTAAAAAAAATTTATAATATTTTTTGTGTGTGATAAAAAGAATTTCAAATTCATAACATGCTTGTTATAAAAGTGTGAAATTATTTGTTTTCTAAAATTTACGTCGATGTGCCATGAATCATGATGATAGGGTTATGACTTATGACTTATGAATCATGATGCTAGTGAATTAATATTTTGCAATGCAATAATAATAAAAAAAGAGAATATTAGAAAATGCGTGAATTGTGGGTTTGGTGGGGACAAGGCTTAAGGGTCCGTGAAAGAGAGGAAGCGCCATTATTGGCTGCTTTTTTTACATTCACATGTTTGGGTTTGTACGGCCCCGTTGGTGAAAACGAGGTGATAAAATCGATGATCAAAAGTATTTAAAAGAGCAATGGAATTCGTGCCCAAACAAATTGCATAGGTTACTGCATGTTTGGCTGTTGGAATGGTGTGATTTAATACAACTTATGAATGTAGATAAAGTTAATCATATGTTACAAATTCAAGGTAGGCACGTTAGAAATTCAACTAGGCTAATTTGTTTCCATAAAAGTGGTATCTAGATATTGTTCAAAGTGGAGTTGTGCATGAGGCTTGAAATAGGTGTATTTCAAGATTTGCCAACAAGATGGATGATTGTGCGGTGACTGCAAGGGTTAGAAAACTGACTTTGATCTCGCTTGAGCTTGTGTGGCTTAATAGAATCCCACATAAAAAAAAAAAATTGACGTGACAATTTATAATATATAAGTTGAGTTGGGTCATCCACTAAATTATCAAAAAAAAAAAAAAAGAGATAAAATCTCACACTTAGATGGATTCACTAAACTTCCTTAATATTATATGGTAGAAATATCATAAAGTGCCATATAGACACATGCAGTGTAATGCGTGTTAATACAATGAGGTCCGAACATACCTATATACACTCTCCAACAGGGTGACAGAAATGCTCAAGGTTGAATCCACATCGAAGGGTGAAGTTATTAAGTTATTTTTGTTCGTTGTAGATTATGGTTATGGTTGTATTTGATTCTATGTACATTGTTAGTGTTCGATGAAATGGCCAAATGACTTTTAATGTAAATTTTGCTCTTACATTCACATGAATTTTGAGAACTTTTCACTGTGTTGGTAAATTGTAATGTGAACAGTAGTTGTAGGCACCGAATAATTTATCTCTAACCATACTAATTTTGCCTTTATGAATATACCTAGAGTTGCAACTAGTTAAAGCGTTAAATCCACCAATGAATACAATAAATCTCTTTTGAAAAAATAAATGTATCAAGGAGTTTCATCCAATTTTCTTTTTATTTACTGCATAGACACTACCACTTAACACAATATTCTCTGAGCACAGTGCTGAATATTGACAGAAAAGGAGCAATGCACTCACGGATCCACTGGTAATATATAGGTGAGCATTCATTTCTTTATTTATTTTTGGTGAGTTTCAACTTTCAACCCTACCATAATTCTAAGCTATCATGTACATTTACTTGCACTCGTTGCAGGTTTGCGTTTTGGGTTAGGCGAACCACAAATGTGAATCCTATATATGCATATATATATATATATATATATACTATGATTAATGATGGGCTAGATTAAATTTTGTATCCACCACCTAACATTTGTTGCATTGGATACTATATACTAGCTAAAGCAAGCCCGGCCCTGAGGTAGTACTTATAGCAGCCTTGGCCTACCTACGAATGGAACTGCCATATATATATGCTTGAGTCATTGAAGCTCATTGGGTTGGCTATATATATATATATATATCAAGGGCTGCCCCAAAGTACGTACTAATTTTGAATTTTAGTGTGTGCGATAGAGCATGGAATATTGCACTTGCTAGTACTAGTATTTATATGCCTGCTAGTTGACGTATTATCATGATCTGTAAAAGGAGGCCTGCACAAACACTTGCAATCATCAAAACAAGCGGCCTACAATAAAATATTAGTGAAAAGAAACCAAAATTCCAGAAAGAATTTGAGAGGAAAGGTTTTTTTCATTTACCAATTAATATATATTATCCAGTCGATCTCTTCAAAGTTGATCAATTTGTATCCTAATAGGGAGTGAACAGTGGTGAATTTATAACATTTTTTAGTGTACAATAAAGAGTGAGCGAGTGAGAATACAAATTAGGCATTATATATATAACCCTAGCCTTCTTGATCACGCATGTAATGATCGAGCACTAATCAATAGTTTAATCACAAATGTTTTGAATTTCATATAATACAAACACCGCATGTCATGTAAATGTTTTTTAATCTTCATATGTTCAAAGGGTTCACAATTTTACTACTAGAATATAAATTCTCGATCCACCCTTGTATTTGTAGTGTTAATTTGTATGGTAGATAACGTCAGAATGTTAATTTTCAAACTTCTGTTGTCTCAAGGTTTTGTGTTTATTCAATTTATTTTGGCCGCTGGCAGTGTATGTGGGTTTGGTCGATCTATCTGCATATTTTTAATTGGAAGAGCTTCCAAAGTCTATTGTGACTCTCCGGTGATGATCCTTGAGGCTGATCGCCGGGGTTGTCTTAGGTTTAGAGAGATACGTGCTTAATTCTTGCTTGTGGTCAACGGGTCATATATAAGTCTTGTGCACACCAGAGTATCAAATTTACTATACAGTTTACTCCCCCGATTTATTTTAATTTCATCACAATCTTTTGCATTTTTTGAATATTATTCTATTTACTTATGATATGTTTATAAAGAGGGTGCTTTAGAAAGAGAAAAAAAAGTGATTTCAAGAACCACAAGGACAACCCGTTACAAAAATTTCAGGTCAAAACTTACCTCCGAATACTTGGCAGCTATATCTGCAAAATTTACTGCACCTGCAAAATATATTGCATCTTCAGTGACAGCGTGGTAGTTACACTATATATTCTTAATAAAAAAAAAAAACCCTAATTTTAAATCTGCATAATCTCTCTCTAGTTTTCTCCTATATCCTTCTCTCCTAGTTTTGACATTTTACCAAAGATTACTTTCATGATGATAAAGAAGAACCTTAAAGTTACAAGTAAAAGAAAAATTATTTAGTTATTTAGCTAGACAAAATGGGAGAGAATTAAGTAGCAAAGGGGAAATATATATTCATGATCTTGAAGACATTGGATAGAATCATGAATTTACAAACGAATGATTCCTCACATGAATACAAGAGAACAAGTTTAGTATCAACTTATCACTTATGGCAAACCCAGCCAATAAAAGGGCATGGAAAAAGGATACCTACTACCTAGGTTTTTTTAAGGCTACGAATTAAGTAAAACATTATGTTAGAAAAAATTAACCGACCGTTTACAGAAAAACCTGAGCAATGCAATCCATCAGGGAATTAAGACCCTCCTCAACCTCTATCTCTTGAAACAAAACGAGTTGCATATGTGCCACAACATTACACTTTCTTGGCCTGAAGATAATCGATGAATCTCATCTCGATCGACAAAAAATAAAAAATAAAAAGACCACTTTTTATTTTTAATGTTAATAATTATAAACCCCCTAGTTATAGATAAAATCTCTCATAACCTCCACTCAAAATCTACCTCTTCTATAACTTTCAATCTTACACTTAATATTTTCCTAAACCCCCTAGTCAACTAATATACATCCAAGTTTGACTCCCCGTCTTTTAATTTTTCAGTTTTACCCTTTTTTTATTTTCATTTTCAATTTATGGGTGCTCTCTCTCTCTCTNTTTTTTTTTTTTTTTTATTTTTGTGCTCTCTCTCTCTCTCTCTCTCTCTCTCTCTCTCTCTCTCTCTCTCTCTCTCTCTCTCTCTCTCTCTCTCCCCTCTGCGTTCTCTCTCTCCCCGCTGCTGTCGCCGGCGCGTGCGCTGCCGTCTGGCGACGGTTTCCGGCGATACCGGTCGCATCACACTTGCCTCTCCTTCCTCTTCCTCTCCTTGCACTCCAGTCTCCACGAAAGATAATATCGACACCGGATCGGTCTAGGCAAACCCAAGCTCCCTCACTGGCAATCCGTCAATTCCGGCATAGACGAGGTGTCAGACCAGTTGGGTTCTTCTCGCCTCTTCTTCCTCTATCTATCCATGGCCTTTTCTTTCCCATAAAATCCACAGAAACCCAAATGCAGCCCAAAGTCCGATCGTCATCTCCGGCGGTGACTTCGCGATTTCGGCGACGTCGCAGCCGCTCTCCACTTCCAGAAACTTCCTCTTGACGTGGTGAGTGTGATGGTGGTCTCCGATTCTCCAATTGACCACCGTGGACGGCAAATCGACGCCGAGAAGGTCTGAGACTTATCGCCGCCGTTGCCGGCGATTCCGGCGGTGGATTGAAGTGGTTCTGGTCTCATTCTTCTCCCCTTGACAGTCTCTCTCTACTGGTATACAAATTTTGGTTCAATTGCATTGAATTTCAAAAGCCCTAATTTGAAATTGATTTGTGAATCTGTTTGTGAAATGTATAATTTGTGAATTTGTTTTAATTGAATTTGTTAATAATCGGATAGAAATGTGGGCTTTTTAATTGATTTATAAGTATATACAAATTTACTTCATTTATTGATTAAACAGTTTCAGTTTGTGAAACATGAATTTTAAATGAATTTTGAATGAAATTATGGTTCTGAAATATGATGAATCAAATTTGCAGGTAGAAACAGATTGAGGCAGTGGCGACTGTCGTGTACTCGTCGTGCGTGAGGTGATCGGACGATGTTGTCTAGGGTTTCAGTTTCACTAAGTTCAATTTCACTGAATTCAGTTTCAGTGCATTCAGTGAACTGAATTTAAATTTAATGAAGGCAATGAAACTGAATACACTGAAGTTGAATTCAGACTGAAACTGAATTTAGTCTATAGTTGTTTGATAGGCTCACATCGATGGCTTGTTGTGTTGGCTACTCCTCTCAACTCGATGGCTTGTTGTATTGCTGGTTTTTTTTTTTTTGATAAGGTTGATGTGCTCTTTTTAGTGAAACGGAATTCAGTAAATGTGTAACTGTTTAGTAAAGTGTAATTGTTTTAGTGAAGGTGTAATTATTTTTTAATTAAGGTGTAATTGCATTTTAACTAGTAAAGGTGTAATTGTTTCATCACTTAATTCAGTTTCAGTAAGTGAATTCATAACTGAATTCTTCAATTTAGTATAATTGAATTTCTGAAATTCAGTTTCAGTGTAAAATTCAGTTTTAGTGTAACTGAATTCTTGAAATTCAGTTTTAGTGTAATGAAATTTAATTTCAGTGTTTGATTTGAGTTTTAGCAAAATATTGAGTTTTAGCAAAAACTTCAATTCAAAAAAAAAAAAACAGTTTTACCAAAATTCAGTTACAGTGATGTCAGCATGCATCAGCGCGCGTCAGAAGGATAATGTAGGATTATAAGTTATAGGAGGTTTTGAAAGAATTTCTAGATAAGTGGAGGTTTAGGCAAATTTTTTAGGTGATTAGAGGGTTTAAAATTAGGCACTATTATTTTTATAACATTAGAAGAAATTGAATGCTTGACTTATCCTAATTCTCATATAGTTTCCCACTATTTTTCATTACTTGGGTTAACTCCAAGGAATGAAGTGATTATATTTAACACGATAAGATAATTAACATGATTATAATTCAACATGAAGTTAACGAAGTTGGGTTGACTATTACGTTACACGAGTCCGTATAGGGCACAACCTACTAACATGAACACTAATGATTCGGGTTAGTGTCAAACACATAAATTCGTTTTGGACATGATAAAGTCATTATCTATTTACATATATATATATATATCTTTACTATTATAAAGTCAGAAGAAAGATTTGGTGTTACAGATTTCATCAAAAATGAAATTGCCTAAATTATCCTTCATTCAATAAACAGTCTCGTAAACAAAACCTAATAAATGAGAACATAATTGTAAAATATAACTATTAAAATAAACTTTAAAAAATAAAAGCAAAAACAGGCCACTACGTACCTTAAAATATGAAGATAGTTGTGAGAAATTATAAAACTAAGAACAAAATAGAAAAAAACAAAAAGTAAAAATGTCAATTGACACGTGCGGAGCACGTGCCAGGAGGCTAATATATATATATATATAAAGCAAACTCTCCCCGTATGTGAAATTTTCATAAACTCCAAAATACCCTCTTACTTAAAAAATGTCACTGTAAAATAATTTGATAAAGTAAGTGCAAAACGGTAAGATAATTAATAATTTAACAAAATTTAAATAAAATAGATAAATAATTTAAGTTAAAACAATAAAATATTATTATGAATTAATATTAACAAAAAAAATTACAACTTTACGATGGAAAAGTCATTTGACGCGCGTGGAGTGCTTTTCAATGAACTACTATAAATAAAAGGAAATAAAATGACTAATTTGTTCAATTTATTAATATATATTGAATAAATATATAATTTTTATGGGTTTTTTTTTTTTTTAAGAACAAGTAGATCTTTCTTCGATTTAAGGTGCACCTTTGAAATGCTTCAAGGCTCTCCCTTTAGATTACCTCAAGTCTAGCTTGGAGTGGCCGAAATATAAAACATAAGTATAAAATCATTCAAGACTTACATAGTTACATGCTATAGATATATTAAATATAGGCTTATTTACTAGTTTGCCTATTAAAGTAACTTCAATTTTCACTTTATCTCCTAAGATTTATTTTATATCATATTATCCTTTGAAATTAATTCTTGTATATCACTTTACTCACTTTCTATTTTTATAAACTTTGAAAATTAATTAAAAATGACTCCGAACTCAGAAAAATACACGAAAAATTCCTACGGACTCGTCTTGACTAGTTCTAATTTACTATAGGGTCAAATTACCAATTTGTCCTCTGAGAATTTCCAGAAAATTTGGGAAGTCCAAATTTATTTCTAGAAAATTAAAATAAATTTTCCTCTATAAAAATTCTAAACTTTCTGTAAAATCTCAGATGAATTCTCAAAAATATTTTGAAAATTACCAAAAACTTGATTTATAGAATTCTTTTGAGGCTTTATGGAATTTCTTAAATTTTTCTAGAATTTATTTTATAGAGTGAAATTTATTTTCCTATAAGACCGAGAGGTCTTTTGGGTAGCAAGTATTCACAAGAAAGGTAGTGTTATTTTTTAGAAGACCAACAGTGCAAACCTTATATTTTTTGGAGTTCGAAAGATTATCTTATGGGTTTCAAAAGAGTGTAGAGTATTTTAATTTTCTGTAAATACTCGGATGGAAAATTAGTAATTTATTGAGAAATTAGTACTAGTCAAGACGAGTTCTGTGTATTTTTCTGAGTCTAAAGCTATTTTTAATTAATTTTCAAAGTTTGTAAAAATAGGAAGTGAGCAAAGTGATACACGAGAATTAATTTCAGAAAATAATGTGATACAAAATAAATCTTAGAGAATGAAGTGAGAATTGAAATTACTTTCAGGAGTTGAAATAGTAAATAAGCCATTTTTAATTTATGTGTGTAATGTGTTAGCTAGAGGGGGTCATTATCTTAAATTTCAAATTTTTCGTTATAATTTATATACTATAACATGCACATTAATGCAATGTTTAAAAATCTTGGAGAAGTCATGGCCACCGAAAGTTGAAGAGTGGTTACACCCTTGCACCATGAGATGGTAATGTATAAGTGATGAATTTGGTTTATAAACAAAGAGAATTTAGTTTAAGCTTTTATCTCACGTGTTGATTCATAAAACAGTTGAATTGGTGACGATTCATATTTTATAAATAATTAAATGAATTAAATTAAAATTTATTATTTGACATGATCGAATATGAAATACCACAACACTAATAAAACACACAAACACAAATATGGTGTACTAACACAAGTTATCACTACAAAGTTGCATGTTTATTATTTACATTCGTCCTTAGAACTTTTTCCGATAAAAGAAAGACAGGGTGTCCACTAGTATTTACATTCAATTCAAAACATAAAGGAAAAATAGTAAAAAGTTAAAATGAATTGTAATAATCTAATCAAACAATTTAACTATGTAATATTAATTAAATTTGTAGATTTAAAATCAGCCGGAGCTCTTATTATTGACCCAATTTAGAAGAAAATGCTGAATTGTTTGTCGGAACTCGGAAGGAGGTTTTGTTTCTACTAAAATTTTAGCAACTTTCCAAATTGAAGGACTGCCATTAGGGGTCATTCAACTCTGGAGCGCGAGTGTTTCTAAGTGATTAATTATAAAAGCCACACTCTCCTATAGAAAGTGGACAACACTCTGCAAACATGAGACAATACGCCCTTTTACCATTGGGCATGGGTCACTCCCTGTTTTTTATGCCTAAATTTTACCCTACGTTTTTTAGATAAAATTGCCAAAGCCAACGACAATATGTGCAGGCGCATGTTGTGCACTTGCTCTGAATAGCGGTGAGAAAGGCCTAGCATTATAGCAATAGAGAGCACTTTGAAATTGGGAAATTAAAAAGAAATAAAAAAAACAATAAAAATGCACTTTCCACTTGGCCACTGAGGGAGGGTATCCAATGACTAGGGTAGTTTGGGCAGCTTCGCTCTAACCTCGTGATATATTCTCCACTCTTATCGCGATATGAGAAGATTATTATTTGTTTTAAGACTCTCTCTCTCTCTATATTTGGGGGTCCAAATTAATAAGCGGCGAAAATTTGCAGCAGCAATCCGCTCGAGCTACACGGATTTTCAGGTTTATTAAAATGTGTCGGATTGGAACCGGAACGACACAATACGAGTAAGAAATCGACCAGGACGAATACAACGCAAGTAAAATCATGTAAAGGTCAATTATGAACATGAAATGAGTTTGAATTAGAGACGACTCGGTTAACATTATTTTTGTAAATTTGATATATATTGTTGGTTGTTTAAGATTTTTCTTTAAGATTTGAAGGCATAATGATTGTCTAATATGGTAATAGAGTTTGGTTTGCATTATATCATGTGTTCAATCCTCATTCCCCACTTCTTTGTTGGTTTGCATGGTGCAGGATGGGGTTGCACCCATATATTTTTCTGTCCCTCCATGATCTGTATGTCTTTCCACGTGTAGGGTGAGGCTGTACGTGAAAGAGAGTTTAAGTTTGATATATATTGTTGGCCAATTTCTTAATAGTTTAAATTTTTATGGTACAATGGTTATCTAATAATTTTTTCCACTTCAAAAAAATTATCAACAAAAAAATTTAATATTTCTGAATTAAAAACGTTAATATATAATTACGACAACAAAAAAACACAAATTAAGCTTTCTAGTCTTTAAGAAACAAAAAGAAAAATGATATGTAGGTCAACCCATTTAAGGCACACATGAACACAAACACGAGTAAGAATGGTTGTGGCGGGTCTAGGTATAGCCATCTGGTGGTATGTACTAAGTCTTCTTCCCAATTTTGTCTTACTACGAATAATGGCTAAGGCTAATTGAGGAGTCTTAGACCTCTAGAACTCTGTTTAAGAGAACAAATGACTAATTTCTTATTGATGTCTTACTCCTTCATTCACTCAACCATTATTTAAGCATGAGTTATAACAACATTGTAGTAAAAGTAGGAGCATATACAACACTTCCAACGTTAACATGAGTCTAGCTAAAGAGAAGATAACTCACTATCTCTCTCATCCTAAGAGTGCATATCTCATTAACCCACTAATTAAAACAAATGTACAATGACTTATTCAAAACAATGTTTTATTCAAAAATAACAATTAGAAAAAACATCTAATTATCCTTAACATCTGGGTCAACACAAGCACAACACGACTAAATGGGTTAGCATGACCACATCATGAAGTATGAATGAGTCCAACTTAAACAGGCTAGGATGACACAACATGACATGTTTGACACCTTTAAGTTTTTTCTTTAATGCTAGAGCACCTGACAACAATTTTCTTTTTTACATTAATTTCTGACACAATTTTGAGTTTTTTTTTTTGTATTTTCCCACATTTCCTTGGCTACTCTAGGGTTTAGAGATCTTTCCTATTGTAATATTATATTTTAGTTAGTTTATAAATAGGCATTTTGTTAAATTCCTAGTTTATACCGGTTTACTTGTAATTATAGGAATAGATTTATTTGCTATTTACACCCTCACTTGTATACGTATAAATACTTTTTTTATGTGATTAATAAAACGACTGAATATTATTAAACCCTAAACACATTGTTTGAGATGGTATCAAAGCCACCCAAATTCCTACTCGTCTGACTTAGGTTTTTGGTGGTGTGTTAGGGTTGATCTTGATTTGTGTTTTTTTGCCCTTGCAATCATGTTGGTTGGTGTTCCTTGCGTGAGAACCTCTGTGTGAATCCTTGCTGCTGCGTGCGTGACTACTCCTTGCTGCTGCGTGACACATCTGCTGCTGCTCTGCGCGTGAATCCTTACTGCTGCATGACACCCTGTTGCTGATGTGTGAACCCTTTCCTTGATGCGTGATCAGCCGCTGTGTGACCTGCTGCGTATCTTGCTATTAACTACGCTCTCGTCGCTCACTCAATCATTGTTCCGCTGTGATTCTTCTGTTCTTAATTTGTTCCACTGCTACAGTTTTTTTTTTTATTCCGTTGCTCTTCCTCTGATTCTTGTTCTGCTGCTACAAGTTAGTTTTTGGGTATCATGGCCGACTTTTCCAAGACTGATGGCAAGAAGGCTGAATTGAGTACTCCTCTTACACTTCCTGCGGTTACTTTTAATGACTCAATAATCACACTAGAAAAGCTTGATGGCACAAACTATGGTGAGTGGGCTTTAAATGCACAGAATAAGATCCGAGGCCGGAAGCGCTAGGGTTTAGTTTTAGGTTCACATCCTATGCCTACGGATCATGATTCACTTGAATTTGAGGCCTGGGAAGATGAAAATTGCATGGTTAAGTCTTGACTCTTGGATGCAATGACCAAAGATGTGCTTTCATTGTTCATTCGTATGGCTACTGCTAAAGAGATATGAGACGCTCTCAAGAGGCAGTATTCTGTGAGTCAGGATGGTTCCAAGGCTTATTCACTCCATTGTCAGGTTATCTCCACTCGTCAAAATGGTTGAACTATTATTGAATATTATGGTATATTGCAAAAACTTTGGCAGGAGGCAGATGCAATTCAACCTTGTTCTATGGAACGTTCGAGAGATATTGGGTTGTATAATGATATTGTTAGTGCTAATCGACTATATGTTTTTTTGGCTGGACTTGATCCGCATTTGGATAGTGTTAGAGGGAGGATTCTTGCTACCTCTCCTTTGCCTGATCTTCGTATTGCCTATGCTACAGTGTGTGCTGAGGCTAATTGCCATAATGTCATGCTTGGTGGTCCTACTAATACTGGTATGGCCATGGTGGCCAGACCCTCAGGTGGTAACTGGTTCGGTTCTAGAAAGAAGGAGACTCAAAAATGTACTCATTGTAATGGTACCAACCATGTGGTAGAGAAGTGTTTTCAACTTCATGGGTATCCGGAATGGCATCCGAAAGGCATTAAGGCATCTCTAGGGGACTCTCCTTTTAAGGCTACCCAATCGGCTCCTAAAGGCAATTTGGTCAATACTTCTATTCTTGCTGCTAAGTCAGGTATATCTTATTGTGCTTTGCGTACTCCTGCTAATTCTTGTACAAATACATGGATAATTGACACAGGTGCCACTAATCATATGACTTGTGATTGATATGTGTTCCAATCCTTGTCGTCTAGTAGTCCCAAACTATTCATTACTAATGTCAATGGTGTGTCTTCTCCAGTACTTGGCATTGGCACTGTGTCTGTTTCGTCTCTTACCTTGTTTAATACCTTGTTTGTTCCGTTCTTAAACTGCAATTTATTGTCTGTTAGTCAACTAACTGCACCTCGTGGTTGTGTTGTTGTTTTCTTTCCTACTCACTGTATTTTTCAGGACATCTATACCAAGGAGAGGATTGGCAGTAGTAGGAGAGATGGAGACTTGTACTATCTGGATGGTGATACTTTGGGTCTGGATGGAGTGAGTCAGGCTCATCAAGTTAGTGGTGCTCAGTTAGTTGCGAATAAGGAGATAATATGGCTCTGGCATCAGCGGTTGGGTCATCCTTCGTTTAGTTATCTAAGGCGGTTATTTCCCTCGTTGTTTCATGGTTGTAATTTCCAGGATTTCCAATGTGAAACTTGTGTGTTGGCTAAGAGTCACTGAATAGTGTTTTCTTTTAATGATAATAAATGTGGAATTCCTTTTGGTTTGGTTCACTCTGATGTTTGGGGACTTGCCCCTCTTTCTACTTTTAATGGTGTTCGATGGTTTATCACGTTCATAGATGATTGCACGCGTATGACCTGGATTTATTTTCTTCATAATAAAAGTGATGTATGTGGAGTATTCCAATTGTTCCATAAGATGGTGAGCACTCAGTTCAATCGTTCGATTCGTATTCCCCGCTCTGATAATGGCGGCAAATATGTTAACAAAGGATTGATAGATTACTTTGGTTCGCATGACATTATCCATCAGACTTCTTGTTCTTATTCTTCCTAACAGAATGGGGTGGCTAAACGGAAGAATAGACACTTATTAGAGGTTGCTCGATCATTGTTGATTGGTGGTCGCGTACTGACTTTCTTATGGGGCGATGCCCTTAGCTCGGCCGTGTATTTAATTAACCGCACTCTATCTAGTGTTCTCGATTTCAGGCGCCCATTGGATGTCCTTGCTGATTCTTGTGAGCTTCCGTCTATTTTGCATTTGGAACCTCGAGTGTTTGGCTGCGTTGTGTATGTCCATTTACATGGGCATCAACATACCAAATTGGAGTCTTGAGCTTTGAAATGTGTACGTATTGGCTATGGTCGTGCTACTAAAGAATACAAGTGCTATCATCCTCCATCTCGTCGGTTTTGTGTATCTATGGATGTTACATTTCATGAGGAACAACTATTTTATGAGTATTCCGAATCTTCCCTTCAGGGGAAGAACGTTGGTGAAGGGTCGAATGCTATAGATATAGAGTTTTTCAATGGTTTCAGGTTACAGGAAAAAAAGGACGAGCAATGTAGTATCGAGCGCTCAGCACGTACGGTGGGTGAAATACCTCCTCTGGTAAATCAATCTTGCTTATCTACAGACTCGGCGGTGCACTGTGACAGTGATCTTTCTGACTCTTCAGTGTTTGGAGGTTTGTTTGATGATAGTACAACTCTCAGTCCTCATACTTCACCACTGATACAATCTTCTCCAGAGGCGTCTCATGAGATACATCATATTTCCCCTTCATTTCCTGATGATTTGAGTATCCAATCTGAGTCTGAGCTTGACACCTCCAGGTATAAGCTTCCACATAGGTCAACCCGAGGTATTCCATCTACATCTTATGAACCAGACCCTAACGCCAAAGTCAAATACTCTATAAATAGTCATGTATCTTCGCATAGGCTATCCATGTCATATAAGTCATTTGTGCATCAATTATCTTCTGTATCTGTCCCAAGAAATTTGCAGGATGCTTTAGCAGATTCAAGATGGACTAAGGCAATGACAGAAGAAATGGAGGCATTAGTGAAAAATAGGACTTGGGAGTTGGTTCAGTTACCTAAAGGGAAGAAACCTGTGGGATGCAGATGGGTCTATGCAGTTAAACATAAAGCTGATGGTTCCATAGAGAGGTATAAAGCTCGGTTGGTTGCCAAGGGGTACACTTAGTCTTATGGAGTGGACTATCAGGAGACATTTGCTCCATTAGCAAAGTTGAATACTGTGAAGGTGTTATTGTCTCTATCTTCTAATTTGGAGTGACCTCTTCTTCAGTTTGATGTCAAGAACGCATTCTTGCATGGCGATCTTGAAGAAGAGGTCTATATGGAACCTCCTCCTGGAATTCCTGAACTAGAACAGTCTGGTATGGTGTGCAAACTAAGAAAGGCATTGTATGGCCTGAAGCAATCACCTAGAGCCTGGTTTGGACGGTTCTCCAAGTCTATGAAGGCTGCAGGCTACAAACAGAGTAATTCAGACCATACACTATTCATTAAACGAAGAGGTAACAAGCGTACTGTACTCATTATATATGTGGATGACATAGTTTTGACATGAGATGATCAGGAGGAGATGGCCTCACTACAAACTTACCTGGCTTCTGAGTTTGAGATGAAACAATTAGGTAACCTAAAGTATTTCCTTGGGATTAAAGTAGTAAGATCTTCACATGGGATCTTCTTGTCCCAGAGAAAGTATGTTCTTGATCTCTTGATAGAAATAGGCATGCTTGCCTGTAAGCCTGCTGCAACTCCTATTGAGCAGAACCACAAGTTGTTTGAAAGCTACAATTATACTCCTACTGACAGAGGGAGATATCAGAGACTTGTGGGGAGATTAATTTATCTAGCTCACACTTAACCGGACATTGCCTATGCTGTTAATGTGGTGAGTCAATTCATGCATGACCCACGAAAATTACATATGAATGGAGTTGAGCGTATCTTGAGGTATCTGAAATCCGCACCGGGTAAAGGGTTGTTATTTAGTAAACATGACCATTTGGATGTTATTGGATTTACAAATGCTGATTGGCAGGATCAGCGGATGATAGAAGGTCTACAGCTGGGTATTTCACCTTTGTTGGTGGTAATTTAGTTACTTGGCGAAGTAAGAAACAACAAGTGGTGTCTAGATCCAATGCAGAAGCGGAGTACTGAGGTATGTCCTAGATCCAATGCAGAAGCGGTGTACCGAGGTATGAAAAATGGTATTTGTGAGCTCCTATGGCTGAGGAAGTTGTTCCTAGATTTAGGGTATAAACCTAAGGTCGCTATGAAGTTATTTTGTGATAATAAATCTGCGATTGAGATTGCTCATAATCCGGTTCAACACGATCGTACGAAGCATGTAGAAATTGATCGTCATTTCATTAAGGAGAAATTAGAGGCTAGGATTGTTGATTTCCCTTTTGTGAAATCTGAAGACCAGCTAGCTGATGTTCTTACCAAGGCTATGTCTAGTAGGATATTTGATAGTTTACTTATCAAGTTGGGCATGTGTGATGTTTATGCACCAACTTGAGGGGAAGTGTTAAATTCCTAGTTTATACGGGTTTACTTATAATTATAGGAATAGATTTATTTACTATTTAGACCCTCACTTGTACATGTATAAATACTTCTTTTATGTGATTAATAAAACGACTGAATATTATTAAACCCTAAACACATTGTTTGAGACATTTAAAAGTAAATGAGTGTTTATAGTGACTTTTGAGATTAGCTTAAGTGGTGAGGGTGGGTGGGTGGGGTAAGAGTTAGGATTAGGCCAATTTAACCAAAAAAAAAAAAGAGTGTTTATAGTGCTTTTAACTAGAGTGGTTAAGAGTATCTACTCATGCACTCGAGGTTATGAGTTCGTATGCTCCTTGAGTAAAATTTTATCTAAAAATGAAAAAAAAAAAAAAAGATTGAGTAAATTGAGTGTTTTTCGAGTGACGAAAGAACTTGTCTTGTTCTTAATTTTGTAATTTTTCTTTCTAACTAGTGGATTTTCGTTACTGTCCATGATTGTAATACATTATGGGTTGAACCATATATATAAATCTTTTTTTTTTCTTTCCATCTATTTTCTCACTTAAGAGTACGCAATCTGGAACTAGAAATTCGCATAATTCCTAACATTTCTTGCTATGACATTAATTTCACTTTTGGTCCTTATGGTTTGGGCCAAGTTTCATTTTTGTCCCTATATTTTTAATTTTTTCGATTTTGGTTCTACACTTATACAACCGTTGCGATTGTAATCATGTAATTTACAAACTATTTGCAATTTAAGGACGAATTTTACGGCTTAATTGACAGAAATGCTAACATGTTCTTGAAGCAACGCTTTGTAAAGTATAGAACCGAAATTGGGAAAATTAAAAATAAAGTAGAACTTGGTTCACTATAAGTCTACAAGGACCAACAATGAAATTCGACCTAAAAAATATTTTAAATGCACGAATGACTTGATGTGTTGTGGAAAAATTGATTAATGAGTCCAATCACGCACATGCATCTTTTTGGGTCTACGCACACGCACCTTCATAGTTCTACACACATGCACCTACACCTACATACGGATGCACCCCCCCCCCCCCCAAATCTAGTGAACCGCCACACCAAAGATTCGAGGTTTAAATTGTTCTAGAATTAGGTATTATTTGCCATTATAAGAATTTAGCGTTAATAATATTCTTGACATTAGATACAGAAATATTATTTTTGAGGAATAGGTCTCACAAGTCTCCTATTGTTTTTCTTCAAGTTAGCATTTGCATACTGATTCGACATGCCACATTCAAGTAGGGATGATCAATCTTCATCTCTTATTAGTATTTTGACACAAAATTTGGTCTGGCCAAGTGGAGGGCCAAGATTGATTGTGACTTTTGAAAGTTTCTTTTAGGTTATGGGCATTCCACCGGCCGTATGTGTTTTTTGGCCAGGAATTTAGAGAAATGGCCTTTTAATTGGCCCAAATCTGACTTCCTCTTTTTGAACGACTGCTCGGCCGAACCCGGCCTGGATTCTTTTTGTGCCTAAATTATTTCTTAGGACTTCACTAGTCGACGTAAGTTATTGAGAGGGAAGTGATAAATCGGTCTATTTTGAGAGAGGAAATAAGTTACTTTTAGGGTAGAAAGTGAACACAATATGACCAAATGGAAACAACAACAAGCAAGTGATCTAAATTACATACTGAGCCAAAATCCTACCATAGTTATGCCATTTTTGAGAAACACCGTAATAAAAAGGAGCGATGGGTTTAAAACTAAATGATCAGAGATTATTTTCAGAGAAGCTTGTTATAGCTAAAAAGGAAAAAATTTGGTTCAATCAAAACATATTAATTCAAAACAAACTAGTTAAAACTTAAGCAGTGAACGTCATTCATTGAACTAATTTGAGACATTTGACAGTCCAAAGTAAACAATGATTTCTCAAACTCATTAAAAACTAATGGAAACAGAAAAGCTAAAGTAAACAACAACAAATACCAAAGAAGTAAAGACATATGGACTTTCTTACTGTAATATTGAATGGTTACCTAAACCAAAGGGAATGCTAGCAAAGAGAAGGAATATCTATGACAAGAGAAAATAAAGCTATTCGAAAACTCAGAGGATTCTTGAATTTCTTGGAGGGTTTTTTGGAGGTTGATGATGATCCTTTCACTTTTCCTGTCATTTTCCTTTTATACTTAGACCCACGACTTAGGGTTTTGCAGGTCCTATTTCTGATGAACTCCACGTGTAGGGTCAAGGATTCTTTTCCTTTTTATCTTTATCACATTTTCACGAACCCTGTACTATGCCAGCTTTTGTGGTGTACTATGTGTGCCACCTATGTCTTTTCTTGCACTGAATTGTGGGCATCGCAGGTTTTCTTTTTCAAATGTCTGTCCTTGCGCTTTCGTCATCAGATATTCCTTTTGCTTTCTTTGAATTTTCCCGGCTGGGATTTTTGGGGAAGTTCAAGCTTGGCCGGGATGATTGAAATATCGTCTGGTCGAGATTTTCAGGGAAACAGACATGGGTCCATTTTTTGGGGATTTTTAGGTGTGGTACCAACAATTAGTATCCTCTATGTTCATGTCTTGCAATTCTTAAATTGATTTAATATAGTTTTTATTTTTACTTGTTTTAATTTTGATTATGTGTTACAACTTTAAGGGTGTGATGTCACACTTATCAAAAAGTAGGGTTAAATACAAAAATGGTTCACGAATTTTACACTGATTCTCAATTTGGTTTACTAATTATAAAATATTTCAATTTGGTCCGCAAATTTTTCAAGTTGTACCAAATCAGTACAAACGTTAACTTTCATCCGAAAATTAACGGAATTGATCACATAAAACTGTAATAAACAGACTAAAATATCCCTGAAAATGTGGTCACTTGTTATGCACATGACCAGTTTTCATTAAATTTTTCGATAAAACTTAACGTTTGTACTATTTTAGTACAACTTGAACAGTTTCGTTGACCAAATTGACATTTTTTATAGTTAATGAACTAAATTGAAATTCACTGTAAAATTCATGGATCATTTTTGTATTTAACCCCAAAAAGTATTATCCAATTTTTTTTGTTAACAAATATATATATATAATATATGGTTAAGATTAAAAATTAAATTTTGGCCAAAAAAAAAAAAAGATTAAAAATTAAATAAAAACAAGTAAAAAACAGAGAATCCGGTGTTTTGATTTTATGTGTAAAAAACACATGGCTTTTCTTAGCACCCAAACGATGCCACCTTTTGGCTTTTAATTTATTGTCAGCCCTGTCTTTCCAAGTGTTGTCTCTATGCAATTCTTTTAATTTACAAATAGCTTTTAGTGTCCTATCATGTGGCAGAAAATCTATGGTAACAACAAATACAAGAAAAACAGATGAACATAAATTTCATGATCAAAACTATATTCATGCAAAAGTGGTACTACATCAAAAGCAGAAATACAAAGGAAATTTAATGCTCCTTTATCTTTATGACCAGCATTTGCTTGTGAATTGGATGACCAACTTTAATTATTTTGTCAAGCATTAAAAAAATGCAATTAAGTATTATCATCATAAAATTTGCTCAAATTTATAATTTCTAAAATTTGCTTAGATAAATTAAGGAAGGATCCTTACCCTTCACCACCCCAAAAAGGAAGGATCTTGTACAATTCTGTAGTTACCTAGAAAAATTCTTGTGAATGGTGTATATTTAGCTACAACCAACTAAATCCTTAGAGTTTTATAAACATTTCAGTACAAGATTGCTGTAACTAAACAGTTCTTTTAATCACAATAGATGTCAGTAACACTTTTAGTTAAGGGTACGTAGCTACGACATAGTAACAACACTTTTCATAAGATAGTGACAAAATTAGAATTAATTACACTTACACCCTTGAGATTTCAGTAATTACACATATACCCCTTAAGGTTTTAAAATTATTACATATAACTCCCTACAAGAGACAAAAATAAATAAATAAAAAAGAAAATATTTGTATTGAGATTGAATCTTACACCTTGAGTAATCTTATTAGGCTATTTAATTCCTAAACATGTTTTTTTGCATAATTTTTATCATTTTTCGTCTCACTATAGAGGGTTATATGCAACAGTTTAGAAACTTCAGGGAGTGTATATGTAATTATTGAAACCTCAGGGAGTGTATGTGAAAAGACGATAAATCTCAAGGGGTGTAAGTGTAATTAACTCGAAAAAATTATATACTTTTAGTCACCTAAGTTGCTCTAGCTAAATAGCACTTTTAGTGGCATTAGCTATCAGTAAATTAAACTCTTACTCATGGATATTTAGCAACAACATAGTAACAACACTTTTCATTGCTTATAGATTTACTAACGAAATTTACACTATCAAAAAATTTGTTAGTGACTAAATAGTATTTTTTATTAGTGTTTTCTATTTCCTCTAGCTGCAGCTTTGAAAGCCATTGGCTTCTCAATCTCCATCGCCATTTGAGGTGATTCTTTCTCTTGCCCTCTCCATCTTCCTTTTCTTTGTCTTTTGTTTACGTTATCTCCTCTATGCTTCCCCTAAAATTTCCTAATATGTCATTGGCTGGTGTTTAATTTGTTTCTAGGTTGTGTTCTAGTGATGAGTTTTTTTTGCTTTTGGCATGGGACTTAAAATTTTCTAGGATCATACTTAAGTTCTTGGGGTTTTTTTGTTTCAACTTTTTTTTTGTTTTGTTTTGTGTTTGTAACTTGTGCTTGTTGGGGGTGCCTTTGTATGATACACATATATGTAAAATAAAGCTATATAGCGTATCATATAAGCCATCATTTGAATTTGTAAAATAATTTTACAAAAGTATTCATAGCATTTTCGCTTTTTCAAAGTTAAATAAATACTTAGTTAATGCTCATTCATGATCCAAATCATTTTCCAAAAAAAAAAAAAAAAACCATGATCCAAATCATAAGTTACTCAAAAATCACAGAAAACTTGGTTGGAATGACAAAAAGACCATCCACATAATCATTCACCTTCCAAGATATTAACATAAATTGATAAACTATCCATATACAAGATCTTATTGAAGAATATATCACCATTAATTTGTTACTTGAAATATATAAAAATAGAAAAATATTATTTATTCCAACTTTTTTTTTAAAAAAAATTAGCACGTTATATGCACACCACGTCGTTACATTTAGAAAATAATAAAATAGTTAAACTCAATATAAGAATATCATATAATTTAAATTAAATAGCATTATTCATAGAAATGTAGAAAAATAAATTACTCTGGGCTACATACTAGTTATTGTTTTTAACCTATAATATCATGATCATTAAAATGTAACAATTATGTCACTTTATTAAGAATCAAGTCACTGCATTGATTCCAAGTTGACTCAAGGTCAATGCATGCTTGCCAATTGGCGAGTACTAACAGTTGCAGTTCTACAAATATTTCGATTTTGTTTTCTTCAGTTTGCTCTTGCCTCTCTCACTTCTCTCCCTCGCTTCTCAATCTAGCCTTTCTCGCTTGCTTCTCTAAATTCGATTTTGGTTTTGGATTTAGTTCGATCTTCTTGTTGTTTATCAATTGTTGGTTTCAAGGTTCGTTTGCTTTTAATTTGATGTTTATTTTGTGCTTTCTTTTCTTTGTTTTCAATTTTTGCATTTGGATTAAATATAGATTTCAAAATTTTTTTTTGTTTGAAGTTGCATCTCCAGGTCTGATTTTGGTTTTGGTTAGATTTATAGGTCTTTTTTATTGAATTTGAGTTGTTTAATTAATTTGCATGTTGAAGTTGCATCTCTAGCTTTGATTTTTGTTTTGGTTAAATTTATAGGTGTTTTCAATAGAATTTGAGTTGTTTAATTAATTTGCATGTTGATTTTATGTTTTGATGTAGTTTTGGATTTAAATTTTTGTTGAGTATTTCGTGCATTTGATTTGATTTTCATTCTTGTTGTTAAGGTATATGTAGTAATTGGAGTACTTTTTGAATTTAGTGAATATTATTCATGTTTTCCATTCCATTTGTATGAATTATAGTATTATATAGTTGTAGCAGTGGTATACATGCTTAATAGCACACTTTTGTTCACTTCTAGTTGCTTTTGTTATTTAGAAATTGATGGATTGATTTGCTCTGTTTTTGTTTAATTAGGTTATAGGAATGGTTATGTAGTTGCAGTTGTGTTATACGTACTTAATAAGTTATTTTGGTTCACTTTTAGTTGTTTTTGTTGTTCATAAATTTATTCATTTGCTTTCCTTTGCTTAGGTTATAGGAATGGAAGGGTTGAAGTTTGCTCAATGCTCGTATGGTGAAGATGGTGTTATATTTGGCTTGATGTTGCTTTTATATTGGATCCAAGTTGATGAGTTTTGTTGCCTTTATATTGCTGTTATTTTCATTTGAGTTTAATATACACGTGCAGATTTACCCGCAGTTTCAGTTGTGAAGAACAGTCATTCATATAATTGTTTTTAGGGCTGGGTAAAAATACCGATACCGTACCGATTTTATACTGAAAAATACCGATACCAAAAATACTGATGAATTCGATAACGATATTGGTTTACAAAATCCAGTACCGACGGTATACCGATACCGACCGTATATTAAAAAAATATAATTAAAATAATTAATTTTTATACATTTCTATACTATACTGATATACCCTAAATATAAAATACTTAGTATTACCTTTCTATATAATTTCAAAATTTTAATAATATTATTGCAACGATAAAATAATGTACTAATTAATAAAAAAATCATGCTTTTGTAACGTACGTTCAATTTGTCACATTCTGTATACTCCAAAAATGATAAACTATATATGAACATTAAGGAAATTACGACAGGAAAATTAAGAAACTTAATTAATGATTATTTACAAATACAAATTAAGAAATAAGCATACAGAAAAAGCAAATCTAAATTAAGCTGGCATTTAATATTTCAATTCAATGAATCTAAACCCTTTGTCTGCGTACTTATCCAAAGTGTAAAAACAAGAAGGGTATACATTTGAACGGTATACATTTTGAATTAATTAGTTTGTTCCCTAATTGCCCTTACCCAGCTGAGATTGATGAATACCAGTGAATGAAACCCTCCCAAAACCCAAATGACCCACCTGGTACAATTCCAACCAAACCCTCTCTGCCTCCAACCTCGCACTGCTCGCACACTCTATTTGCTGCTCCTCATCTTCAAACCCATACCACGAAATTTCTGTAGGCATTCCTTGACCCTAATCCTCTTCCCTCGCGTCCACCATACACTAGTGAGTAGTGGTTCCAGCACGGCCGTTTGATCTCCTACATTTGGATGATTTATTGTTTTTTTTCCCCAATCCCAAACACTTGCGGCCCACCATCCAGGGGACTTTGACGAAGGCGAGAGTAAGGAGGTTGAGCAGAGCGCATGGGCAGCAACAAAGGGCCACGCAATCGGTGATCAAGGCGGCGTTGCATAACCGACAATACTTGCCAGAGCACTCAATCCGTTCCCCACCACTGCCTTCATCATCCATGCTGTACCGGCTGCTCTTACCCACCAACAGAGGGCCACGCAGTCGGCACCGCCACTCTCCGACAGATACCGAAGTGATCGGTTACTGACCCCGGTCGGAATTTGGTATGGGTGTTTCGGTACGGTAACCGTATCGAACCCACCCCTACTTGTTTTACATACTTGACCTTATTGGGTATTTTTATTGTCTCTTTGGTGCTGGAGAAAGTTTATATTTGATACATTTAACTTTGTTAAGCTTAATTTGTCTCTGGTTTACATTTAATATTGTTTTCTTGCATGATTACCATATTATAATAGAATTTTCCTTGATATAGGTTAAGTTTTAGTTGATCTTTTAGTTAGAGTAGCAAGTATAGTTTTTTATTTTTCATTATGATTCCCAAACTACTGAATATACTCGATATTGGTGTTTTCTGAAACTATAATTGTAGTAATATTATGTTGTAGAAAAGAACATCTGAAAAGAAACCAAAGAAAAAACCTAGAAATAGGTGATTCTTGGTTTAGAAATAGTACCTTGTAGATGAAATTGTAAAGATCTCAAATTGTTTGTGTAATTCTTGCAATAAGAGTTGCAAAATTTCCTAATATTGTCAGTACATGTTTATTAATGCACTCTTGTGTTTATAATTTGTTGGGCCTTGTTTTATTTCTTTCTTGGTTTGTTACAGCTGTGAGAACACAACTAGTATTTTCGATTTATGTAGTATTTTGTTTTCGTCATAAAATGGTGCAAAGAAGGACTGGGCCGTTGAGCTATTGTAGTTGTTAGTCTGGGTGGGTTTGGTTTAGAAGAGGGCATTGGGTGAGTTTGGTTAAGAAGGGGGCATTGTGTAAGTTTGGTTAAGAAAATAACTTGTCAGTACCTGTTAGCTAAAAGGGCTCTCCTATTCCCGTACATAATTTTTGTAGAGTGCTGCTATTTGCACACCCCTAATTTTCTCTTTGCACACAATTTTCTCTTACACACCCCTTTTCAATATTTGAAATACAAAATTTCTTTTTTGACACACCCCTATTATGACTAAAATACCCCAATTTTACTAATATGCCTAAATTTCTCCTTACACACCCCCTCAACCCAAACACTACACACCCCCACAAACACATCTACATTACACACCCTCCTACCCCACCCCACTTCACACCTAACCAATACACCACATTGCACACACCCAACTTCACACCCCACCATTGCCGACACCCACCTTCGGCTTCATCACCGCCGTCATTGCCGTCGTCAGCGCCGCCGTGAACTCCATCAAATTTCTGACGTCGTCAGCGCCGCCATCGTCCATTACACAGCCGAACGAAGTGAGTTTTCCCGAGTGCCACATTTTTTGTTTATGTAAATGTAAATGTAATACTTTTTGAGTGATTTCAATTAGTTAATCCATCCCCAATACTGTTTTCGTCTGTTTGAGATGATTTGTAGCGAAGATTTTCGGATTTTAGAGTGAGGATTTTCGGGGTTTTTTTTTTTCTGAGTTCGCAGCTCGTTGGGCAGACCAGTGCCGAACGAATTCATTTCATTCGGCAGCCATCTACCAAATGAAATGAATTGGTTCGGCTGTACTCTACCGAACGAATTCAAAATTTCGGATCTCCCTGTTTTGGTTCGACAGATGGCTGTCGAACCAATATGAAGACAGATGGCTGTCGAACAATTCATATTGGTTCGACAGCCACCTGCCGAATAATGAATACTGGTTCGGTGGTTACCTGCCGAATGAATGCAAAATTTTGGATTTCCCTATTTTGGTTTGATATCCATCTGCCGAACAGTTGCTAGCATGGTTCGACAGCCATCTGCCGAACAGTTGCCACTTGGTTCGACAGTCAACTGCCGAACCACCTGTGTTGAATTTTTTTTTTTTTTAAGTCTTTGAAAAATTATATATTTACTAAAATAATTTTCAATTTCTTGTTTGAAAATATAGGATGGACAGAAGAAGAGTTAGACGTGGTGCATCTTCATCCAGAGGGGAAGTCCCCGATGTTGCCGATGATGTGCACAAAACACGACCCACAACTTTTGGGCGAAGAAGGCTAGTACAAGCACGAGCTAGTCGTGAGGCAGTTCATGAACAAGCTGAGGTTCCGGTTGAGGATTACAATGAGGATAATCCTAACGGGCTTGCTGAGCCTTTCACGGGAGGTCCTATTGACACGTCCCTGTTGAGGAGTTATGGAACTCACGTAGATGCTGACATTTGGAACAACGAGGTATGATCTTTAACAGTTGGTATTATATGCTTGTGTAACTTGCAGTAATAATGAGTGCATTTGTTTGGTTATGTTTGAATTAGGAACGGGAGCCTTTGAGGTCCATGTCCAAAACCACCAAGCTTCGTGAGTGGAAGTTGTGGGCCAGAACAGATAATGACCGGTTGAAGAGATATGTCATTAATTCTGGATTGACATCACTGGTGCAGTGTTCTTACCGTACAGTTGATAAAGTGTTGGTATCTGCTTTTGTTGAGAGGTGGCATCCGGAGACCAATACATTCCACCTGCCTTTTGGTGAGATGACCATCACACTAGATGATGTAGCCAACATTTTAGGCATTCCAGTTAGTGGTGCACCAGTGGCTACACTTGTCGAGGATAACATTGCTTCTGAATATCTACTAACTGCATATTTAGGAGTTAGTGGGGATCAGGCATCAGAGCAGTTGATGGACTTTGGTGGTGAGTACATACGATTAGAGTGATTACATACGTGCTTTAGTGATGTCACTGATGCCAACTCTGAGCATGAAATCCAATGTACAGCCCGGGCATATCTGTTGTATTTATTGGGTTGTACCCTGTTTGTAGATAAGACTGGAACAAGGGTACAAGTCCAATATCTCAGATTGCTCACTGATCTAGACACCGTTAGCCATAATGCATGGGGCGCTGGATGCCTAGCATGGTTGTTTAGGCAGTTTGGATTTGCCTCTCGAGCTAGTGTTAAGCAAATAGGCGGATATATGACACTGATAGAGGCTTGGGTGTACTAGCACATGCACACCATTTTCGGTCCATCGTACGATATGAATTATTCCGAGAATTCACCTTGTGCGCTCCGTTGGACTCCAAGGCGAGATGGTGGCAGTGATCTTGAAGCAGTGCAAAGAGTACGACAACGACTTGATGTTTTGTCGGCTGACGAGGTATATTTGTAATTTATAATTCTTTTTATAAATTTAGGATTATATTATTATGTTAATGTTTTCAACTATATAATGTTATTGTTTTTTTTTTTTTTCAGGTTATTTGGGAACCATACAAATCCCAAAGACAAGCACACCCATTGCTAGCTATAGCATTCTTCACATGGATGATAAAGTGTTTTGATGTTGTTGAGCCTTATTGTCCCGAGAGAGTACTTAGGCAGTTTAGGAGGATATAAACGATTCCCCCTGCACCACGTGCGGTTTTTCAGGGGGTTCGAGGTTCGAATGCGCACTCGTACAGACCCATGTACAATTATTTAGCTGGTATGTGGGAGGCATGGGGGAATCACGTGTTGTCTGAGGAGGCGCGCAGTATACCGGTGAGGCGGCCATCGGATACTGTGAGAGGGTATATCAATTGGTTCACCTCTATATCACATCCAATCGTCCACAACCCTACTCGTAGAGGCGCATTTAACCCACACGCCACATCAGATATTGCATACTATCGGGTACGTAAATTTACACAATAAATTTTCTCATTTTCTGACTGCATCTGCTAATGTTCGTATATTTTGGCTTTTAGGAGCGCGAGGCTCGGATGCTACGGATTACCCAGCCGATTATTGACATGGGCGAAGAAGTTGCTATCACACGTCCTACTCACCTCTATCAGTCGGTTCAGAGTTTGCAACATATTTTACAGGGGACGCACTTGCAGGACATTATGACATACCAACGCGGTTTGAGACGGCGTCCCCGCGAATGATTATGCGTTGATATTTTTGTAGTTTGTGTAACTAAATATAATTGATAATTTATAGCCACAATGGTTAATTTATATAATTGAACTACCTCATTATTTACGTGAAATACTTAGGTTCATGCAAAAAAAAAAATTCCAAATATACAAAAATGAATATACTTGCCATGATAAATCGACATACTTATATATATATTTAAGTCCAGTGAATGCAATACAATAATCTCATCATAAGTCAATATAAATGCATTAAGTCCAAAACATAATAAATCACTATCAAGAGACACAGGTTCTTGTGTGGATGGATCGCTATGGCACACAAGTTCTTTGAATTGCTCAAGGCGATGTTGGTATCTAGTATACCACATTTTTGTGCTTTCGGTGGCATACAAGGTCCACACGGTAGAAATAGGTGGCATGGGGTGATCCGGTACTAAGTGTACCTATAAAATAGCATTACACATGAGTCTTAAAGATAATTTAGATATCCAATAAAACAAACCATATAATTCAATGTGTACCTGTACGAAAAGTCATTGACAAAACCGATACCAATCTCACGAATCTCGGATCTCTCTAGTATATCTGGGTGTACGCTAAATGGTAAACATGTTAAGCATAACGACCTAGATACATGGGTCACCACTACACCATAACATGTCGCGATAACATATCCCATCTCCGGCATGTCCATCCAATAATCCTTTGGTGCAAGAAGAGGTTCTTCAAGATACTCAATCGAATGCTTTAGCTCAGCAACTCGAGATCGACCAAATATGGACTCATATAGGATGGACAATGACCGTAACAAGTGGAATAAATCTATGCGCACTTTCCGCCACGCATCTTCACCCAACCCTAAAGCCAAAGCTACGACTCTATAGCCACAATGACAGTCAGATTTCACATCATTGGCACCGGTAATGAATGGCCTTATGCTAGCTTTGAATTGCTGTGTATACCGGTGGGTCGGACCAGATGGCGTGAGTGATGTCTTATATGCCTGTAGAAAAATATAAATAAATTCGATTATGCAATGAGTATTAGTAAAATAAAGTAAGATAATTTGAATGAATTATATACCTTCAATTTGGATACTCTTGCCTTTGGCATCTTTTTTGGCGAATTGGTGCCAACTGTACATACTGTAGGTGATGGTGAGTGGCTACCTTGACCCGAAAGTGCATACTCAAAGGCAGATGGCAAACGGCGGGTAGAATTTTCGGCTTTACTAGGGCGCCCTTTAGTCTTTACCTTCGCACGTGGTTCTTTTAGCACCGTTATCTCTGGATTCATAAGCTCTTCTATTTTCAAACTTATCATCCTCTTAGTGTCCTCGTTCTGTCCTTCCATCCATATTGCTAGTCTATCAAGTGTTGACTGAACCGGTGGATTTGACACTATCACTTGTGCTTCGTGAAGCATATCCAACTTTCTCCAATGGGGATGCACTGAATCAAGTGGAATATGCATCTTACGTCGCCTATATGACAAAATCTCATGTGCACATGGCAAACAGTGTGTATGGCGAATAGTGCAATCACACGGTAATGTTCCAGTCGGATTCGAATTGGCCCTACAAAAAGAAAAGAATTATATTAGTCAGTAAGCATCACATTAATGAAGTAGGAAAAACTAGTAATTATAGTTGAATTAGTATCCAAATTACCAGCCAATCTCACAAGAAATTACAGTCAATGCCGCCATAGATACATAACCAATCAAATTCTTCAATTCCGGCTGTCTCATTTTGACTTGGACAAACGTTCGACTCTTCTCAAATGATGCCTTAATGTGTGTATGCTGCAATACTAACAATGAGTGTATATGTGCCCAAGAGGTATCAAACGGAAGCTGTCTAGAGCCAAGTTCCCTTTTTTGCTTCGCATGTGCACTTTCCGCCCTAGTAATAGAGTCAAGTTAGTTTATATGCAACACAATATAATAATTAACCACTAATGCCAAATATGTGAAAGTGTTTACCTATTGGAAGTTGTATTACCAAAATGCAAACATGTGTCTGTCCATACAGCCACAAACTTCTCCTTGAAAGGTATCAACCAAGTGTCCTTCAAATAGTCAATAACTTCAGGAACCCAACCAAACTTAGATTCAATCTGCTGTAAGTCTGTTAAATACACATCTTCTGACGTTGAATTCACCAAGGAATACCATGAACTATAAAACTTATCCCAATCATCCTTGGTTCCAAACTTTTTCTTGCAATTTGCCATCACATTTTTGCTAATGTGCCACCTACACAATAAATGTCTAGCAGTAGGAAAAACTGCAGAGATTGCATTCATGAGTGCTAGATCTCGGTCTGTGACAATCACACCAGGAAGACAATCATCGCTGAGTAACGACCTCAATCTAGTCAAAGCCCAAATGTAATTGTCTTCCTTCTCATAACTAATGTAAGCAAATGCAACTGAGAAAGTCATGTTTGTGGATGTGACCCCAACAATCTCAAAGAGTGGCAGACGGTACCTATTAGTCTTATACGTGCAATCCATGATCAATACATGTGGAAATGCACGTAAGAGATCAACACAACCAGGGTGGCTCCAAAACATATCAGTCACAATATCATCACCACCAGAACATCTATGCCACTCAAAGTATTTGTGTTCAGATAACTTACTTAGCAGACACTGCATTTCGGTTTTTACAGCCTTCTCTTTCACCCTATTGCGGTGTCAAACATTGTATATTGTTTTGATTGTTGTTGTATTTAAATAATCCCTTTCCTTTAAGATGGTCAAAATCTGCTTCGGTTTTACTAAACTCTTCAACATATCCACCAATAAAGAACTCTATGTTTCAGATAATCTCCCTACAAATGAATGTCCTTCACCAGTAACTAAAACTCTATGGTTATGCACTCCACATACCACACTTAGCATCCATTCATCCTCATTACCAGTTTGCACACCCTTTAATGAGAAGAGGCATCCACATCTTTTTGTAGTAGAGTCCCTACCATCCTTAGGACGTTTTACTATACAACTATCGGCATCACACTTGGATGGCCTATGGCGACCACTTCGTTCGCAACCAAGGAACACTCTAGCTTTCTTCTTCCCCACCCTGCTGTATTAGACCTCATAATGACAATGACTATGTTATTCGTCCTTCCTTGTGCACGTGCCCAGTTAACCAATGCATCCCTTGAATGAAATATCTACACAAATATAATTTACATTATTCACATTTCAACTACATTTACAACATATATTTCCCAAATAACAAATTCATACCTCGTTTGTTGTGAATTCATTACTATAGTCACGTGAGTATTCGGTCAAAACCTTGGCCTCGACCTCGACCTCGACCTCGACCTCGGCCCCAATGTAGTCCTCAACCTTGCTGTTTCGAGTAGAAGCACCACTATATTGCTCACATTGTTCATCATCCTACACATAAAACATGAAAATAATGTTAAAACAGTACGTTCGGTACCGAACGAAATGAATCTGTTCGGTAGAAGGTTACCGAACGAGATGGTAATGTTCGGTAGTAATCTGCTGAACCAATAAACTTGGTTCGACAGTTGACTACCGAACAATATCGATTTTACGTAAAGCAAATACTTCATTCGACAGATGTCTTCCGAACATGTGTACAATTTTCGGTAGATTTCTGTCGAAATTTATAAGTTCATTCGGCGAACAGTCATCGAATGGATTTTTTAAATTTTTTTTTGTAATTTTCATTCGGCAGATAACCACCAAATATATTAGTTGTATTCGGTAGACATCTGTCGAACAATTGAGAATCGTTTGGTACTAGTTCGCCGAACAAACCGCAAACAGAAAATGAAAAAACACGAAAAAAAACACAAAAAATTATGATCATACCTCGTCTGAAGGCGAATAAGAGACGAGTAAAGGCTCCATTCATGAAAACTAATATGTATTTGTACAATATTATTTCCTATATGTGATCAAGAGAGAAAATGTAGGGTTTAATGGAGGAAAGATGAAGAGATGAGGTTATGAGAGGGGGGTGTGCAATGAGAGTTTTAAGATTATTTTGGCTCAGGTTTAAGAGTGTTGGGTGGGGGTGTGTAAGGAGAGTTTTTTTTTTTTTCAAATCATAAAGATTGTCTTTTTTAGTTATTTCTCTTTGTGTCAATTAGGTAATTTCATAAATTAAATTGTTAGGAGTGTGCAAAAAAAAAAATTAGGGGTGTGCAAATAGCAGTTCTCTTTTTATATTAAAATACTGGCGCTAGTAGCACTCCCCCAATGGCGCTCTCCCGATCGCACTAAACTAAATAGCATTGTTTAGAGTGTCAGAAGGTTTAGATTCCATAATGAAAATAAAAATAAAACAGTTAATTTTTTTTTTCTCATGTTCGGATGATCGAAAGTTGATAATTTTCAAACTTAGTGTTGATTGATTGGTAAGGATGATTGATTGATCGGCGTTGTGGAAATTGCATTGGCTAGAAGCTTTAGTGATTCATTCGACGCCATTTTTTCTTATTTTTGATTTCCTTTTGAACAGGCTTTAATAATATTTTAGAGTGTAAAATCATTATTTTTATTTGAAAATGAGGAATCAAATATTCAAATAAAAAACTTCTTAAACGGAGATAAATATTATTATTCCACAAGCTTAGTTGGTAAGTAGAATCACTATTAGAGCTTAGAATTTATGTTTTAATTTTCAGAGTATGGAATAGTAGCTCAAATTTAAGATTTCAAACCTGAATACTAATCGATGAAGGAGTGTCGATCGTTCGGAGAGATAAAACTTTCAACTAAGAAACGATTTCCACCTACATCCGAATAAGAAAAAATCTGACAATTTGAATATTTCAACACATTAAAAGCACGTCTTCATCAAGCTCTCGGGCAAAGAAGATATGCACCAAAAAACAAAGAGAAGTAGAAAACAACCAAAAACTTCTAATTTTGGGGTGATATTGTGATAACAAACAAATTTTATTTTGGGTGACAGCAAAAACTGGTTTGGAAATAATTAATAATAAAGCTTTCCTTTCCATAAAGAAACTAGTCATGTTTTCTTCATTGATCTTATCCAAAGAGCATGTTTCCCCATATTTGCGAAACGAAACCAATCTAACTACTATTATTTTCTTCTTTTTTTGGCCAGGATTTTCTTTTTCTTTTCAAAATAGAGGAAAACAAAGAAAACAAGAAAAATAAAATAAAAGATAAAAAGAAAAGGGTAGCATTGAGATTTGAGAAGTGAGAGATTGGAGTGTTAAATAGAGTTTTTGGAGAGAGAATGAAATTGAAAATGAGAGAGAGAGAAAAGAGAAACAGAGTCTCACAGTGGGTCTGAAAATTCTCTAACCCTACCCTTTCTTTCCCTTTCCTTCCTTCTTCTTCTACTAGCTAAGAGAAGCTAGGCTGCCACTTTCTACTACAAAATTACAAATACCCACCTACGCCTCTCTCTCCAAGTTTCCATTTGTATCTCTCTCTCTCGTGTCTCAATGAGAGCTTAACAAGTAGAGTAGAGAATAGAAGAGAGGTTACTACATAACAGCTCCAAGAGGAAGAAGAAATGGGCAAGTACATGAGGAAGTCCAAGGCCACAGGGGAAGTGGCAGTCATGGAAGTCTCACACTCACAAGCCTCCTCTCTCGGGGTTCGCACCCGAGCCAAAACCCTAGCCCTCCAGAGGTCCTCGGCGGCGCCACCTGTCACCTCCTCCGCCTCCGGCTCATACCTTCAGCTCCGGAGTCGCCGCCTCGAGAAGCCGCCGATTCTTCTGCCCAAGCGGCTCGAACCCAGAAAGCAGAAACAGAGTCCCAAAGAGGGTTGTGCCCCCCATAACCCTAATTCTAAGGCTAGTTCCAATTCGAGGGCCAGTTCGAGGCTTGGAGTGGAGGGTTCGGTGGCCGAGTCTCAGGGCCAAAAGACTGAGGAGGCGGCTCAGGAAATTCTGGTGGCTAATAAAGAGGAAGAGAGTCAAGAAAAGAATGACCACAACGATATCAGTAACAACGAAAATGGTGGTGATTTGGGTCTCGAAGAAGCTTCGTTTGGAGAGAATGTGCTCGAGTTTGAAGGTAGAGAGAGGTGGGTTTTCTGGGTTTTCCGGGTCTTAATTTTTAATTTTAAGAGAAACCTCTTTGTTTTCTGGGTTTGGGTTTTGGGGGTTTTTATTAAACAAAATTGGGCTGTTGTTTGTTTTCTGAGAAAATGAAGGAAAATAGGAAGATTGGGGTTTTTGGGGTTTCAATTGGGTTGGAAAAAATGGATAATTTTTGTTCAATTGAAAATTTTTGCAACCAATTTGTTGTTGTTTTTTTTTTTTTTCGTTTGGAACCTCATATTTTTAGGGTTTTCTTCAACCTCGTTTTGATTGATAAAAAAACGAAGGAAACAGAAGAAAGAGAGATTTAATTCTGGGGGTTTTCAAATGTTTTCAGTTGGGGAAGTGACATTTTTATTGAATTGAAGACTAATTGCAAGTTTTTCAAAAATCAAAATTTTTGTTGCTTTTGTGCTTATCTTCATGATTTTCCTTGGCGACCAAAACAGCAAAGAATATTTTTGCTCAGTATTATTTGGGATTTTTTTCTCTTCAAAAGCTTCTTTTGTGTTCATTATAAAAATTATTTTTCTTCTTTAAATCATTGCATTCTGTTTGGTTGCTTAGAAAATGAAGATTAGGAGAACTGAGATTTTTGTCTTTTTCATTTTGGGACTGGATCGAAATTCGTAAAGTTGGGTTTTTCCCCTTTCTTTTTTTGAGCTTTTCTTGCATGCAGTGTCTGGTTGCTTTGAGAAAGAGAAAAAGAGATGCATGACTACACATTTGGGTTTATCACAATTAGGAATCTGTGTAGTAAAACCTTCTGAAATCTCAGCTCAATAGAACTACGTGTCTAGGTTCAGATTATCGTTTTCTGTGAAGAAACCAAAACTAAATTTTCATAGATTTCCTCTTAAAATAATATTTGAAATACACTTTAATATATGCTTTAATATATATTTTCCCCAAATCGACAACTTCTATATTTCCTAAAATTTGCTTTCAAGCAAATTTTATCACTTAATTCAGAGCTTCATTTCATTCTTTCTTTCTCTGGTTTTCTTTTTAAACCTTCTTTTCCCAATGGATATCTTTTGGTTTTAAAAAATTCCCAATGGATATCTTTTGGTTTTAAAAAACCTTTCTTCCGCAAAGGGAAATGAAAGTTACATTCAAAGAAAAAAGTTCTAGAATTAGTTTCTTTGATTCCTCATAAGGGAAAACAAGATTTCCTTTTCTTCAGTGGTGTTTTTGTTCAAAATTTACCAGATTATCTTCTAATTTGTTTCTATATTTTCCCCTCCGCTGGAAAATGAAAGCCTTCCTATTGCACAGTTTTGGGTATATGTCATTATCTTAATTCTTCATACATGATACATGATTGATTATTGAGTGTGTTGTTCTTCAATTTGTAGTTTTTTCTTCTCTCTAAAACTTTAGTTTTCATGTATAGGCTTCTTCAACAATTAATTATGCCCTGATATTTTGCTCCAGTGTTCTGAAAACATGGATTCTGTCATATTCTTCTGCCACAATTAATTGACTACTATCATGTCTCTCCGTGTTTTAAAGGTGTTAGAAATTCTAATGGCTGATACAGTTGACATAGTTTTGATCTCTACTTGGAACATAGGACCTAATCTCTTCAACTCCTTTATTGAAACTAAATGTGTTTCACTAAAACATTTGGCGATTGAAGCATGTCCAGTGGAAAAGTTATCCATAGCATCAAATGTAGTAGCATGAATGCTTCATGCACTTTAGTGTTTCCATTTATTATTGTGTATGGTTGGTCAAGTCCTGCTTACTACAGGATTATACATGTTGATTGTCCTGCATGATTGAGTCAGCAAATAATTAAGATGTTATTTGCATAAGATTTACCTATAGTTGACACCAATTGAGATGCAAACTGTATTTTTTAAAAAATAAATTAATGTGTCATCTTAATTTAGCTTGGGCTACATTTGCCTGTTAGTTATATCTAATGGGATTGCTCTTCTTTGGTGACAGAACCACAAGGGAATCGACGCCTTGCAGCTTGATAAGGGATCCAGACACCATCAGAACCCCTGGTTCTACTACCAGGCCTCCTAATTCAGCTGAAGCTAACCGGAGAATACAAAACCCATCGCTGAGACACATACCAACAGCACATGAAATGGATGAGTTCTTTGCTGGTGCTGAAGAAGAGCAACAAAAAAAGTTCATTGAGAAGTATGTTACTCATTACTCTTTAATTCAAGTTTAGGATAAACTTTGAACTGCTTGTCATATATTCCAAACACAAACTTCATTTATATCCTCACCAGTTGATATAATTTTTGCAACCTGGCGTTTATCTGCAGATACAACTTTGACCCTGTGAACGATAAACCGCTCCCAGGACATTATGAATGGGAGAAAGTGGATCCGTAGAAGACGCTAGCATAGCGTAGTGTTCCGTCAGGACTTCCTTTCCTGCACATTCTTGGTTGATCTTGGGCTTAGGAAATATAAACTAGCAGGGTTTAGTTTTAGTAGTTGTGGTGATGGTGTTATTTCTATTTTCCATCACCCTTCTTTTACTTGTAAAGAAGTAGGACTGGCTAAGATGTGTAGACTAATGATCTGTAACATAACAGATGTTATGAGTACACAACAAATACAAATCAAAGTCCTTTGTCTAACAGATCATGTGAGAGAGGAAGGGAAAGAGGGTCTGGGATGTAAGGTTAGGGTTAGGTTTCAGTCAATTAAGTCAGTCAGTCTATGTGGTACAGAAAATTACTTAGATTGATTTTCTTTCCTCTTGTACTGTATTTTCCTCCCTCTTTGTTTATACTTGTACTGATGCAACTTTAGGAAACTCTTGGAATAAACATGACCCTTTTCCCCCTCTTCATTGTTTTGGCTTTGCCTCTACCATCTTGTTATTGTTCTGCACAAGTAGATTTTGTCCTTGTATTGCCATGTGAGACAAGACAAAGCATCTCTCATCATCTTAAGGCTCTTATCATCATCATCATCTTAACATTTATCAAACACTTTGATACTGTTTTTTGCACTAAAAATACTTTTAAAAACATAGTTTACCAAACACTCAACTGCTTTACTTTACAGCTGGCTTTATTTCACAGCTGTTTTATTTCACAGCTGTTTTTTCTCACAGCAATACTAAATTGGCCCTAAATCAACTTTAAGGTGATGCTGCCCCTGTGCTATGGAGCAACATTACGTGGTTGAAAAAAATTTACATATAAGTGTATACACCCACCTCTTACAATTAATGGTCACTTAACTACTATTTGAAGACATGTTGTGAGAGAATAAATGTATACACACATTACATATAAGTTTCTTATATGAGTTCATCTAAAATATAAAACACATTTAACGGTAGAAAATTTAAAATCTTTACTTTAGTTGTGGAAACACATCAATATCTAAGGGTCTAAAAAACAATGGAAGCACGTAAATATTTAAGGATAAAAAAACATATGTACGTCATGGGTGGCTGTATAATATTAGTACCATAGCCAACTGTGATTTTTGTTTTTATTTTCTCTTTTTTCTTTTTCACCCCCAAGTGAGAAGGAATGGTGGTCTTGACGGTAGTAGTGGTGGTGGGGTTGCTTTCATGCTTCACGGTGGTGATGTGTTGGAAGCATCTTGTCTTCTCCATTATCATATTTTATATTGCACTTCAGAATATAACGTGACTTTCCGCTGTATTAAACGGTTGGACACTGAAAGATAGTGAGTGATAAATAGTGGGTCACTTGTTTTCTCCTCCCATTCCACACAACCTTCAGAAAAAGGTATCGGAGGTTTCCTTAAAAAATTAGGGATTTTTGAAGGGGATTTCAGGGTTCGAGGGGCATTTTAAAATGTTTATAATGGGCAAGGAGCTAAATTCTATCATGAAATTACAAATTCAACCTACATGTGAACAACTCTTCCTATTTATGTCTATAATTTGACATACATAAGTGAAATTTTGAACCCAATTGCAAATGTTACTAAACTATAATGATATAAATGTTTAAATTGAAATTGTATGTAATTTTCATAGTATGACTCATTTTGATGAAGGGTAAACCATTTTAACTCCAAAATAGATTTGATAAGTTTTATGACTTTTTGGAGTTTTTTTGTTTGGACAAAAATTACCTCTCATATCGACTATAATCCCGATTTGTTCGTCTATTCATATTAATCTATTCAACTATAATTTTGACTCTAATTAATTTCGACCCAAGGTATTTTAGTTATTTCTCATCTAAAATTGATCGTAAAAGTAATGCAACTTGTTTTGAAGTTAATATAGTTGAGCCATATGATTATTCTAAATTTAACTAGTTAACAAGTTAATATGAAACTAATTAATCACATTTTTGGGCCTACCAATTTTTGTAATATTATAATCCGAAATGTTCATTTTTTAGACCACACTACAAAAATAATTTTTATAAAAAAATCAACTAAATCGAAAATTGTTATAGGACTAAAATGAAATTGATTATAAAGTAATTATATACACAAAGTCTTAATGAATAGAGAGATGCTATTTTACATTTCTTGAGTGGCTTGGAAATTGGAGATTGTGTTTGAGAGAACATATATGTTCCAAGGACAATATGAGGTTCTAGAAAATCTGGAAAGAAAATATGAATATATGAATATTCTCAGCACTAGGAGTGAAATTTGGCTCAATAATGACGGCTAGAAGCAAGTAATATCCTAATATTCAATTAGGGCATGATTCAACCCTAGAATGTATTTTGATCAAACCTGACTTTCCTATTTAGTCATGGTCTAGTGATTAGATTTGGGAAATTGAATTCTTGTTTCTGTTATCTTTTTTTATGGTCATAAATTTCAGTCCAGAACTCCACAGTCAGATACAGCAACATTGGCATACATAAACTGTAGAATGAAGAAAAGAAAATACAGATTTTCATAAGGCAGTCTGGCTGAAATTTTTACAAACTAATACCTTTCTCTATGAATTTTCATAAAGTTGGAGATTGAATAGTTAAATAGATTCCTTTTTTCTATGCTATTTATTTTCCCTAACGAATAGTGTGGATTTAGTACTAAATTTGCTTTAGTATCGATATTGTTTCCTAACATAGTGTTCAGTCAGGTCCAAGAAATATGAGGTTTTATCACAGAAGACTTTGGTACTATTGATACATTTAACTGATAAATTATAAATGACTGAACCAATATTTAACATGAATAAAATTTCATTATACACCGAATCACATAACCTTAAGAATCTTGTGAGGCAAAAGAGTTGGGCAGAAGATGGTGGTTGTTATAATGGAAGTTGGTATTGCTTAAATGGTATTGGATGAAATTGAGGAATCTTCAATTTCCAATGAAGGTTTTTGTAGTTTTCAGATCTTTGAGGGCTATAATTATCATAAAATATATTTTTTTATATTATATATCAAGTGTGCATTCATTGCTTGCGTACCAGTGGAAGACCCAAACAAGGAAACTGTCTCCCACATGCAGTATGCCTTTTTGCTCCTATTTGTGAAATCCACAATGGAGTGACCTGAGTGAGTCACACTGCGAATAAAGGGTTAATGATGTTTTCGAGGAAAATTATGGTTTTACCTATATATATCTCAAAATTACAACACAATCACTTAGAGTTGGTTATAATTACACATTAATTCATCATCACTCAAATGTTTACATAACTTAAAAACATTTCTAAATGTTGGAGAAAATTAATTAAGTTATTTATTAATAAGCCTCATGCCCTCAACATATAATATTTTTTTAGTTATAAACACAAATTTCTAATCTATTTATTTTTAAGCCACAAAAAATATTTATAAGCCACAATTCAAGAAAAATCAAGTATGAAGTATTCAATATTATTTAAACTCAAGCGTACCCAAGTTTTAGTTAAATTAATTTTTTAATTCTTTTGAGAGCTTAGAGTTATGAAATAGTCTTTAGAATTTAGGGCTAAAGCCTTAAAACCCTAAATATAAAGTCATAAAACCTAAACTCTAAATGCTTAAAACAATATTACATCATTCAATAAAGTATAATTCTACGAAATTATAAAATATAACTCTTGTAACTCCTTAGAGTTACATGTTGTATCATAACAAAATAAAGTGTAACTCCTTATATATTACAGTATAACAAGATAAAATGTAGTTCTGTGAATTTTACATATGGCGTCGGGAAAAAAAGTTTAGTTTTAAACTACTAATTGTGGCTTAAAAATAAATAAATATTTTATATGAGTTTTTAAGTGAAACTCACAATTTTTTGTGACTTTCTGTTAATTTACTTAAATTAATTTAGGTGTAATGAAGATATACATTATTTCTCTCACAATATTCCCTCTTATGCTAATTATGTGGCCATAGATCATTAGAGAAATATGTATACACCCGCTACACCAATTTATTTCTCTAATTAATAAAAGGAAAATGTTAATGGCACTCCAAAAAAGTCATCCTACTTTCTAACATGCACAAATTATTTTTTATATTTTTTTAAAATTAGAGTACAGAATGACTTTTTTTAAGTGTGAATATAAAACAGCCTTAATAAAACTGACCTTAAATAATAACAATATGACCATATGATGATATGAAGTTGTCCCACAACCTTTCGGCTATCCAAATTCCTCTCACATCCAAATTTATATTCTCTCTCCCAAATTGTCACCACCAGAATGATAGTATTTCGGAAAAAGTACATGTGATATTTCATTTATATTTATTGAGATATGTACTGACAGTGTTCTTTTAATTAGAAAATGATTTTATAAATAAAATTATTTGATAGACATTGTGGGATTACTCCGTGTTGTAGTTTACTTTTACATAAAATTAAATAAATTAAAAATAATTAAAATTTTTTAAATTATGATGACATAAATAGATGAATGCAGTGTTTCTAATAAATATTAAAATAATAAATATTTAATCAAATTATTAATATTTTACAAAATAATTTTTTAAAAATTGTATCTAAAAATAAAAACGAATAATTAAATTATACATTTTCAAGATTTGAAAAGGCGTCTGGTTGAATGATTTCACAACAGTGTAATAAAAACAAAAACAATGAAAACCGGCCTGGTACTAACATTTGCATAATGAATTATTATAAAAAAAAAAAAAAAAAAACCGACCTAACAATAATGTTTAAAAAATTATTTATGTAAATGGATATTATATTCACAACTGTAATAGTTATTTTATTATATATTAACTAAATTATTAATTCCTTTTATAAAATGTTTTATATTTGCAAGGGGTTCCTCTACTTGTGTTATGGAAGTTTCTGAACCTTTCCAACATTTTCTCCTATGGAGGTGAAAAGCCTTTCTAATACAAAGCCATTCGTTATCCCCCACCTGCAACCCATCTCTTCCCCAAAGGATTTTCTCTCCTTCTCAGTTCTCACCATGCCGAAAGGCTTTACTGTCTTCCAAAACCAAGCTGAAACAAACCTACTTACAGTTTCAGCTTATTTAACCCCATAAATCAAATTAAACCCATTCAAAAAATTAAGAAAGACCCAGAATAGTCAAATTCGACCAACTCATCGATTGTGATAATTTTCCCCATTCATCAAGAGGACAAATGGGTAAGATCCAAGAAAAATTGAACATTATATTTCTCTTGGCCTTCATCTTCAAATCCCTCTGTAAAATGGTCATTAAATCCAAAAATTGGCATAGGTGCTGAATTCCTGAAATTGAATAACCCACAATGAGGAAGAAGACAAAGGAAAGTAGTTAATTTTTAGTAATGATAAAGAAGTGACAAGGGTTCTCAACCAAAAAAAAGAAAAAGAAAAGAAGTTTAAAGTTATAAGGGTTGCAGGAAAACAACTAGTAGAGGACCGTGTTTTTGCATTTGAATAATTGTATCCCGTGATTTCTAAATTTTTTGAAAACATCATTTACTCGTTATGTAAATTTACACTATAAAGTGAAAAATAGTATCTCGTATTCTTCAAAGTCATTTTCTCAATATGACTTACCAAACATATTTTCTTTGTAGATTTATTTTATAAAATAGAAAACTGTTTTGTGAAACAAACCAAACGCGGCCTAAATAGTTTACAATTTGTTTTAAAGAGATAATTCTTTAATAAAAACTTAACAAAAACAATGTGAATTATTTATTTATTTATTTGTATAATTACCAATTCGGATTATTGAACTACAATGAAAAATAATTCCCATCATATGTTACTTAAAAGCTCAAATAACTTTATTTAAACAATTATTTAATGAAAGCTTTGTACCCTATATAAACACTATAGTAATAAACACATTTTGTAAGAATAAATAGAGTCGAAAATGAGGACCCAATATTCGTGTGAGGCTAGGGTTGTATTTACTTTACACAAGAAAAATGGCCCACCAATCCACCATTAGTTTCTCTTACCATTTTAAATGTTTGTGGCGGTGCAGCCTGGTGTGATGGTGTGTCGGTTTGAAGTTTGATTGACCGTTTGGTAGGGACGCACGTACATGGCATTGGCTTTGGGTCCTGATGAGTCACTGTTCTGGACATTTGTGCATAACTGTTAACTGTAAACTGTAAACAGTAGTACAGTACTACTCCTATGGTCCAAGTCCTCTGCCTCTGTCTCCCTCCTGACCTTTTTAAGCATCTCAAGGTAGCTTTGACAATGCCCTGCCATTTACAAATGCCTCGCTGCATTCATTATTGATTATGGCTTCCATCATATTGCTTAATCACAGCTTGCTTTTGAAGCTTCATTTAATTTCTAGTACGATATATATATATATATAGTTTTGTACAATTAGATTTGATTGTATATGGTGCAGTCGATTAATTATAATTATATTGTGAGAAGCTCGCTCATATAACAATTGATGACTCATCACAATTCACAAAATTTTATTTGAGATTACAAAAATAATTTTTAATCTAAGCCACCTTCTCTATCACATCTAGTAAACAAATTCTCGTTACAACAAATCTATACATTGTTTTTTTTTTCACATTCGCCTCTTAAATATTGAAGTGCTGAATTTTATATCATAAGCTTTTTAATTATCAAAAATTTAAACACATATATAAATCTCCCATTGGACATTAGAGCAGGGCCGGCTAGAATTATCTTGATCTACAAAATTCAACATTGTGTTTGAAATGATGATTTTGTTTTTCCAAGTCAAGGAGCAAATTTAGTGGGATATTTGATGGTTCCTCATCCATGATGGTGCCTAATATTTAAGTTCAAGCACCATGGTAGTGTTTTGCTATATTCACATTGATTGATTTTTTATATGTTCTTTAATTCCTATGTTTTATTTTTTTGGTCAAACTCCTACCTACCAAGCCTCATCTATCTTAATGATTTTCTTTGGGGACAAGGTGGATCCATCACCATGTTAATGCAGCGATGAAGCCTTGCAGGACTAGAAAATAGTTTGACCAGAATATTGTTGCGTGTGTTGTATTTATTTTTCTTTTACAAGCATAATCATTATAATATACAAATATTAAATCACATTCGAATATGTAGAATGTCAAATACAATAATTAAATTTATGTTTCACTCATTTGGTTGGTGATCACCATCTGGTTTGGGCAAATGTAGTGGAGGTCCTGGTTCTCATTGTAATAACTAATAAGAAACTAGCTTATTTTCATGTTTGCATTGGGATAGAGAATAGTTCTCTTCACTCTCGCACCCTCTTTAACTCGTGTTTGTTGTGCAGAAGGAAGTTGATGAGTCAGACTACACATGCCGATATTCCTCTCAATTTAGCTATCCATAAAACCAGACGGATATGAGATTTTACCAAATGTCTTGATATTAGTATTATGGTCTAACTCTTTATATACCATTGACAGACTCTTTACAAATCCAATGTAGAATCACAAACATGACTCTAATCTAAGCCACTCTTTCTAACGAATTAACACATGCTTATTTTGATGCTTGAATAGAAATTTTTAACGAGGCCATGGTTGATAGAGATAAACTTTGGCGTGCTTTTCCACTTGAAAAGCTAGCTTCATACATTTTTTGAGTTGATTTTTTTTTTTTTATGGGCCTTGATTTTACTGTATCCCCTAAGATGATAGTAAAGGGGTACCTTGCTGCTCATGTCCTACACAAACAATGTTAATGTTTGTGGTGTAACTTGAACCAAGTTATCAAACCTGGATTTTGAGTTGAAGGGAGCTTGTGTTGAGTTTAAGTTGAGAAATTGTCGACCTGATCATATTCGGTTTGAGCTTGGATTAAGGTTCAAACAACTCGAGCTTCATCCAAATCTGCTCAAGTTCATAGCCTAAATTGATAACCCGAGTTCATAATCTTTAGTAAGACGTATGTTAAGTCGACATATGTTCATTCAAGACCACATGCAAACATGACTTTATTAGTCATTATATAACATAATAAGTAGTTTTCTTTGTCAGTTCAGTAACTAGGCATAGACATGTGAATCCATTTTATAAGGTTAATGCATAACAAAATGAGCCTTTCCAATACCCAAAAAGATTGAGAATAAACCTTTCCCATTAAAAAAAAAAAATCACAATTTAAGTGCACAAGTTAAACATCTGATCGATTCATGCAACGAATTGAATCTACATTGAACAAACCTTAAAACAATCAGGTTGGGCTCAGATTCAACACCCGAAAAATCGGGTTAAGCTCAAGTGGAGCTTCCAAATTCCAGTCCATGCAAGTTGCTTTCAATTAGATAAGAGAGGTTTAGGAATGCAAGTAAGCAATATTCAACTTCATATGCTTTTCAACACACAAGAGAACCATCTTGATTGTTACCAACGAGAGAAATGTCAAATTGTTGCAAATTTCAATGGGCAAGCAATTCTACCTGCATGGCCTTTCTTGTTTCGAAACTTCTGTAACCATCTTGCTTTATAATCAAAAGGCACAGAATCCCAGTAGAACTGTAAAAGAGAGAAAAAAAAAAAGAGAGGTGCAGAAACATGCAGTGCTTTGCCAAATAGAGTCTGCTAAAATATAGATGGAGGATGGCAAATGGTGCACTAAAGTATTATTTGTGTTCTGACTACAAAGTGATGCATTAGGGTGGTAAATGGTAAGTCATTGCAATTTGGGAGATGATATTAGGACAAGCACACAATTCCAGTAAATTATCATCGGAATGCAGGAAAAGAGAAACAATAAAGGAAGTCATAGATTGCCTAAACAAACCGACTGCTAATTGTTTGTCACAATAATATACGACTAGTAATTGTCACAATAGCATAATGTAGAACCTTAAGTTGACTTGGTGTAAAGGCGGATACCAACGGCCAAACCCAAGATTGCAATGGGAACTAGGAACTGGAGAAGTTTGATGATAAATTCTGAAGTCTTGTCCTGATTGTAATGAGGCTGCTTCGGAGGAGTATATGTGGTCTTCTTGGGGATGGTAGAGCTATCAATCTCTCCCACGTAGAAGTCCTTCAACATGTCTCTGGCATTATCACTATGGCCCACATCCTCAAAGTCATCAGTTGCATCCTTCCCTGGGAAAGTACATGATAACATTCAGTTAGATCTTGTATTTAAGGAAAAGCATAGAGACAAGAAACAAACACATATGCATATACATATAGATACATTAAACACAGATTTTCAATTGCAAAAATTGCAGATGTCACAGATCATTGTGGGCCATTGTCTGATTGTAGTTGATAGGCTTCTAGGTATAGCAGTAGTTTCCTGCAGTGTAATGTCTGGTTTTTGGTGGACTTCTTGTCCATGGTGTATTTACTTTTAACGAGAGTTAATAACCATTTATTATATAAAAATTAAGGGCCTAATTACAGAATGATTATGTACCATATATATATATCATTCAAATGCAAGACATTTGCATACATGTGTTCATCAATTTTAAGCCCTTTTTAAAAAAAAAAATAAAAATTTTTAAGCCATTTACACATGACTCTTTTTAAGTTTAATATTGAATGAGAATTTCCAATTAAGGGCACATTCTTTTTATGGTTTCATTTGAAACAGTCATAGATTATAGCAAGATTCCCAAAATTATTTTCCTCCAATTGGTTTTTAAAATTATTTTACAATGTAATCATTGAATTGGTTGGATTATATGTGTGAATCTGTAACTCAAATGTTAAATGCAATTATATATAGCTTGCTAAATTATGATACGTTAGAACTAAATTCTTAAAGATATTTCAGTTAACTTAGTACCTGTAGCTGACAACAGCACATCATCACCACCAGGATGGTCCTCCAAGAACTTGGTCACATCATAAACCTGATCCAAGATATAAATTGGCAATAAGTGGATGATACCATGATACCATTGGGGGATAAAGCAAACAGGGAAACTGTTTTATGCTAGAGTATTTTCAAAATACATAGACAGCAATATCTAATGGCTTAGTAATTTAGATGATAGTTCAGTGTTTAGTGATATTGTTTCAAATTGTTTAAGACTTCAAGTACACCTCTAATTCCTAGCAATGTGCCTTTAAACAGAAAAACATATGGTACAAGATAAGTTGTATAAAATGTGGAATCAAATTTTGTTCTTTATTGTAACCAACTTGGTAAATTCATGATTTTTATTGACGATAGGAAGCAAAATTCTAGATGACATTACATAGCCGCATGAGAGATCAAGAATAGCCAAGGTAATCAGGTCATCAAGATCTAGATTGAGCTTGCAGACAATTCTTTTGTCCTTGTTCATCCATCTTCATCCCTATGTACTTTTGTCCTTGAGAGACATTATTCTTCTGCCTAGAACTATATGCAAAGTCAAATGTTCCTTTGGGTTAATACAAGCATGCTTGAATTTAATGAATCTAAGAATCTTCATAGCAAATAAAATGGATTAACTTTTAAGATGAATAACCGAAAAGAAGGTAATGAATGTTAGTAATAATAGTAATAACATTTTCTCTTGTTATTTGCATGTTGCCACTGTTATCACTTTTTTGCTCAGATGTACTCTAGACACCACTTTGGATAAGTATTATTTGCAACTAAATCAACAATAATTAGGTCCACGTTAGGTATAACAAGGTATGTCAGGATGGCTATTATAGCGGGAAACTCAATCCATAGAAAATGAGCCATGTTGGACTCCTAAGGAAAATACTCATGTGTGCCTGTGCCAGACACTCATGTGGATGCTTAAAAAGAATATACATTTGTTTTCAGGTGCAAAAATCAAGGCTTTGCGCACATTTTTCAGTAATATTACACAGGGTTTTTAAGCTCATAATTATTTTGAAATGTATATTTCTTTTAGAAGAAAACATGCATTCAAAATTTCAAGGCTTATTTGCTAATTTGCCCCTTGAAACTAACTTTTTTTCTTATTTTGCCCCTTTAAAGTTAATTTTTCTCACTTTGCCCCCCGAACTTTACAAATGACTCTCATTAGACTATTTCCATCCAACTCCATCCATTTTGCCGTTAAAACAGCTGACGTGACACATCAATAGTAGGTGCCACATCAGCTTTTTTAACGGATTAATAGATGGAGTTGACGAAAAGAGTCATTTGTAAAGTTCGGGGGGACAAAGTGAGAAGATTAAACTTTAAGGGGGCAAAGTGAGAAAAAAAGTTTAGTTTCAAGGGGCAAATTCACAAATAAGCCAAATTTCAAATATAGATAGACATTTATAGAAACTTATTTTTTTAAAAAGGCATAAAAAAATGCTATCTGACTGAGTTTTCAAAGTCAATTAGTCAGACACCGCATGACCATGTTCACAAATCATATCAGGATTGTAATAAAATCCTTGAAATGTTAATATTTTCCATATAAATAAGACAACCGAAAATCTTTTAAGATATTAGTAGAACTTTTTAATGGGATGGTATCTGAAAAATTATGATCATTGTGCTCTTCTGATTTGATAATCTCTTCAGTGGGTCCTACACTATGAAGGGAATCTCATAACTTAAACTAATCAAATGGTCAGAAAAATTATGGTCACAGTAGTCTTCTGAATTGATTTTAGTGAAAAATACACGGAATATCATCATGTAACATAATCAAATGGTCTAAAAGATTATGATCACAGTGCTCTTCTAATTTGATAATCTCTTTAGTGAGTTATAGCTATAAAGGGAATCTCAAGTCAAATTTAAGCGTTTCAGAAATACTTGCAGAGTTTAAGAAGAGAAGGAGACCTTTCTAGACAAGTCATGAAGCTTAGGAAGGCAGAACAAGACTATCAAAAAAACTACTAAAGTGATAAGCAAACTCAAAAATCTAGGGGAGCAAACTATTCTTCTAAAAAAAAAAAATCAATGCTGAGGGGTTTGATTGGCGATTGACCATTTTAGAGATCAAGGTAGACATCATATCCATGATGTCAAAAGTCCAACAGACAAAAGGCAGTTTACTTTCTCAATTTAGGACTAGCAGATGGACCAACCATAACCTTTTTCAACATATTTTAGGACTATAATTATAGTTCTACTTAAGTCAATTAATTTGTACCCAACCTGAAGCCTATTACTCTCATGTTGTTGATTAGATCCAATTGTTCAGGATTGCTTAAAGAGTATAAGAACATATGTGAAATTTAAGCTTCATGAGGTTACACAGATTAGACTTCAATAAGAACTTCAGAAGCAAAAGGTACAAAACTAAAAAAATAAAAAATAAAAAATTCTTCCATTCATTGATGATGCACAAGAGGGGGACTCTCATAATCTCCGAGACTAATTATAAAAAAGGCATCTGCTAATATAATTTTAGTAATTCCTACCTGAATGAACCATATCTAGGTCATAACCACAATCTTTTACCACCATAAAAACATTTATTTATTTTACCACCATAAAAACTTAAAACTACCAAAACCCCAATCATGAAGACTAAAGCTAAGTTTGATGTTCAACCCAACCCAATCACTGGTACTAAAAGTCATTATAGAATGTATTCCGATTAGGGAGTATTTGTAATTTCTGAAATAGAAGAGACGTTGGTGTAATTTAATCTTAATAGTAAAAAGAAAAACATGCAAGTTCACTCTTAATTTAATTTTCTTTACAATCAGGTTGTCCTGTATTCCTTTGGCGTACAGTCCTAGTCAAACCTATAGCAATCAAACTACATAATGCAACCATTCAGTAGTCAGCTTTGACAAAATAGATGCAAATGTAAAGATCACAATAGACCAAGACACCAGGGCCACTCACACACCCAAACGAAAGCCATTAATTGCACTATCAACAAGCATAAACATGAACTCAACCAAAGATTGACATTTAACAAACTAGTGGAAAACCCAACATGAAAATAGCACCAACTAAAACCACAAAAAAAAAAAAAAAAAACAAACAAACAATTTTGAGATATCAAATTAACATAAACCTGGAAATTAGATTATGCCAATATATTAACACGCATAACAACTATATCTTCAGTTGGTCCCCAAAATAGAAAAACAGAAAAAAAAAAAAAAAAAAAAAAAAAAAAAGAGAAGATCCATCATGTCACAAGGAAACCAATTGTCTATTTGATCATATGTCTGAGTAAACTAGCATGCAAAGGCTTCAAATTTCCCTTCCTTAATTCTATTTAAATCAAAACCTTCAAATTTAGTGGGATAAAAAATACAGAGACAGAAACATAATCCAAGAAGCACGAAATATAAAGCTTTATATATATCATATGGTAAAAAAATGGGAAAATAGAGAACCTTGCCATTGATGATTAGCCAACAGTCCTTCGGGGCGTTGTGCTCAGAGACTTGAGCCAAAGTGAAGACCTTCCCATCACCACCCATTTGCTTTTCTTGGTATCTCCGATGCGTACTGAGGTAATAGAAGATGGTGAGCGAAAATTATGAGATGGGTATGCTTAAAAACCAACGCGGTGAGAGCTACCAACCCGAAAGACAGTACTAAATATTGAGAGAAAGAGAGAGAGAGAGAGAGAGATGGTATTAACTATTAAGTATTAAGAGGTCATTGATTAGACTTTGGTAGGTGGATGGACTGGGTGGTGCCTTTGGTGGGTTATATTCAAGACTGAGGGCATTGGTTGGTGCTGTGTTGGTGATTTTGGTAGAAGGTTTGGTTGTTTTTGTCTATTTCAGATGTTTTTTATTTTTTTTTTCTTTTGCAATAAGTATCAACCTCAGCGACCACCGCATCCCTTCCTTCGCCTCTACCTCCTCCTCCTCCTCCTCCCCCAAGACCGTACATCACCAAACTTCCCGTCTAATTTTTTATTACATCTCATTTCAATTGGGTTTATTTTGTTTACTTTCTTATCCTTTTCTTTTTGTCCTTTGAAATTTTGTGGGTTTTGAATGTAATCAAGGAAAAAGATTATCAAGAATATTGTATTCATTTTTGAGAAAAAAAAAAAAAAAAAAAGCTTGGATTGAGACTTGGGAACTTTAATAAATTCAGATTTTTCTATCAATTTTTTCATTTTTAGATCTAAGTTTAACAAACTTCAATCTGAATATGTTATTCCATAAAATTTTGACATGAGTTTGTTGTTCCAGATATGAAAATTCGATCTGAATTTGATGTTCCAGATCCAAAATTTTGACTTGGATTTGTTGTTTTAGATATGAAATTTGATTGTTGACGACAAATGGTCGTCGACACCTGGTCGAAAAATGGTGCTACATCCACTTTAGATGTTCATCGTATTCATTGTTAAAATCAATTTTTTGGTCGACAAAGTGTCGACATGTCGACCATTTGACGACTAAAAATGTATTTTTGTCTAAAAAGAGGCCAAAGAGTCATAAAAGTAAGAGTCATAAAAGTAAGAGTTGGCTAAGAAGAGTTAAGAAAGTAAGAGTCGTATAAAAAGGGGGTTATTCAATGAAATTTCTCATTTCTTTTGCACGGAGGTTTCACCTTATTGTAGCTTGGGGCATTTATTCCTTCAAACTTTTGTTGTCAAGATGTGTTTTTTTTTTTTTGGCCTGGACCTCTTTTGTTGTTGTTGGTGTTTTTTTTTTGTTTTTTTTATGACTCCACAGGATAGATATAAGGCCTTATTGTAACTATGCTTGGATGGTTGTACTGTTGGTAGTTTGTATGACTGTTGAGGATAGCCATGAGGCTTTGTTATGAGTATGATGCTTGGACAACTATAACTTGTATTTTTTCTTACTTGTGACAGGTTGGGGTAAGTAAAAAAAGGGTAAGTCACTACAACAAAATACCCCATAAGATATCAATTGTGGACTGATATCTAATGGGGGTAGAAATTTGATATATTCAAGGGCGATATATAATGTTTCCATTTTAGATATTAGTTTTCTAACTGATATGTAAGTATTTTTATATATCTTTTCTTTTTGTTCAACCTGATGTCCTAAATATAAAATGAATATCAGATTTTATATCATTTTTTATATCTACAATATCCGAGTATCAATAGTTCTGGTCAATAGATATCCTATTTGACACTAATACTGACATATAACCCGATATCAATATAATGCATGTTTGAGGTAGAATATGGTATAAAACCATAGTATCAATATCATGTATAGGGTAGAATCTGATATATAATTGAGATATCAATATCAGGTTTATGATAAATAATCTGATATATAACTAAATATCAATAGCAGGTATGGAACAAAACCATGATATCTAAATATTGTTTATATATAATGTCTTAGATAAAATCTGATATCAAATCATCAAAACATTCTAGTTTTTAGACAAAAACATACTTTAGACCAGTTGTTATATGCATTATATCAGTTTTTTTTCACCTAAAATTGATATCAATACATAAATTTGAGCAAGTAAATTGAAATGGCCAAAAAATTTGTGCCGCCATAAAATCTTTCATTCTCTTTCCATATATATTCCAATAATCACCAATAACAATATTCAAAGCTGCCCCAAAAGATTTAGATAACCATTAATTTTTTGTTTTGTAGAGGTCTAAACATAACCACCAACCTAATAACTAAGGCAATATTGCCTAAACTTGTTTGTTAAGACCTTTACAAAACCAAAACAAGTTGTAATGTACCAAAAGTTGCCCATATGCATGTATAAAATAGCATGGCAGCACCTAGACTAATTAATCTGCAAATCAACACTATGTCTAGCTAGCTAGTTCTAACTTCTGCCATCCTTTACAAAATATTCATGGCAGCATGTATTTGAATTAAAAGCACCAAATCTTCAACTTTCTTCTATCTACAAAAAGGGCAAAATGTACACCACATACCAACTTGTCGGTCTAAAGATAATTGAAATTCATAAAATCTCCCCATTCCACCCGCACCTCATCTATTTGATCTTGTGTGTATCTACTTCGCTTGATCTTCGGATTGGACCACTGAAAACATCAAAGGAACATATATTCTCAAATTTAATCACAAATTCATTGAACTCACAAGTTCTATATACTGACTACATGCATGCCTTATTCATCTCAATTTTCAACTAAACATGCATAAAGAATAATAAGTTTTTCGGGTTTAAAATAAACATGCCTTATTTTGGGTTTAAAATAAGGAATTGGAATGTATGGTAGATATCAATTTTTTTTTTCACCTAAAAGGGATATCAATGAACTGAACATACGATTTGTGCTTGTAATTTGAAATGGCCTGAAATTTTGCAAGTATAAAATCTTCCATTCCCATATATTTCATATTACAAGTATAAATCATCCAAAAAAAAGTGTTCTAAAACCTCAAAATACATGCAAGTCCCTATACAATTGAATAAATAACCTCGTAGTTAAAACATAAATAAAATGAGTCTTAGGCCTAGTTTGGTATTGTTGTGCTGTGAGAATAATCACTTTCAGTTATGTAGTGTAAATAATTAGTTGTGAAATAAAGCAACTGCGTGTTTGGTAAACTGTCTTTTCAAAACTGCTGTGAGTATAAAAAAAAGTGTTTTGAGTATTTGGTAAATTTTAGTGTGAAAGTGATGTAGTTGTGTATAATGACTACAATAGACATTGATGCTGAAAGTAGTTTTACTCACTTGTTTGGTAAAAAAAAATACCTTTAATAGCTTTTAAGCATTTTTTTTCCTAAATATTTACCTTAAATTCAATTAGCCAAAGAGAAAATATCAAGAAATAAGTTTTTTTTTTTGTATATATTTTACCACAAATTTTCATAAGCTTGCTTCGAAATTCACATTTTTCTTTTTCAAAATCTTCACTTCTTGAACTTCAATCTTCACCTTAAGCTAAATAATTTTTAAATTTTATCTTACCTGGAGCCTTAAAAAAATTAATCATACAATCATTAACCCATTGCTCAACCTTGTAATTTTGCAGTAGTTAACATTTATTGAACAATGAAATATTCTATCAAGACTCCAAAACACAGACACTGACAAAGTTTTTCTTAATATTGATTACTAATATTGATTACAAAAATTAAGTATGCCTGCAAATGCACAATTACCAACTCTAGCTTATAGCTTGGTTTGCATGCTAGGCTTCATTCCCAGTAAAATTATATTCACACGGAAACTTTATAATTGCAGAAACTTGCTAGAAATTTAGGCATTTCTCTGATTTCAATTGATGAATGTTTGGCTTCCAAAGATGGTCTAGAGTGGGCAGTCCGATCAGGTTATAATAATATTCAGATGCAGGAAGACTTGAAGTTGATGGTTGATAGTACCATTGAGCATGTTCAAAGGTCATTGAAACTTTGTAAAATTCTTCAAAATATTAAATGGTTAATGTTGCATATGGATCATTCTGAGCTCAAACACATCAATAGAGGGGCAAATGCAACCACATATGCACTAGCGGACGTTGGACATTCAAGTCTTCTAGTCTACCTCTTCACGTAACCACTAACCAGTTTTATCAATTTATGCACTGACTGCCTAACACTCTCAACTGATGTAGGACAACATGTATGACCATATTGTGCAATGTCATTTTTCAGCCCTGCCAGTAAAGTAGTAAAACAAGAGTTATAGCTCAAACATAACAGTAATAAATGAAAGGGAAGAACACAAAGTGGTCTCAACAAAACTGGTTAGTAGTAGATAGCTAAAGCAAAAATAGTGATTAAAGTATAACAAGCCATATTACTTTTGTGGGAAGGTATAAGATATGACATGTCTTAAATTAACAAGTAACATGAATTAGCTTCAATTGAAAAAGGATTCAAACCTCACAATTAATCCACATATAGTGGATTCAACATAGTGCTATATATGAATCTAGAGATTGTATCATTTTCTTACCACATGCACTTCTTGATGAAAACTAATATAACAAGACTATATACTACAACAAAACTGTCAATAGATTTCGCCATTTTTATATCAGATTTGAAATCGACTGAGATTGTAAAAATTATAATATCAGATAATTTTTTAGCTGATTTCTAAACTTTATTAGAAATCACATGATTTTTTTCAACTGATATTTTTTTCAACATGATTTCTAAACTCTATTAGAAAAAAAAAATGAAAAGTAAACACTCTAGCATACCAAACAAAGAAACAACTAAGCTAAGTAGACACCCAACAACAATTTTGATGAATAATTGTAAAACCCATAACAATTCCTTAAATCCACAAAGGATTGAAAAACCCAAACGATTAATGGACCAATAACCATGGGATGAATATATCAGAATAATCAATTATGTATTTTTCCACATCAAACTTGAACAACAACTTGTCCCCAAAAACCAAAAGGCAATTAAATTCAACGAAAAAAACAAAAAGGAATACCCCATTTCAGCTACACATTCATACAAAGTTACAAACATATATCAAATTTTTTCACATTTTGTCACCAACTCAATGATTCCCCACCAAAAAGGAGGCATTAAACAACATATAGATAACAAATTCTGACATTTTCCTTCTAAGACTAAAAAGCATAAAAATCAAGAATAATTGAAAAATAAAAAATTAACGAATTACCTGCTAGAGAAGGGAGACGATTTGCTTTGATGTTTGTGAAAATTGAATTGAACAGTAATGAGAAACATATTAAACCATAGAATTAAAGAGTTGAAGGCCATTCACCCAACCCAAAAAAGAATCCAAGTGTGTAGTAGGAGTGGGTGATCATCAAATTGATAAGAAAAATGATAAGAAATGAACCATAGATTGGACTTTCCTGAGCCCCTGCGGCTCCGAGAGGGTGGTTCAATCAAACCACAAGATAAACTAAGGAAAGAGTGAAGAGAAGCAGAAGAGTGAACCAATGAAATTCAGAGAAGAAAGACGAGTGGAAGAGAATCGAACGCCTAAGAATTAAAAGGGACATGTGATGTAAATTGTAAAAATGATTAAGGATATTTTAGGTGTTTTGGAAAAATTCATTAAACATGTGCCGGTTCCCACCCACTTTCAGTAAAAGCGGAAATGAAAAATAGCCTTTCAGTTGCTTCTCCAAATTACTGTTATTGGCAATGATTTTTTATAAAAAGCAGATATCCTCTCTTTTACCAAATGGGATGTGTAACTGAAATTTTGAAAACAAGTGCTTTTAACCCTTAAAAAACAATACCGAACGGGGCTTTAGTATACTAGAATACAGAATTCCAGATTAGTCCAGAGAGGTCAGAATTTCGTTTTTCTTAAGAAAGTTGGAAATGCAGATTCCACAAGGAAATTCCAATAAGGCAGCAAGCAACACGTACAAGCACAAGCCAATCACAAAAAAGCAAACACATGTGCACACAAGACCTTAATTTTATTCATTTTTCTAGAAAACTTAGGATTTTGGGAAAGCACTACTCCCCTTACCTTATGGAGTAAATGCACCAAAGCCAAAAGCTTCCCAAGGTAGCAAAGTCATGTGTTAAAGCATAATCAAACAAAACATATATCACCCAAGAGAATCCAAAGAACATCGCGCAATCATACATGTAGATATGTTTAACAAGTAGAGATCACACGACTTTTAAGTTGATTAGGTTTGTTCTTTCACTCTAAGGCTCTAGGTTTCAAACTCAGATCAAGATTGGGTATTGGAGTTGGATTTGTATGCTGGAGTAAGGGAGAACAAAGCAGTTTGATTTCCTTGGGTCTTTTGAGGTTTTCACTCTTTTAGCCTCTAGGGTTCAAGGTACAATGAATGAAGGGTCCCACACCAATGATCAAATTGTAGGTGACCTTAACTAAAGAGTAGAAAGGGTTCTTGAAGGTTATAGGTCCTGCTGGAAATGAGAATAGTATAGACACAACATGCTGCCAGTAAAAGGGTTATCCTGAATAGGGCACACTCTTAGATTTTTAGTAAAATCTGTTTAGCTCCAATAGCTCCAATGACATATGAAACTTAATGTATAAAAATTATCAAGTGAATTGGAGAAGGCAATGGTGTTTTTAAATAAAACATTTTAGAGTTAGAAATCTAGAAAAACACTGAACATCAGATTCCTAGGCCTGAATGGGAAAAATTATAATTAATTGACCATAGCTCCAAATCACAAGGTTTTTGTAAGAAATGCTTTGTCAATATGTCTACTAATCATTTTGACCATTTCAAGCCATGATGCATAACACAAAAGGTTAAGGGGCAAAGGTTTTGGTTCAAGGGTCAGATTCATACAGGCTTGGATTGGGATGGTTCTTGGCTCAAATAACCATTGCAATGTCTAGTTTCATTTCCCATTGTTTCAAATTGAGATCCCTTCCCAATTGGCACAGTTTTTAGAAAATGTAAACAGTGGCCACAAACTTAGAAACTTGGTTTTCCTAGGGTGATTGACATTAAGATGATCTCAATTAATCAAATATATTTGATACTCGGATGATCTCAGAAACTTGGTACACCTTATATATTTTTCTCCACTAACTTCTTTTGCATACTTCCAAGAAAAATCCTTTCTACTCATGGTTTTTTATCACAAATTCTCAAAACACATAAAACAATATCTCTGTCCAATAATTTCAGCAGCCCTGCATACCTGAAGAGACATAGAAATTTAATAATAGTAAAAAAAATTTGCTATAAGTTTGAGGTCGTCCATAGTTACTCAAAGTCTGCTAAAATAAATGAAGTAGAAGATACAAATATATATAATAGAAAATATAAATTTGTCTTCGAGTAGCACTTTGAAAATAAGGCTGAAGCGCGGAAATCTCGCTCTCTTTTTGGAGATTCAAGCCCTCTGCGGTTTGGTAAAACCACGAACCGATGCAGCAGATTAAACACTTTTGACTTGTCCCCTCCAAGAAACAACAGCCCAACTCAAAATGTTGTGTAGCTCACACCGACCTGCACTAGTGAATGAGCGCAAAACTCCACCAAGAGAACACCCTTCTTTGGCCAGAAAAAAATAAAATAATTTGAGCTAGTTTTTTCTTTTCATTAAAAAAATCTAATCTCTCTAACTTATTAAAAAGAAAAGATGAAATTATAGCTACTAATAATAACAGCTATACAATAAAGATGAAAACCGTTACAACGGTTACATAATAAAGATTAAAACCGTTACACACTAATGACGACGGTTACACAAAAATTGAAAGGACTCATAAAACTTCCAAAATAAATCACTCAATTTATTACAAAAAATTAAAACATTCAATTAAAATATTAAAATGTTACAACAATCCCCCACTCATTTTAATATAAAAGTTAAAGAAAAGAAATTATCGGCTAAAGAGGAATCATTATGCATCATAAAGGTGTGACTCTGCATTGAACCTTCATTAGTCGATAGTGGTCTCAGACTTGAACTATCATTGCTTTAAGGAAATTAAGAATAATTGCTCACACATAATAATTTAGGTGTTAATTATGAGCTTTATTAGCTAGCACATTACGGCCTTGTGCTGATCCCAGTTTTTTCATGAGTGCATTTGAGAATAAGCCCAATTCTCATAGAGAGCGGCCCCACTCTTGCACTCACATAGGTAAAATCTGTCAAAAATGTTCCTGTAACTATTACATCCTACTCATGTGAGCTACAGATTTTATTAAGAGTTTAAATAAACTCAACCTTCATAACGTTACAGGATATATGCACTTACACCATAGAGATGAGCAAAATAGTGCATCTCTTACAACCACCTTATGATTTGTTTTTCCCATTGAACCTTGTTCTTAAGATCTCTAATCACCGAGTTGGGTGTTCTCATATATGGCTCATGAATGTATGGGCTTTAATCCTATCCCCCTCGATGTATTCCAAACCCTTTCTCTTGTCAAGGCCTTAGTTAATGGATCGGCAAGATTATCATTCGATCTAATATAATTCACACTAATAACACCACTTTTCAAATAAGATCTCACAGTACTGTGCTTCCTTCTTATGGGTCTGGATTTACCGTTGTAATAACGGTTATTCACTCTGCCAATTGCAGCAGTGCTATCACAATTAATTAGAATAGGTGATATTGGTTTTTCCCATAATGGGATTTCATACAACAAATCTTTCAACCAACTTGCTTCTTCACCAGCTGAAGCCAATGCAATAAGTTCAGCTTCCATGGTTGAATTAGCAATAATGGTTTGCTTCTTTGATTTCCAACAAATAGCACAACCACCTAATTTAAAAATATAACCAGTAGTAGAAAGAGAATCACTTGACAAAGTGTTCCAGTCGGCATCACTAAAACCTTCAAGCACAGAAGGATATTTTTGATAAAATAATCCATAATTCTTTGTGCCAAGTAAATATTTCATAACTCGCTCAATGGCATGCCAATGTTCTCTACCTGGTTTACTGGTAAACTTGCTAAGTACTCCAACTGCATATCCAATGTCGGGTCTAGTATAATCAGTTGCATAACGCAAACTACCGATTATGCTAGCATATTCCTTTTGATTAATCACATCATTTTCATTTTCAACCATAAACAAATGAATACTAGAATCAAAAGGAGTAGTCACATGCTTGCAGTCAACATAATTATATTTTCTCAAAATTTTCTCAACATAATGTGACTGATCAAGAAAAATATCATCACATGTTTTTGTTATTTTCATGCCCAAAATAACATTAGCCTCACCACGATCTTTCATGTCAAAATGGCTCTTAAGCATATTTTTTGTTTCATCAATAACAAATAAATTTGAGCCAAAAATAAGTAAATCATCAACATAGAGACTAATAATAACATGTGAATTTTTCCAAGACTTATAATAGACGCATTTGTCACATTCATTTGATTTATAGCCACTTTTAATCATGCATGAATCAAAATTTTCATGCCACTGTTTAGGGGCCTGCTTTAAACCATAAAGAGATTTAGTCAACTTACACACTTTGTTCTCTTGCAATAAAACCTTCGGGCTGGTCCATATAAAAATCTCCTCGTCTAGATCACCATTCAAAAAAGCTGTTTTTACATCTATTTGATGAATAATCAAATCATAAATTGTAGCAATAGCAATCAACAATCTAATGGATGTCACTCTAGGAACTGGAGAAAAAGTATCCAAAAAGTCTAGATCAGCTTTTTGTTTAAAGCCTTTTCCAACAAGTCTAGCTTTATATTTATCTATACTTCTATCCGGTTTGAGCTTCTTTCTAAGGACCCATTTACACCCAATAGTTTTACAACTTGTTGGTAAATCTACTAATTTCCATGTTCTATTAGAAATTAGTGATTCCATCTCATCATTCACAGCCTCTTTCCAAAATATAGCATCAAGTGATGATAAAGCTTCCTGTAAAGTAATATGATTTTCCTCAACATTATAAACATAATAGTCAGGGCCAAAATCTTTTTGAACTCTAGCTCTTTTACTCATTCTAGGTTCAATTTCAAAATTATCTTGATTTTGTAAATTAACAGTAGAGGAACTAGGTTTAGAAAAGACATTTTCTCTAACTCCTTGACCCTCACTGTTTTTTGATTTAAAAGAAAATTTTTCCTCATGAAAAATAGCATCACCTGTCAATAATAATATTATTTTCAATATCAAGAAACTTGTAGGCTGTACTATTCAAAGCATAACCAATAAAAACACAAGTAGTAGCTCTAGCACCCAATTTGGGCCTTTTAGGGTTTGTTAATCTTACAAAAGCTAAACAGCCCCACACGCTAAAATACCTCAGATTTTGTTTATGGCCCTTCCAGACCTCAAAAGGTGTAATTTTGGTCTTTTTGTATGGCAACCTATTCAACACATAGCAAGCAATTAAAACTGCTTCACCCCAAAGATTAAAGGAAGCACCTGAATCAATAAGAATGGCATTTGTTAGCTCAATCAAAGTTCTATTTTTTTTTCTCTCTGCCACACCATTAAATGCAGGAGAATATGGTGGTGTTGTCTCATGTATTATTGCTAAAGATTGAACATAGGAATTAAACTCAAAATACTCATATTCTCGCCCCCTATCACTTCAGAGTCTTTTTATTTTTCTACCAAATTGATTTTAAACCTTAAGGAAGAACTCTTTAAATTTACTAAAAGCATCACTTTTATTTTTCATTAAATAAACAAAAGTAAATTTCGAAAATCATCGATGAAAGTGATAAAATATCTATTTCCTCCACGAGTTAAAATTCCTTCAAATTCACATAGGTCTATATGAATCAATTCCAATAACTCAGTATTTCTTAATTTCAACACTCTTGTGAGGCCTTTTAGTAATTTTTGCCTTACTACAAGTTTCACATTTTCAAAACTTTTTTTCACCATTGGAATTAAACCCATGCTGCTCATGATTCCTGCATGTTTGCTATTTATATGACATAAACGTGCATGCCAAAAATTCAATGAAGAGAGCATATAAACAGAAGTAGAAGCTTTATTATTATTCTCAATATTCAATTTAAACATACCATCACAAGCATAGCCTTTGCCCACAAAAACACATTTCTTGGTAATTACATATTGGTCAGACTCCATAGTTTGCTTAAAACCAGCCTTATTTAGAAGAAAACTTGACATCAAATTTTTTCTCATGGAAGGAGTATGAAGCACATCTTTCAAAGTCAACACATTTCCATAAGTGAAATTAAATTCAACCTCACCATTTCCAAGAACTTGAGTTGTATGAAAGTCACCAAACACCTTTCCAGAAGTGAAATTAAGTTCAACCTCACCATTTCCAAGCACTTGAGTTGTATGAGAGTCACCAAGTAATATTGTTTTAGGCTCCTTAAAAGGAGAATACAATTTAAACCAAACTTTATCATAGCAGACATACCTATTGGCACCAGAATCTGCCCACCATCCTTCCATGCTATGAACCATATTCACATCGGTTATCATTGCCGTAAACGGTTCTTTGGCAACATGAGCTTGAGAATTAGGCTCACGTTTCTAGTACCTGCAATTTCGAGCAATATGCCCACTTTTGCCACAAACAAAACAAATTGAAGGAGTGAATTGGTTCTTATTCACTTGGCTTGAGTTTCCTTTATTTGGAAAGGCTTAGAGAACTTTTTCACAATTTTCTTTTTAGGCTACATATTATTATTTTTAGGAAAATGACCTTTGAATGAATTATTATTTGAAGAGACTAGATTTACCTTGGAGGAATTACCATTGTTCTCTTGCATAAGGACATCTTGACCTCTAGCCTCTTCCTCTACACGAATACGTGTGATCAAAGTCTCCAATGATATTTCTTTTTGCTTGTGACACATTGTTTTTTGAAACTCTCTCCATGAAGGTGGTAATTTGTCAACGATGCCAGCTACAACGAGTTTGTCACCAATTTTAATGCCTTCGGATGTGACTTCAGCTACAATCATTTGGAAGTCTTGGACTTGTTCTACAACTGATTTTCCATCCACCATTTGATAGTGGAAAAAACGGCTTGCAGCATATTTCTTTGCACTTGCCTCCTCGGCGTCATATTTGCTTTGCAACGCTTTCCAAATCTTCTTTGCAGAAGAGTAAGTAGTATCATAATAATCATAAAAATGATCAGCTAGACAATTCAATAGATAGTACCGACAATTATACTCATCATTTTCAAACTTTTGGATTTTTTCTTCATGATCAAGAAGTTCATCATCTGTCATGTTTTCGGTATTCTCCTTACTTGGATTTTTGTTCGTAAGAACATGGGCAACCTTAAGAAGGTTGAGATAAAACAACAGTTTTCCCTTCCATCTCTTGAAGTGTGCTCCCTTGAATCAGAAAGACTTGTTGAGATCTCCGACATTCTCCAACGGCTTCTTGGTTGTAGGCTCCATGTTTGAATCTCCTTAAAATTGAAGTAGAAGATACAAATATATAATAGAAAATATAAATTTTTCTTTGAGTAGCACGTTGACAATAAGGCTGAGGCGCAGAAATCTCGCTCTCTTTAAAGAGATTTAAGCCCTCTGCAGTTTGGTAAGACCACGAACCGGTGCAGCAGATTAAACAATTTTCACTTGTCCTCTCCAGGATACAACAGCCTAACTCAAAATGTTGTGTAGCTCACACCGACCTGCACTAGTGGATGAGCCCAAAGCTTTACCAAGAGAACACCCTTCTTTGGCCAAAAAAAATAAAATAATTTGAGCTGGTTTTTTCTTTTCAGTAAAAAAATCTAATCTCTCTAGCTTATTAAAAAAAGGAAAAGATGAAATTATAACCACTAATAATAACGGTTATATAATAAATATGAAAACCGTTACACACTAATGACGACGGTTACACAAAAATTGAAGGGATTCATAAAACCTCTAAAATAAATCACTCAATTTATTACAAAAAATTAAAACAATCAATTAAAATATTAAAATGTTACAACAATAAATATATAAAATCTGCAATAATTTAACATAAAAAAACCTGCTATATCGAAGTGCATTACTCAAAGTCCAATAAGAAAAAGTAGCCATGCATAGAATAAATGACCCCAATTGAACAATTATAGTATTAAAAAATTATTAGGCAACAATGTGGAGAATAATTTTTTAGAAGAAATGCTAAGTCCATAATTGAAAAGACCATCAAAGACATTCACTCACAAACCCAAATAAGAAAAGGGGAAAAGGGAAACATGAGCATCCACAAACCCAAAATTTCAAAGCGAAAAACAGATATACTAGTTTGAGCCAAGATCATGAGGTAAGAATGAATGGGTTGCTGCCGAAATGAGTCCTCCAAGTCTATGGGCTGCTGCCGATCAGTATGTTCAAAGTGAACTGAGGTATTTTTGAATGGGGAAGAGCTAGATCGTGATTTGGGGTTCTGAAATCTGAATGGGGGAAGAGGTGAGTTTTAACTTAATTAAACTCTCAACGCAAATGACGTCGTTCTGGGAGTGAGAAGATTTTGAAAAAACAAACCCAAACGCGGTCGCCCCCACACTATTCACGCGATGCCGTCGCGAGGCATACACCTGAGAAGAAAGGCCCTGCCCGATCAGTTTGGCTACTTTCAATGATGTAGCTCTCGATCAGTTTGGCTACTTTCATAAGCAAATTGGATGTGCATTGCAACAAAACACTCTGTACATAATCTAGTAATGAATTAACAATGGGATTAATATAATTTTTTTTTATTGCAATGTCTACTTCCATTGAATTTAATGCATGTCATTAATCATTTGTTGATGCTAAAAATCTTCAATCTGGATAATTAATCAACAATAAATAAAAAGAGCAATCTAACCTTGGAATCGTGACGAATCCTAACCGATCTTTATTGTCGATATCTTCTCTGACGTAATTTGTCAATCGTCTCAGGGGTGGTGGTACCTGCAAAGTCACTCCAATGCTTAAATGAGTGTTTAGTCAAGTTGATTTTTCTCTAGATTGAAAATCTAATGCGTGTCTATTCTCATTGTTTTCTTAAGTATTTATAGAATGCTTTTTCCTTATTCCCATGACTCCATGATCTCTATTTCTCCTTGATTCCAACTGATCATGCTTGGGGTTGTGGAGAAGGTGGTTGATGATCATGAGTTTGTTGGTTCCTTCCCACGCCGTTTTGGCTCTACATGGGTTTAAACCAATTCACCACGTGTTTGGTCCAAGATCAATTCTATTGGTCATGGGTCTAATTTGTTATGGGCCTTGTAATGTTTATTGCTCAGCCCGATCACATTTTAGCCCATTGCAGAAATATGTGTCCACATATGCCCCATTTTCTTTCCACTTATGACACGTGGTCCTTTGGGATTGGTGGAGGAAAGAAAATCCCTATTGCCGCCAGTTATTGTCTGCATCTCATTATGGCGCTTCTTTGTATTCTTGAGGAAGGTTATTTGAACTCCTCATTCATTCTATTTTCACTTTACCAAATCTTAGCCTCTTTCTCTGCTTTTTCCTCACCTCGTGGTCTTCTTCTTGGCGAATTATGTGCCCTATGTTGCTCCGATTTGGGTTACAGCGGGTTTTGATTTTTCATCTTCAATCATCCTCACCTGGTCGAGTAAGTTCTTTAATTACTTCCTGTTTGTTCTTTTGATTTTCCATGGGTAAACTTACAAAACACATTTATTTCCGGCAACCTAGCCTGATAAAATTAGAGCTTTAGCAAGAGATTATGAACTCCCTTCATTCGTCAAACTCATCCCCTTTCCTAATAATTGCGATGTGACTACTGGAAGAGGTATATATCCCCGAAGGGGCTTTAGTTATTTCTGCCGATACGCTTCAATATATTAAATTTCCCTTTCATCCCTTCTTCCACATTGTTTTTCATAAAAATGGGTGTACATCCCTTTCAAATGAATCCAGTTGTTTCCAACTGATTTATGCTATTCTCGGATTTGGCCATCATGCGGGCGTTGCCTTGGGTTTTGTTGATTTCTTCTATTGTTACAAGTGGAACAAAACCAATAAACTCGACGGTTCGAGCACATTTTACTTCACCCCTAAACCCAACTCTCTCTAACTCTTTTATGATAGACCCATCTCTCATAGCGGGTGAAAGAAGAGGCCGGTCATGCTAATTGGTGATTGGGCCGCCCCTGAGCTCGAGGGCTTACTACTTCCCACTGTATTTTCTAAACTCCAAGTATCCCTCAATTTGATGATTACCCAAATCTACGAATAGACGTGGTTTGCCAACGTTTGCTTATCACTAACATTTTGCCTTTCTTGATGCTAGACAAAACTGTTATATCGAAGCCAAGCTCATTCACGAGAGGTTACTGTCACTTTGGGTACATTTTGAGCTTGGGAATCCCCACCACGGAGTAGGTTGGTACACTACTCAGCATTGGCTTCACCGGATCAGTGAGAAGCGCCAATCGATCATTTACGCTCTTCATTCCAAGGAGAGGAAAGCAGAATTTGAAGGTTATTCTGTACGTGATTTCGTTGGTGGCTTGATTTCGAGGTTTGTTGATTTGATTTGACCGCAAAAGGGAGGAAGAGGATCGAGCATTTGAAAGCAAAGTTTAAAAACGAAATCAGAACCATTGTACTTGATTCTGAAGGTACGGAGTCGGAGAACGAAGATCTCACAATGCTGCGTTGTAAGCTCTCATTGGCTTCAGATCCTATTGCTGAAAAGAAGAAAAGGAAATTTGAAGAAAAGAACTCGAAGAAGAAAAAGGTTCAGAAGACTTTGGAGGATCTGCCTAAACTTGATCACGAAAGAACGGTGGCGAGGCAAGCCAGATCTCTTTCTCCTTCACGAGCTCGAGCGTCTCTTGTTGAAAATGTAGTTTCTAGTTTGGTTCCCTTGCATTCTTCTTCATCTACCCAAGTTCCTTCGCCTCTATCTGTGCCTGGCTCGAGTGCGTCTCAGGCGAAGTGGACGCTGGAATTCAAAAAGTTGGATGAGACTTATGTCGCTCCTGCTGATAAGGGTTTGAGGAACGAAGCCGCCGCGGTGTCGATCATGCGAGGTTGTGTGCTCCCTCAAGAATATGCAAAGGCGGGTCAGATGACGGATGGTCAATTGGTCACCACCGCTTATGTCGCTTCTTATCTTGTGAGTGTTCTTGTGCATCCCTATGTCTTTTCAAGGTGGCGTTTTTATTCATTCTATTTTTCGTTTTGTAGTCGAACATGTTGAATGTATCTTTGGGGAATCGTTTGGCCACCTCGAAGTTGAATACCAGGAAGGAGAAGGATAAGAAAGAGGCTACTTTGAAAGAATTAGAGAAGCTCGGGGGTGAGATGGATCAGTTGAAGCAGGTCGTGGGCGCAGCGCAGCTGGCTCGATCTCGAGCTGAGGAGGACAGCGATCTTCATGCAAAAAAGTACGAATGGGCAATGAAGGAACTCAAGAAGCAGAGAGTTCGAGTGACGGCTTTGGAAAAAGAATTGCTCGTTGAAAGATCAGAGAAGCAGGCAGAATTCGAAGATTGCGAGGCGATGATTCGAATTAACAGGGCGCACTTCTTTCGACTTGGGCGGGAGCAGAGAGTCGAACCTGAAGAATTCCGCATTTACACTGGTCCTGACGAGGTCGATGCGCAACAAAAAATCTCAGAGCCTTATAAGTACATGCTTGGGATGAAGCCTGATGATCGAGTCCGTTTTCGATCGAAGAAGGTGGTGTTGCTATTGGGGGCGCATCGACATACAGACCAGACAAGAAAGTTGTTGAACTGAAGGTCGAGAGATTGGAGCTTGAGATTAGAGGTCGTACAAACGAGGAATCGAACGTTGAGGTTGGCGCTTCTGTGAGCTTGGATTCGGTAATCTAAAATCATGGATCTTCCTTGTCCGTTTAAGATTTAGTTTATCTTATTTTGAACAATTTTTAATTTGTAATCTAGATAATTATCACATTTTGAATTTCAAATTTATATTTCTTTTCACTTATCTTGGGAAACGGGATAAGCTTTGAATTTTTGAACTTCTTAAGTGAATAGATTTATTAACAACTTACCTTATCTTATGAAAGTTCAAATAAGGGAGAGCAATTATAAATACCTGTCTCAAGATTGCTTCAATTGATCTCATTGTCCATTTTTGAGTTTTTGTACAATGGGTAAGGGACGCAAAGTTAGGTTGCAACTAAAATTGTGTGCAGACACAAAAAAACATTCTACCAATTCCCTAGTGTGTCTATTTTCATTTATGTGGATTCATCCAGTTGTTCTGGACCAAAATCTCAAGAAGTTGACACATTTTCTAGATCCCGGACTCGTTTTGGAGAGGATAAGGCGAGAGATGGAAAGGTTCCTGCTGCATTGTCTAATGAAAGAAGGTTCGTTGGGGTTCTCATTTCTCGAACTGTTCGATCTCCATCGCTCGGTGGTCGTCGTCGGGAGTATGAGGCTAGCCCTTCAAGGAGAAGTAGCAGTCTTGATCGAACTCCTCGCGCCAAGCTTGAGTGAAGCATATTCAGTGCTAAACTTGAACTATCCGCGCTTTGACAAGAGATCAAGCGTCTGAGATTGAATCTTATCGAGGCTCGCCGTTCGGTTGGTTCGACACACTCGATCGATTTCAAAGATGGTTTTGCACAGGGTTCGGACTATTTCAAGTCTAAGGCTACAATTTCTTACCTTGGTCTTGACTGAGATGAATTGGATCAAGAGCCAGTTTTGCGATCTCAAGATATGATTCATTGAGTTTTTGACTCGTTTGGACCGTTTTGGTTATAAGTGGCATGCGTTTTTTTTTTTTTGTGTAGTTGTATACACTTCTGAATAATTTTGTTTTGTTTTGATGTATTTTTGTTCGTGCTTTGGCATTTTGAATAATTCGTCTGTTTTATTTTAATAAAGTGGTCGTTTTATATGACTTTTACAGGTGTCTGTATCGACCATGTATGTCATTATGATGTGTTTGTTTTGGCTTTTTTGGGAGTGATTCGATCTTGCACCCTTATGCCGTTTTGTGAATATGTTCCATGTCACTGATTCGAAGTCGAAGTGTAGAATATTTTTCGTGCCAATGATTCGACGTTGAAGTGTAGAAAAATAACTGATTTCATTAATTTGTTTTGTGATAGCGTTTGCACACCATTGGTCTTTGTCATTTGAGTGTTGGGAAAGGTCTGTCTCTACAAACTAATAACACGATACTAATAAATATGTCCTTTCTCCCCCGAAAAAGAAAAGTGACATGGGATATTCGAAAAAAGAAAAATGAAAGAATTCAAACCTAATACTTTTCCGAACTTTGTATGTCCCCTTGCCGAAGACAGCCGTGACTTCGTAGGGGCCATCCCAAACCTTTCCGAACTTGCCTGCCTCTGGTGGTTCTCCTATCTTTGGTCTTCGATCCATTATTTGTTTGAGGACCCACTCACCTACCCAAAAGGTTTTGGGTCGTACATTGTTATTGAAATGTCGAGTTTCCGCATTCTGATAGTTCCCGATGTGAATGAAAGCGTTTTCTCTTCGTTCTTCAGAAAGATCGAGTGCATGCTAAATCTAAGCGTTATTCGTATTCGTGTCCTCGGCTGCGAGAGTCCGAGTGGTGGGTAGTCTTATTTCTATTGGGATGACAGCTTCGACTCTATAAGTTAGGGAGAACGGGGTTTCTCCGGTGGATCTTCAGATCATGGTTCGATAAGCCCATAACACATGATAGAGTTCATCGTGCCACTTACCTTGTTTTTCCTCCAATCTTCTTTTGATGTTATCGAAGATGGTTCTGTTGGTTTTTTATGTCTGTTCATTGGCTTGAGGATAACTTCTGGAAGAGAAGTGGAGCTAAATTCCCTTGTCGTCGCAAAAGCTTCGAAATTTTATGTTGTTGAATGGCGTGCCATTGTCGGTGGTTATGGCTCGTGGTATTCCGAAGCGACAGATTATGTTGCGCCATATGAAGCGAACTACATCTGTTTGATCCACTGATCCATAAGCTTATGCCTCGACCCACTTCGTGATGTAATCTGTGGCGAGTAGTATGTTCTTTTTTCCTCTAGGAGCGGTCCTATGATATCCACTCCCCATATGGCGAATGGCCATGGTTCCACTATTAGCTTGAGTTCTTCGGCTGGCTCTTTGCTTATAGGAGCAAAACGCTAGCATTGATCGCATTTTCCAGCATAGTTATCTGCATCTCTAGCCATGTATGGCCAGAAATATCCTTGTGTGAGTGTCTTATGTGCGAGGCTTCGACCTTCTGCGTGGTATTCACAACTTCCATCATGAATCGTGGATAAACCCCATTCAGCTTCGCCCGAACTGAGACATCGTAGCAATGGTCCTGAAAAAGATTTCTTGAACAAGATTCCATCGATGATCGGGTTGCCTTTATGCGTAATTTTCAGGCTTCAACTGGTTCGAAGGTATCGTCCTGTCCTGTAGATACCTGGTTATGGGAGTCATCCAGCTTTCTTCGGTCTGATCTATGTTCATCGAAATTGGTCATTCGATGATATTAGGGATGACTATTTGCTCGATGGGAACACTGCGCACAGCTTCGTCTGCTGAAGAAGATGCTTCGCACGCCAATCGATCTGCCTTCTCATTTTGTTCCCGTGGAACTTGAGAGGAGGTTACTTTGGAGAATGTCGAAGCTATTTCAATAAATATGCGATGAATGGGTACTTGAGTAATTGGATGCAACGAAAAATTATGAACTTTAATGTAAAAAGTATGGACGATCTAATTATCTTGGAAACGAGTGACAATGATAGTTCTAATAACAAATTTCATGGTGAAAAGACATGAAAACTAGGATTAAATCAAAGGAAAATCAATACTAAGAACAATGAGATCCTAGCAAAGCTATAACGAAAAAAACAATTTGCTTGAGAGCTTGAAGAACTAGAAAAATTAGGATGCTTGATCTGAGATTTGATGTTGATTTTTGATTGTGTTGGAGAGAGCTTTTCCTTCTAATGACTTACTTTATATAGTGATTAATCCCCCTAGGGTTTGGAAATCCTTTCCTTGTTGCATTTGAACTATTCTTTCTTTGCGCTCAAGACTTGCCTAAATTAGACTCCTAACTTGCCAAAGATTCTCGGCATATTTAAGTTTCTTTAAAAACACATACTGATCTGGATTTGGGTTCTGGGCCTTTTTGCCATGGACTTATGCTTCTTGGCGCATTGGGCTTGGATCCTTTGTGGGACAGCAGCTTGGACCTTTCATAATAACTTCATGGACTTTCTTGGGCTTGGACATGAACTTGGCCCAAAACCAAAAAAGGGTGTAAACACCTTTCTCATTGTTTTCTTAAGTAGTTATAGAATGCTTTTTCCTTATTCCCATGACTCCATAATCTCCATTTCTCCTTGATTTTAGCTGATCATGCATGGGGTTGTGGAGAAGGTGGTTGATGATCATGAGTTTGTTGGTTCCTTCCCACGCTGTTTCGTCTCTACGTGGGTTTAAACCAATTCAGCACGTGTTTGGTCCAAGATCAATTCTATTGGTCTTGGGTCTAATTTGTTATGAGCTTTGTAATGTTTATTGCTCAGCCCGATCACATATTAGCACATTGTAGAAATATGTGTCCACATCATTCTATTGCTGTAACTGTTTGAGACTTTAGTTGTTACCTATCAAAACTATAATTTACTGGTATAGCAAGCCATACATTACAGTACTTCTAAATTAAAGCATTTACCAAACCTTTATCCCAGAACTATGTTCTCACAGACAAACTGATACAATTGATGAAAATAAAATAAATTACATAGAATTCTTCCATCTTCACACTGACAATTGATCATTGACAAAAAAAATACAACACGCAAGTTCAAGGGAAGATAATAGAAATTAAATCATCATATTATCTAACAAACCAACTTTGTAAACCAGCTACAAATTTCACTGTGATTACCACAACAAGCCTATCTTTCATTCAAGACCTCTTTATCACCAATGTAACAAACTTCCAAACACAGCCCAAAATCCAACAATGAATTCCAATGATGTGCTTGCATAAAGCCATATCTTCTCAGACTAATCTTCGTCTTCGATTGCGTGTTCTTCAACTTATGCATCACCATTGTTGGATTCTGATGAGCATTGGACTTGCAATGGAGGCCCACAAAGTCCTGAGTTTCCTTTATAGATGGTTGGGTCAATGAAGGTTTGGAACTGGTTGGCTGATGGAATTGGGCTGGACAAGTTGTTGTATGACAAGTTCAGCTTGCTCAGTGATGTCATATTAGTCATAGTTGAAGGAATTTGACCGCGAAGATGGTTAACTGATAGGTCAAGAGTTTCTACCAATTGTAAGCTTCCAAAACCCTCTAGTATCTTTCCAGTCAATTGGTTCCCAGATAAATTCAAGCTACACAAGATTGAGAGATTTGCTATCTCTTCTGGTATTTCTCCCCACAAATTATTGCGTAACAAGTCTATGGTGTTTATGAGCTTTAAGAGATCATAATTATATTCATATGTTGCTCCTTTCACGTTAAAGTCCATATGCTGAGTTTCAAGTTACGGTGTGTGCACCACTGTTGTATGGTTCTTAAACGTGTAAGTTGAATGTTTCATTTCTTTCAAATTTCCAAGACATCTAGGGATTGAGCCTGATAAATTATTTTGAGAAATGATTAAAACTTGAAGATTAGGGATGCTGCATATTTGATGAGGAATATTTCCAATGAACTTGTTGGCTCATAAAAGTAAATAGGATAATTTTGGTAGGTCTTCTCCAATCCATCTTGGTATGGTCCCTGAGAATTTGTTTCCACCAAGATCAAGTACATACAACTTTGTGCAATTTTGCAACGATGGTTGAAACTCCTCGGAAAGATTGTTATTGCTTAATCTCAACCAGAAAAGTGATAGTAATTGTGAGCACATGGAGCTTGGAAATTGACCAAATAAATTGTTAAAGGAAAAATCAATGACCCTTAGGCTTTGTAAACCCTTCCAATCCCTAGGGATATTTCCGAAAAAATAATTTCTTAAGAGATCAAGAGAAGTCAGCATCTTCATCTTAATTATAGAAGCATGAACGGTACCATTTAGATTATTCCTAGAAAGATCTAGGGTCTCCATATTTGATATATCCTGGCCAATGTTTGAGGGAATTTAGGGTTGGTCCTGACAATTTGTTGCTTGTTAAGTGGAGGTATGTTACATTTGGCCAAAGTGGAACGGGACCCTCCAAGTTGTTGTTATTCAAAATAACTCCATCCAAATTTGTTGAGACTAGAAGTTTTCCTCTTAAATTCTTATTAGAGAGTTGCAACCAAGAAAAATATGGTTGCATATAAATAATTATAATCAAATGGCCAAATTACTTTCGATTTTAAAGGTTTTTTGTAGAGATGATCTATGAAGTAGGGCCTAAAAAATGGATAGTTCGAATTTTGAAATTACATTATGCAGTGGGCTCAACAGGGTGGTTAGTTTTGTATTATCTTACTAATTAGTAAGCTTTAGAGCACTCATCATATACAAGAATATTCAAAAACTAACTGGTTAATAAATTAATACAAAACTAATGACCCTGTTGGACCCACTTCACAATGTAATTTCAAAATTCAAAGCATCCATTTTTTAGGCCATACTTCAAAAATCATCTCTACAAAAAATCTCCAAAATTAGAAGTCATTTAGCTATTTGATTATGATAACAATTATTTATATGTTTTTATCAAAAACAATGATCGTCTATTTATTTGATCATAATTAAATGACTAAATGATTTCTAATGTAGTTGATTTTTTACAATGATGATCTTTGAAGTATAACCTAAAAAATGGACTATTTGGATTATGAGATTAGTTATTTGGTGGGCCCAAAAGCATGGTTAGTTTCGTATTAACTTACTAACTAGTTAACTTTAGAGCACTCCTCATATACAAGAATGTTGTAAAACTAACTGATTAATACAAAGCTAATCATCATGTTGGGCCCACTGCACAATATAATTTCAAAATTCGAATCATCCATTTTTTAGGCTCTACTTCAAAGATCATCTCTACAAAAAAATCTCCAAAATCGAAAATCATTTAACCATTTGATTATGATAAAAATGATTTATACGCTTTTATCAAAAACAGTGATTGTCACGCCCCAATCCTGAATAAAATATAATATTTCGAAATGAAGCGTGACTTACGTCCTAATCGTAGATTAATAAAATTATTTTTGCAATTAAGACGTGAAAATAAAATAAAATAAAATAAAAGAAAATAATATAAAATAATTGAAGAAACTAAATAAAGTTAAAATAAAAAATAGACTTTATTTAGAAAATTATTGTTCTAAGAGTACCATTCTAGATGTTCATCTTCTTATATATTACAATTTATTGATAAACAAACAAAATATAGTACTCCGGCAAATTCTCTAAATTTCCTTTGGGTATTCCACATCATCGGTCATATTTTCGTCACCTGCACAATCTATTAGAGTGTGAGCTTTTAAGGCTCAGTAGGGTATAGTGATCCTTCATGGCCAGTTATCACATTTAATCAATGTTTAAGTAAAAGAAAAGAAATACAGATAATGATTTCAATTATATGCAATGAGAATGTGTGTATCTACTTCTTAACCATTCCCATTGACACATACCCAAGACAAACAGGCCTACACGTCCCATACCGTGCATCCTTCCACTGTGGCCTCGAATGTCTCAAGTATAAGCCAACACCCGTCCGTCCCTTAAACCCAAATATTTTGAATATTATTAATTCCACTTTTTCTTCAATAATTCTTCCATAAATCATGAGATCACCAGGTACATCTCCCTTTCTCCATGGTGCCTCTAATAAATCACGAGACTACCAAGTCCATCTCCCTCTCTTCTTGGTGTCTCAATTAATCATTTTCTTAACCTTGTTCACAATCACACTTTCCTTATGCACTTATGATTATGCATGTAAAGATAAACATTAATGTATGTGTAGAGAATTAAATCGTACATTAATAATAATTCAACCTTATGCAATTTAAGTGTATCACAACATTAATGTATGTAAAGACTTGCATAAGGTTATAGGCTTGATTGGTAATTTTCTGCTATCATATGGTTCTTATTTCATTGGTAGTTTTGGTCATATGGTTCTTATTTTATGGTATCTATTGTCTATCATTACTATGATTATTGAACTTTTCCACATGTTGTTTCTTCTTGACTTTCATGCTAATTTGTCTTCCGCAGGAATTGGATATAATGGGTTCCAAGAGGTTATTCAGATGACAAGCTTCCTTGGGCAAAGGTTTGTATATGCTAATTGATATAATTTCAAAAAGAAAAAACAAAGATTCATTATGAAGCTATGGTCAGTAGTAAATTAGTAAAACTATCTTTTCTTTTTTTTAGAAATCCAGAACTGGGGATCCTTTGGATACCAAGTATCCGTAAGTGTGTAGTGTGGTTTCTTAAACTCCATATTGATTTGTGGTCTGTTGTTTACTCTAAGAATGGGGGTTTGACATTATTTTGGAGCTGCATCTAATGTTTGTAATTATTCTGATTTTGTTTACTGATATGAGGTTTGTTTATTGATTTGGTTTTAGTTGAATCAGTATTTTGGTTGTTCAAAATGTTGTTTCCTTTTGTTTAATCTTAGTTGCTTAGCTTCATGTTGACAGAAAACTGAGTTCGTCACTGGAGGTCCGGTCCTCAAAGGAGAGGTCTGGACCTCAAGCCTTGGGCTCAAACACTAATCTTATTGAGGGTGAGGTCCGGACCTCAAACCTAAATTTCTAAATCCAATCTTACTGGAGGTCTGGTCCTAAAGGGTGAGGTCCGGACCTCAAACCTAGCTTTGTATTCTAATTTTTTGTGGGATTGAATGCTGGATCAGAATGAAATTTTAAAGATTGCATGATTATTCAAATAATAAGTTGGGCACTAGGAAAATGGACCGAACATGATTTGTGCACAGCCTTTGTAGTGATGATTATTTACAGAAATTTCAAAAAGATACAAATATTCACTTATCTGCAAATGATCGAGAAACCCAACAATGAAAAAAATGCATAGACCCAACAATATTTGGTCAAGATACAAAAAGTTAGTGGATTTTCCTTCTTTCAAAACTCTCTTACTTTTGACCAAATAAGTGAATATTTGTATCTTTTTGAAATTTTTCTGAAGTTTATCGAAATGTGACTTTGTGTGTGTTTGTGCTCTTTTACAGGGACTTTGTTAGTTTTCTTAGAGCTTTGAAGTTAGGGCAGCTACTTAAAAAGGTACGGGGAGGATGAAGGACAACACTTATACCCAAGAAGATATCAATGTATAAATATACAAAATTATCAAGGATTGTAATAGTGTTTTCAATTCTTCTATTTAGAGCTTGCACATGACTTACCTATTGCTTTGCATTGCATTGGTATCCTATTAGCTTTGTTTGGATTGTAGTTGGCAGTAAGAAGTTGGCAGATATGGGTGCATATGCTTATGACTTAGGGGGGTCAAGTTGGAAGGAAGTAAATGTGTTATGTTAATCTATGTTTTTTTTTTTTTTTTTGTGCCTCTTCTTTTAAGCTAGTTTAACTGAATGTATTTTTTGTATAACTGATCACACTTTTGGTACCTATCATATAATTAATCTTACATATATTTATGAAGTATCTTTTGGTTTAATTCTGAGCATGAGTGTGCATTGGTATACTATAACTAAGTGTTGTATTGCATTGCATTGGTTTTCAATAAAAACCATTGTACCAAAACATTATATACATCAAAATCAAATTGAAATTATTATCTTATACAATGGTTATATGGTTAAAACCAGTTGTACTAAGTGTCGTCCTACTATGATTTTTAATAGAAACCGTTGTAACAAAGTATTATATACATCAAAATCAAATTGAAATTATTATCTTGCACAACGTTTATATGGTTAAAACCGTTGTTAAAGTATCGTCTTACAACGGTTTTTAATAGAAACTGATGTACCAAAGCATTATATACATCAAAAGAAAATTGAAATTGTTATTTTACACAACGGTTATTATACATAAACCGTTGTGGCTATTTCACCTCGTGTTTATACTTAAAACAGTTGTAAAATACATGCATTAGGGTATGGAAACTGTTGTCTCGCCTATTAGTACACATCGGTCTTTAAATAAAAATCGATGTCTAGATAAGTACGCAACAACGGTATCTCCTAAATCATTGGTTTTTGAGGGTGTATATACAACGGTTTTAAATTAAAACCATTGTGTTAATGTTTACAAAACAACGGATATTACCCGTTGTCCATTGGTACCCCAACAGAAGTCGGTCGATTAGACGACAGTATTTTGGCAACTTACACATTGGATAAAATCTATTGTATATTACATTTTTTTGTAGTAGCATCTTTACTTGAGACTGGTGAGAACGTTTCATTGTAGTCAATCCCATTTCTTTTTAGTAAAACCCTCATCAACTAATCTAGCCCCGATTTGACCTATTTTTTGCAGAAATGATCTTTAAATATGAACATAAAAAATGAACGGCTCTGATCGTTAAAATCACGTTGTGGTATTCATGATTGTTGAAACAACAAGGTTTCAACGAAATAGTTAATAGAATTATACTCTTCAAGTTTATTTATATGTAGAAGCTCAAATCTATATCGTTTTTTCAACGATCCAAACCGTTCATTTTTTAGTCCCCCACTGAAAAATCATCCATACCAAAATTTATCTCAATCGGAGATGTAGAAGTTAGGTTTTAGATTTAGGGTATATGAATAATCGTGGCTTTCATAATGATAATTGAACGGCTAGATGAATTCCGATTAGGCAGATTGTTGGCAAGGATGATGTTTGAGTATGAACATAGAACATGAACGGCTCCTTTCGTTGAAATCACGTTGTGGTCTTCACAATTATTGAAACGATAAGGTTTCAATGAAAGAGTTCAATCAATTATACTCTTAGGTGTTGAAACTATACATTTATATGTAGAAGGTCACATATCGATTTTGTTTTCAAAGATCCAAACCGTGCATTTGTTAGTTCATTACTCAAAGATCATCTCTACAAAAAATTAGGTCAATCGGTGATGTAGAAGTTAGGTATCGGAGCTCGAATGTATGAACGATTATGGTTTTTCTAATTAAAAAGTATTTAGGTGAGGAAAATATTATTTTGCGCAACGAAATGGTTCGTCACCCAAAGTGTGAAATATTGGCGGGATGAAATGGCGCCCTAGAATTTCGGCACCTTAGGCGACGAAACCTATTCGTCGCCCTAACCAACTTTAGGCGATGAAATGGCAAATTCGTCGCCTAAAGCTGGTTAGGGCGACTTATAGGCTTCGTCGCCTAAAGTTCTCAAGATTTTATTCCCTACTTTCTTCCTTTTCTTTTTTGGTTTGCTCTAACTCTCCATTTCTCATCTCTCTCAAGCTCTCTCATCTCTCAAAAAATCCCAACCCAAGCCACCTCCTCCCGTCGCCAGTGCCCCAGCCCGTCTCGTCCTTTCTTTCTCCCTCCTCTCTTTCTTTCTCATCCCCCACTACAAGAAAAACATATTTGGGCGACGAATAAGAACATTTGTCGCTGAATGTCATACAGGTTTGGGCGACGAACATGTCCGTCGCCTAAGGACGTTTGGGCGACGAATAACACGTTCCTCGCCTAAAGTTACTTTGGGCGACGAACTGATCTCGTCGCTTGAACTCACGCGACAAAAAATTAATTGAGAAATACATTGGGCGAGGAATATATATGTTCGTCGCCCAAAGTGTCTTTGGGCGAGAAAAACGTAAATTTGTCGCCCAAACATACTTTGGGTAACAAAATATTTCGTCACCCAAAGTACTTTGGGTGACGAATTCTGGTTCGTCGCCCAAAGGGATCCCTTTTTTTTTTGTACAATTATATGTATGTTAATCATACAATGCGATCGTGTTTCCAACGATCCGAACCTTTTAATTTTTAATTCCTCATTGAAAGATCAGCATTGCAAAAAATTAGAATTATTGGAGATGTAAAAGTTATGTAACAGTGCTCGAATGTATGAACGATCAAGAAATTGCTAATACTAATCAATGGAGTAGATGAATTCCGATTTGGGCGATTTTTTGCAGGAATGATGTTTGAGTATAAACGAATAAAATGAACGGCTCCGATCATTGAAACAATCTTGATTCTTATAATAATAATCGAACGGGTAGATGAACTCCGATTGAACCGATTTTTTCCAGGGTTGATCTTTGAGTATGAACATATATGATGAATGGCTCTGATCGTGATAATCACATTGTGGTCTTCACAATTATTGAAGCTACAAGGTTTTAACGAAAGAGTTAATAGAATTTTATTCTTCAAGTGCAAAAACCATTCATGTATATGTACAACCTCATATGTCGATCGTGTTTTCAATGATCCGAACCGTTCATTTATTAATTTCTCACTCAAATATTAATCTTGCAGAAAATTAGGTCAATTGGAGATGTAAACATTTGGTATCGGAGCTCGAATGTAGGAATGATCGTTTTGTAATAATGGTTTGGGCGAGGAACTTCACATTTCGTCACCCAAAGGGGTTTTGGGCGATGAATTTATAATTTCCTCGCCCAAGATCACTTTGGGCGACGAAATTTGTAGTTCCTCGCCCAAAGTAAGAATACTTTTTTGTTTACAATTTTATATATGTAATAGCATATGATACGATTGTATTTCCAAAGATCATAACCATTCATTTTTTAATTCCCCACTCAAGGATCATCCATGCAAAAAATTAGCTCAATCGGAGATGTAGAAGTTAGGTAACGATGGTTGAACTTATGAACGATTGTGAATTTTCTAATAAGAATCGAAGTATGAGATGAATTCCGATTTAGCCGATTTTTTGCAGAGATGATCTTCCAGTATAAACGAATAGAATGAACGGTTCCGATCGTTGAAATCACATTGTAGTCTTCACAAACTGTTGAATCGCCAAAATTTCTACGAAAAAGTTAATAGAATTATAGTTTTCAAGTGTATTTATATGTAGAAGCTCAGATTTCTATTATGTTTTTAACGATCCGAACCGATCATTGGCTAGTCCCCCACTCAAAGATCATCCATACAAAAAATTATCTCAATCGGAGAAGTAGAAATTAGGTTTAGCATTTAGTGTGTATGTAAGATCATGGTTTTTATAATAATAATCGAACGGCTAGATGAACTCTGATTGAGCGGATTTTTTACAGGGATGATCTTTGCGTATGAACATAGATGATGAACGACTATGATTTTTGTAATGACGTTATTGTCTTCACAATTATTGAATCGACAAGATTTGAACGAAATAGCTAATAGAATTTTATTATTTAAGTGAAAAATCCACTGATTTATATGTAGAACCTTATATGTCAATTGTGTTTTTAACGATATGAACCGTTCATTTATTAGTTTGTCACTCAAAGATCATTTCTCTAAAATATTAGGTGAATTGGAGATCTAGAAGTTTGGTATTGGAGCTCGAACGTATGAACGATCATGGTTCATACCAAAAATCAATTTTGGGCGACGAAATGTAGCTTTGGGCGATGAATGGTGCGTCGCCCAAATTCTGAAATTGTGGCGGGATAAAACGGTGCCCTAAAGTCAACGACTTTGGGCGACGAACATAATTTCGTCGCCCAAAGATACTTTGGGCGACGAAATTATTAATTCCTCACCCAAAGTTACTTTGGGCGACGAATTCATGTCTGTCGCCCAAAGTCTTTCAATTTAACCCATTTCTGGGTTCACTTCAGCATTTCACTCGATCACTCCCTCGCAGCTCTCACTCCCTCTCAGCGCCGACGCCTCCCTCCTCCTCCCTCCTCCTTCCCCCGAAACCCAAAACCCCCCCCCACCAAAACCCACCCCCCCATCGAAGACC